>JAMPIV010001254.1:210000-758285 GCA_024509875.1 Oreohelix idahoensis | reverse complement strand
ACCAACAGGCTTTTTGGTTTTTTTTTTAAGTTTTATTAATCGAATTAAAGGTTTATGTCATCAATACTACAAATATAAACTATAGATCATATTTCTCTCTAGTTTAGTTATTACCGTACCAGTTTGGTATATAATGCTGTCTGTTCACAGAGAGGAATTTGAAAAAAAAAAAAAATATAAAACATACAAAAAAAAAAAAAAAATAACATAACAATAAAAAATACAAAAAAAAATTAAATTTGGCACATAAGGTATAGGTTGTTATTGTAATAAGGAAAAACCCGTTTTTACACGCCCATTGAAGCATATTGGTATATGGTGTTTTTAGGCCACATATTATACTTGGCCACGTCGGCCACTATAGGGGATGTTGTTGGTCGAGCATCACGACGGCCGCCTTTCTTACTTCCCAGAGTTGCTTCTGGTACCCACTTTGGGGGCTGCGGTCTCGAACCAAAGGGAGCCGTTTGTGGCATAAAAAATTTCTCCGCCTTTTTTTTTTCATCTTGGGGATCAAACCTATTGACTGCGCTAGGAAGCAGTTGCACTAACCACTATGCTTACGAGGTTCCATGGTGGAAAAATTATACGCGAAGTTAGAGGAGTTAATATACTATCTACCTAACATAAAAAAAAAATATATTACATTGTAAATTTTGTCTTGTTTTCTTGGATCAATTTACTTTTTTATGTATGTATGTTCTGTAAACAGTTGAGGGCTCTTTGCCTTTTCTCAACAAGACAATTGGATATGTTTCCGAAGTTACTTCTGCATTGTTCTCACCCATAAATAGAGTATCTACCCTATTTTTTCTCTTTATCTCTCACATGGGACCTTGGGACCTTTTGGGGCAAAAAGGTATTCATTTACTACAGTCATATGTGGCCTGATCTGAACATTCAGTGTGACATCCTGATCTCGAATAATTAAGTCTGAATAATGGATCTGAACATTAGTGGATGGACATCCTGAATCTGAAAAATTAAAGACATGACATATCAGACAACAAACTGATGTTGAGATAAACCACTTAGCACAAAAATACCAGAAAGTTCAGGGGGACAAAACACCTGTGACAGATTTTCGCTCCAGTTAAGTTTTCCTTGTTGAAATGGAACACAAAAGTCTATCTAACACGAACAGAAAGAACTCTTGTTTTCCAATGTCCACAGTTACGTTAAGTTTACACATTTTAATGGAACATTTTATATAAAAACCAACATTTCAACAAACACTAAACGGTGTCATTCAAATAATTTAGTCTTTCAAACAACAATTAGGTAAAAATTTCTATGAGTAAAGTAATTAACGTTGCTCTCTGATTACTTTCATGCAAGATTATTTTCACTCGCAATTTCCACCACATATACTAATTATTTTAATTAATAATAAAAATTTTAACAAAAATTTATTTACAAGCACTAGCGTTATCAAGTTTGGTCTAATAATCAGTCAAACACTGTGATTTTTTTATTTACCTGGAATGCGTAATGCAAGTTTTTAGTTTGTTTTTTATTTTCATCTACCTTCAGAAAATGTTTTATCATTGTGACTTTTGGCTTTTTGGTATATGTGTATTGGCGTGTTTGTCGTGCTAGTATATCGGAGGGGGGGGACTTTTGGGAGCAGTAGTCTGTTATTTGTTTAACTGGAACTGCGGACCCTCGGCTATGGGTAATCCACTGGGTTCACATTTGGGTTGTGTTTCATGGTTTTTAACTGTGTTTGGTCTGGGGGTGCGAAAATATTTTTTGTGATTTGGTGAGGACGGGAGCAGTTGGGGGTGTGGTTTTGTATAGGGGATATGGGTTTAGGTTAGAACGGTGAAGGTTTGGTTAAGTGTTGGTGGGGGGGGTTGGGTGGTGTCGGTCGCTGCGGTGCGGGGGGGCAGGGGGTCAGTGCGGGGGGCGGAGGCCAAGGCAGGGTCGGCGGGGCACGTGGGGGCGGGAGGGCCGGAGCGATGGCAGGGGGGGTACAGGTGAGGGTGGCGAGTGGGGCGGGTGATGGGGGGCTTGGCGGGGAGCCGGGGGTTGGGGTCCCGGGGGACATGCGGGTAGGGGTACAAGTTAATTTATTTTTTTTTATCTAGGCCTTCTTTTCAGTATTCTTATTAAAACATACTTGTTGAGAATTGTTGCTGCACCTTTATTTTTCTCTTTTCAGGGCGGATTGTTTGCATTGCATGGTTCTTTTTGACCACGACATCAGCAGCCAGCATTCCCCGTTTGGTTTTTAGGATTTTATTTTGTTTGAGTTGGTAAACCGATACTACTCTTAATCCGCTCTCTTCCTTCGCTACCTCTCAGACTACTACCTATTTGCTGATTGGCACTCTTACCGAGAGAAGAATAGATAGATCCAATACCACGACTATATGCCAGCGGGAGAATAGCGCAATTCTCTCTCCCCTAACACACGCGCACCCTACGCAATTTCGCACATATCCGCATTCCGCCCAACCTATACGCCACTACTCTACACCGACCGCATATAACTATTAAACTATCGCACTATGCTCTACCCGCACTCCAACGCACTAATCATATGCAGCATTGCATTTCTGCACACATCTAGCTATTTTGCCTCACTTGGCAGGACTCATAACGCCGACGCGTTCCTACGGTCTTCGTTTAATTACTGGCAAGTCGTTGGGTAAACAGTATACCCTGCAGTTCTAAGGTTAGTTTTTTTTGACACTGTGGGTTTGCCCCCGTCCCCTGATCGCCACGAACCCAAACGATGGTAGTTAGGGTTTGGATAGTTCGCTGAGGTTAGTGTCCTAGTGTTGTCTCCCACTTGTTTAGAGTGTTGTCTGTGTTGGCATTTAACACTAAGGTTTTATTAGGTTTAGCTTTGTTCATGGATTATGGGAAATATGTGGCTTGGACATCATTGCACCTTGGCCCCCACCCCGACCGAAACCGAAATATGTTTTCCTTTCTTCTAACTGTAATATAATGCTAGTTACATAATTTAAGTATAAAGCCCAAATATTAAAATAAAGTGGGTGTACTCAAGATGGGACCATTTAGCAACATAGTCCGGTCTGGTTTGTTTACGTTTGTTACGTAACAGTCGGGTATTTTGGTTATCTCATTATAAACGCAAATTAATTATTAGCGGCAATTATGAAAGTCGTTGAATGAAATGAATTTTTAAAGTCGTGTTGATGTTGTGAAAAGGACCGAGCACACAGATGTAATGTGTAATGGTCATGACTGACCCTGATATTTGCATGGCTCCTTGGCTATGAATAGACCCACAAAGTAAATTTTTACATATTATTAAAACAAGTTTTTGTGGTTCAGGTTTTCAATGTGTCCCGGATCTCTATTCATGATTGAAACTCTGTCCCAGTACAGCCCAGCTAAAGCAAATTGTTAACTACTACATAAATTAAATTATTGCCAAAATCGCTTGGTCTCTGGTTATTAGATTTAGCTTTAATTTAATACAAAGGGACATGAAACTATATGTTAAAACGGGTTGTTCACATGACAGGCTTGAGCAATCCAAGCACATTGTCTGATTAAGTTTATAAAATTATGAAGAATGAAGCAAGTGTTTTTTCAATGGAATGTATCAGTGATCAAATACATTTGAAAAACTTTGAACAAAAATAATTATAATGTTGAGTCGTCTGAATGAAAATATGAAACTTGTTTCTCTGATGCCTTTTGCACAAAGGTTTCAGGTTTATGTTCTCGCTACTATTGACCAGTTTAACCTTCAAGGTTGGTTCTCTTTCCTCAAGGGGACCTACAACACATCCGTCAAACTATATAATGATTGAAAAATTACATAATCACTAACAAGTCAATTATATACCATGCAGTTTAATTAAAGGAACAAGCTGATACTAAACTATAAAATCACAAAGATTGAAACCCTCAATGTTGCAAAGAAAGATACTCACTGTGATGTGATAGACAGTTCTGATGGTAATTTAATACTTACTTACTTTACTTGTCTTCCCCTTCTAACGTGAAGCGTCAGTAGTTCTTGTGTAGGAGGTTTGGAAGAGGAGACGCGCCAGACTGACTATTCTATCCGGCTGTCTTCCTCCCGGCCCCCGGCTCCACTCACAGTCCTCCCCGGGTCACTCAATGATTGTTTTCTTAAAAAAATGGGGGGGGTTTGTCCCCTTCCCAGGGCGGGGGGGGGGGGGGGGGGGGGAGGGGGGGGACTTTCTTGGGGGGGGGGGGGGGGTTTTTTTAGCCGATCCTCTCATTCTGCAGGACATAGGCCAAAACCTATCTTTTAGTTGGGACTGGTTTCTATTTGGGTCTGCAGCGGATGGGATCTTTAGGGCCTTTGACGTATCGCTCCTCTGCGCTGCGCAACATGATCTCTTTCTCGCACCTCCAACCCCGCCTTCACTCAGACACCCTCACCCCGAGGTTTGGATATGGCCCTTCATGGGATGCAGCACATTGCCCACGAATTTTCGCAATACCCATTATGTCAAGGACGCGGAGACTGGGCACAAACAGGGGAGAAGCACACCCAGCCCACCCTCGCGCCTTACCACCAACCTCTCTCCGCCGAGGAAAAAAACTCACCGGGACCCCACGGCCCTGAAAAAGTCCCCCCAGCCGCTTGCCCCACCCCGACGGTGGCCAACTCTTCCCCGAGCCTCCCCCCCTCGGTCATTCAAAAGCTACCCGAGGCACTCAAAGTTGTAGAACTGCACACAGGACCGCTCTCAAGGGCTTAATTCTGACTGGTCCCCTCACCCCCGCCCCACATCACCCTTGGAACTCTGTTTCTAGAGCCCGCCCATGACCCTCCCCCTCCTCTTCCCAGCCCCCAATTACAGACACGCGGCCCGGACCGAGATGTTGCCCTCCGATTCTAGCAAACTGGGGCACACATCATCAGCCGAAACGCCAGCTCTGAAAACAACAGACCCCGTCCATCTTCCAGCACTCCCACCCCCGACATACAACTTTCCCGCCCTCTCCCCACACGCCTTGACGACATTCGTCCACAAGGAGCACGAAGAGGCCCAAGGGGCGAATAGGGACACACCCACGTCCCACACCCAGCGGTCCGGTCCCGCAACTCCTACCGGGAACCATGGCCCGCCGTCCTAACATAAACACTTCTGCAAGACCAGTTAGAAGCTTGCACAGCATGAACCAGAGGCGCTGGTGGAACCACTCCTTCCGCAAGCCAATACAAACAGTCCCCAAAGTCTTGCTCCAAGGACCCTGCCAATCGCCCCCCCCCACCCCCCCCACACCCCTCCCCCTCCCCCCCCCCCCCCCCCAGCCCAGATCCACGAAACAAAGACGGATCTACACTCCTACACTCAAAGGGCCCCCACTACAACCAAGCTGTCCGGTGAAAGACCACCGTCCCGAGAAACCTCGGTCCGCTCGGGAATCCGCACCGGGACCCCATCCAAACGTGGCCCGGCACAGGCGTCGGAGTCCTGCTCCAGGAACTACCAGAAGCAGATTTCCCAGAGGACACCGCCGAGAAGGGGACATGCCCCCACGGTCTACACCGTCCGCACGCCACCCCTCCGAAAAATTAGGTGGGCCACGGGATTGGCGACTCTTCCCACAATCCTACGGCATGCGGCATGGTCCCGCCGCACACCACGCCGCCTCCGCCAGGAACCCCCAAATCCACAAGGAAAAAAGAGCAACAGGCTCACCTGAAACCCGCTCCCACCCCATGCACCAAACCCATCACTCTCGGTTTGCCACCACCACCATGTCCCCGCCCACCCGCCCCCCATTCCAATCCTCTCCAGCTCCGGCCGCTCCCTGCCATCCTCAATTCCCCATGTCATCAACCCACCACCATCAGCGTCCCCTTGTTGCCAGCGGCCATATCATACCCTGGACGCTTGACCTGCTCACACAAGGAAGCCCTGAGAAAAACCCTCTACACATCACCCCACCACCCACCCCTGGCCCGGGCAGCAAGCAAACCCGCCACCACGCCGGTCCCTCTTATAAATCTGAGAGGGCAACCGTCCCCCTCCCCACGTCCCAGGGTTCCATAGAACAAAACCCTGGTCTCCCGGTGCATTCCCATCCCCAGGACCCTATCCAATTCCTCCCAGGACCCCCTGTCCCGCCGCTAGCAACCCGGTTCTCCACCTTCCGCATCCGAGTGGTCACCCATATTCTCTTCATCTATATTTTTCCATTTTGTCCTGTTGTGTTTTTACGCTCCTAAGTATTGTTTACATGCCATTTTCTTCTTCTCTTATTTTCTCTTCTTTGACTTCCTCTTCCACCAAGGGTCTCTTTCTCTGGTTACCCATTGTCGGCTTCACCCACTTGTTTCCGCAGCAGCATGTCTTTATGATATCCTTGAATTTAATTCCAGAGGGTTTCCAAAAGTCATCAGGTCTGTTCTTCTTGTGTTGCTCACCGCTGCAGAATAGCCCCTGATATCGTCTTAATTTCTGGCCTCTCCTCAGCTTTGTAGGTACTAATGCTCATTTTCCTGCTCTGTTTTACTTGGTTTTTGCGTGAGTTGAGCAGTTACTAGGTCGAGCAACTCTTCTCTGTTGTTCGTTTTTTGTTTGTACGCAGGTAGTGATCTCTTCCAATTCTCTGGGCCCCCTCCTGATCTCTAGCATCTCGCGACTTATTGAATGGAGCTTCTTCGAAAATGGCATAGTCGATCATGACTTTCATTCTTTGATTGGTTCACATTATAGTGGTACTGCATGTATGCGTTGTAGTGAACTGACAGAGCTACAACGGTTTTATTTATGTAAAAATACCTCAAAAGATAACATTTATGGATTTAAAAAAACATAATGCGTAGGGCTGCTGATGTACATGATCGCCTTAGACACGCGGGACATCCCCCCATAATAATTGACTTGCTAGACAAGGAGGGAAACGGAGGATCAAAAAGGAGAAAAAAATTATGATGGAAAGGTACTTGCGCTAGCAAGGCTCTAATTAATGAAGGGACGCAATTGCGGGGGGGGGGGGGGGGGGGGGGGGGGGGGGGGGGGGGGGGGCGGGGAGTGGGGGGGGGGGGGGGGGGGGGGAGGGGAGGGGGGGAGGGGCGGGGGGGGGGGTGGGGGCGGGGGGCCGGGGGGGGATGGAGTGGAAGGGGGGGGGGGGGGGGGGGGAGGGGGGTGAAGAGGCGGGAGGAGGGGGGGGGGGGGGCAAAACCAGGGGGAGGGAGCGGGAGGGACTGGAGGGGCATGGAGGAAAAAAGGTAAGGGGGGAGGGGGAGGGGGGAAGGGGGGGAGGCGGGGGCGGGGAGGGGAGGAGGGGAGGGGAGAGGGGATGGGAGGAAAGGAAAAGTTAAAAAATTTTCAAGTCCCCCAAATTGACCACGAAGACTTACGGAATTGAATTGGTCTCGTTTTTCGCCCCGGGATACCAAGCGCTTGCTTCGTGATGTTCATGAATTTGAGCGGAAGCTTCGCTGATGTTTGGTCTTGATTACTTATTTTTTTTTTTATTTTTTTTAATTTGTTTGTTTTTTATTTTTTTATATATTAAATATAGAGTTTATTATTTTCATTGTTTTTTTTTAATTGGGCTTTGGATTCTTGGAATTGGGATTTGGAATCAGGATTTTTTTTCTTTTGCGCGGCACTGATGACCATTCTGTCGGCGGGATGCAGTGTCCGTGGTTCATTGATGTGCTCTACTAAGTGTCTGGGGTTCGGTCTAATATTTTTATTTTTACCTAACAACACGGGAGGATAATTTTTAGATGTTAGATTACGTTAGATTAATGAATACGGATTAATATTGAAGGCGCGTGTCTTTTAATGACAAAAATAAAAGGGAAGGGGACAACGACAGCGGTAGTTTCACCCAAGAGTGTAGTCTTTTACAACATCGACAGCCAGACTCAGACTTTTCTACTGCATTGACCTTCCTTTTTGAATTTAATTAAAAAGTTGTCGGTTTATCTCTTATTTGCACCACAAATCACAACACGACCCATTGGGAGGGACTTCCTTGGGGGAGGGGAACGCAAGGGGGGGGGAGACGCAAGGGGGGAGCAATTAAAGTGTTCAACGTTACTTATTTATGGAGGAGAGGGTTCTTTTTTTTGGACATTTTCTTTGCAGTGGGTTTTTTTTTTGACTTTTTGTCTTTTTTTGAGCGGTAGCTTAGCTGTGTACTAAATATAAACTTTTTAACGACAAAATTTTAAGGGTGAGAGAAAGGTTTGCTTGGAGAGATCAAGGTTGCTTCAAAAATCAAGCACATTTTTTTTATAGAAAATAAAAACCAAGGTTTAGAGACGGAACCAGACTAACAGATAACATCCATACTTGAGTCTCGACCTCTGAAGGACCATGGACTGAAAATGTCTTTAGTGTTGAAATTTGAAATTTAAAAAAATAAACTTGGCAGTGATTTGGCCAACCAGAAAAGGCATTTATCATTAGCGCTAGAGAGCATTTGGGGTCATTCTTCAATAATTGTTCAGTGTTAGACCACAGATTTTTAAAGTCTGGTGTGTTCCATATGTAAGGGACAGTGAATAAATTTTAGGGACGCCATTTACTATGCCAGCCTGCTCAGCTGAGTTTTGCTAGCAATTCTGTGTTCTGTATTCATAATCTGGTAAGATTGACATTATTTATTTATATATTTTGAATATTGTTTCATGGTTCGACCGTCGATTTGATACTGCTCATATCATAATATAGCCTTTACACAAAATAAGTAGGGATTTTGCTCTAGACCTCCCCCGGCCCAAAGTAGGGTCTAGGGCCCAACAAGGTACCATAATCTACGCATGGATTATGCAAGCATATATCAACCGTTGAAACAGATTTTACCTAACTTCTCTTTTAGGGCCCAAATCTAATAAATTTTTTTTCAGAACTATAGTCTGGGAGCAGGATCTATCTGAGGTAAAAAAAACCTCCATGGTACTGTGCTGTTTGGTCAGAGAGATCTGACCTGTCTGTATGATGTGGTTGTTGTGTCAGTGTTGTGTCCAGACGTGGTTATAGAATAAGGATTTTGAATCACATTAGCCCATACTTTGATTGCAGAGCTGTGATTTTCTTTCGACAACAAAAGCAGGAGTCTATCCGGTGGGTGACTTTACTCAGAGTGTATCTGTGAGGTTCTTGTGAAGGGAGCTCCACCATTATTGTCGCCAGCAAGACCACGGCGAGGTGGGACCGCAAGTTTTCCAGCATCCAGAAGCTACAAAAAGATGAGTGAGCCTTGGTACGCTGGAACATTCACCAAACTATTGGTTGTGACTAAGATCCCCATAAAAAATTCCAACCAGTTTCTGGACACGGTGTGTCAATATAGGACCAAGGTGTGATGGACCACACCAAAACAGCACAAGACATTACATATCCTCCCTAGTTGCTGATACCAGAAACATTTGGAATAAACTAACTCATTTCTCAAGTACTTAAATATGTACAATTTTGGATTCTATTATGTAAAATTCACATGCATTAATTTTTCATAAATTTTAATTCCTTTTTTAAATACAAAGTTTGGTCAAATAAAACTTGATCTAGAACAATATAAATGTAATTAATTATATCTCAAAAACCTTATACAGTGAGTTAGTTCACAGTGTATTTTAACCCACTTGTTTATCTTATTTGTCTTCCTTAAATGTCTGTGGGTGTATTTATAACTAACACACCACATTACACTCATTACCCTAGAACTTTACGTAGACACATTCATTAAGAAAAAAATATTTAAGTGTGAGGTGTAGTGGGTAGCATGAAAGGCTCTTACTGATAATTTTCAACCCACATTTTTATCTCCGGAGCCTTAAACAGCTGGTCCTCATACAAGTTACATGTAGTATTTACACCATCAATACAATTCACATCATAACAACCCTCTACAGCGCTTTTGGGGGTTAACTTTGTGTTTGTATCTGATTCAGATTTGCTACATCCTGCAGAATCTAGAAATATAAGGAGAAGTAGAGTCGCCTTTCCTATCTGTCTATTTGTGAGAGTATTCTTCTACATATCTCGATAATGCACCACATCTAGCATGGTGACATTTTCCAACTCTCTCTGGCATTTTAAAATCTTAATCCACCACGGAGGCATGTAAACTTCATCATTAGGCAATAGTCATTCCACTGTCCTTTGAAAGTAGCTCGAAGGAATTCCTTCCTTGACCTCTGCTGTCTTCATCCATTTTGGCCCTATACCACTATGACCAGGTTGGGACTTATGGTTTTCTCTTTCTTTTTAGTTTCATCATCCATAATGCGCTTATGACGACAAAAATTTTCCACACCATTGATTACTATCTTTTGATTTTTGGGCCCATCAACTGCAACCCACACCCCTTTAGCTCTTTCGGATAAGGGTTACGCCACTGAAAGCAGGTGGGTGTTGCCATTTGAGATCCATGATCTCTTGGTCCTTTTTTCTTTGTTTCCGTTATTAAGTCCAGGATTTCTAGTTTTGCTTTCCTCATCTCTTCCACCAGCTCCTCTTCCTTCCCATTTATACTTCTTGTGTTCCATGTTCCATAAGTCGTAGTCCGTAGTCCGTTCCAGTTCGTCGCCTTTAGAATCAGTCCGGTTTTCTCTCTTGTGTTACTCGTAATCGTGGTTTAAAGCAAACAGGTGATTGGCCTGTTGTGCCTTTGCATGGTGGAGGGGGCGGTCTCCTCATTACGGCCTACCTCCAAGGCCGCCCTTCCTTTTTTTCATCCGGGCTTCGGGACCGGCAATAGGCGGAGTTGGAATTTAATACATGAAGCAAAATATAATATTAGCCAACTATATAAGACGAAAAGTCGCAACAATACTTACCCTAAACAAAGGAGAGAAAGGACTTGCCCTCATCAGTGGAAGCAAACACATGTTTACCCATGAATTCATCTCTTAAGACATTGTTATTCCAGATCTGCAAAAGATAAACACAACTATTTCTGATAGATAAATATTCCACAATACTTTCATATCTGCAGCAGTTGGCTATGGCTAAACTAGTTAACTTCTAAATTTTAACAAATAAACTACATCCTCTCCAGATCTGTAACAGATAAGTTAGACTACCTCTAGATATGTAACAGACAGACTAGACCACCTCCAGATCTGTAACAAATAAACTATACCACCTCCAGATCTGTAACAAATACACTATACCACCTCCAGATCTGTAACAAATAAACTAGACCACCTCCAGATCTGTAACAAATAAACTAGACCACCTCCAGATTTGTAACAAATAAACTATACCACCTCCAGATCTGTAACAAATACACTATACCAACTCCAGATCTGTAACAAATAAACTAGACCACCTCTAGATCTGTAACAAATAAACTAGACCACCTCCAGATCTGTAACAAATAAACTATACCATCTCCAGATCTGTTACAAATAAACTATACCACCTCCAGATCTGTAACACATAAACTAGACCACCTCCAGATCTACAACAAATAAACTATACCACCTCCATATCTGTAACATTTAAACTAGACCACTTCAGGTCTGTAACAAATAAACTATACCACCTCCAGATTTGTAATAAATAAACATACTTGTCTACTCCCAAACCTATAACACAAAAGCTGACTAGTCCACTTTAAAATGTTAAAAATGTGATAATGTTTTTTTCTTTACTTTGATGAAATAAAGATTTCATTTGTTCATTCATTCAAACCCGTAACAGATAAGTAGATTAACCCACTTTCATATCTTTAATAGATAAATCATCATCATCATCAGTTGCCATCTCCACAACGAAGGTTAGCATTAATGGATCTCCAACGTCTTCTGTCTGTATTGATGGTGCACTCTGATAGACTCTTTCTTGTCCGTCTCTTGATGTTAACGTCCCACTTATAGCGCTGTCTTCCTCTTGCACGTTTGCCTTCCGCTCTGCCTTTTATTATGGTCTTCTGCAAGGTGTTATGTCTTTTTATGTGGCCAAAGTATCTTAGTTGCCTAATGTTGCGGTCATTTTATTTGTCGTAATTTTTTTCACCCTGGTCAAAGTTGGGTAACTATGTCTTAACTTTGCTGTGTCAGGTTGATTAGGGGTTATCTCCCTTTTTGGTTCATTTCGTTGGGTTTGACCTTTATTGAGATAGGGTCAAAGGTAAACAGTTCTGGGCTATGTGCCATGCGCAGTTGTTGAGCGCAAAATTAAACTTCCGTCAGGTAGAGAGGTGAACTGGCTTCTGTGGGACGTGAATGTCCGTTGTATTTTGGGGAAGGAAAATCTTCGAAGTGACTGCGTTGTCAGTTCTCCCCAGTGATTTACTGTACGTTAGGAATGACGACAGTGTTGTTTCATGTGTTCTGGGGATTCGTTTCAAGGTATCACCGACTTTATCATTATTACGCATTCGGTTACAGAACTTGTTAAAGGCTTACCTAGCCTGTGAGAACAGCTCACAGTTCCTATAATGCAGAACCTATATTTTGTGCTCGAGGTAGCCATTTAAGACTATTCGTCTTCATTTGATCAGAAGTCCAGTGACGAAGTTATATATGGTGGAAACCGCAGGTTGGCGGTATACTTATACAAACATTATAGCAGGGTTTATGCAACCTGCTTATGAAGAGTACACAGCTGACGTCATATCGAGGCCCTGTGTAATGGCCACTATTCTACCGCATGAAAAGATGTAACTGGCGTGTTATGCCAAGTTGAACGACGGCCCTGGTAACAGGATTACATGAGTTAAGGGCTCGTCTTTTGTATGACGGAGTTATTAAGGTATCTGACGCGTTCAGTCAGGGATACCAAAGCGGCATTATGAACTGTACATTAAAGAACATACCACTATTGACCATGCCCACATATTTGAATGTTCGCCAGCCTTAGAATGCCTGATATGTACCAAGCGATTTCAATTAACATGATGTACATGATCCTGTTTACATTGACTGTTCCTGTGTGATTCTACTGTTAGTCCTGTGAATAAATGTATGAACTGTCACCAGTAGTTTCAACCATCATTGGCTTCAGTACGAGTGTGACTGGGTGTATTGTGTAACTATATATGAGCCTAAACGCATTCGCGTCTCTACACACCCATGTCTCATCATCATCATCATCGTACAAGAACCATGTTTGCTGTCAGCGTGAGTGACCCAGATCTTCACTGCACTATTACACCGTTCAGGTGACATCAACACGCATACCTGGCCAACTACACATCAACATTAGGGGACCCCACGAAAACACAGTAACACCTAATTTTGATCTCTTTCATTAATTCTCTTTTCATATCTAGGTTTTATTAGACTTCCTTATTTGTTTTCTTCTCGTTCCATGAGATGTGCCCCATTCTTCTATATATCCACATCTCAAGAACCTCAATTCTTTCATCCAATAGCTCATTCAATGTCCATGTTTCTACACCATACGGTAATGAAGAATATATGTAAAACACTTAATGATTCTCAGTTTTAATTTGTGAGTTAACTGTTTAGATGTCAGTATTTGTCTCATGTTGTCGAATGTAGCTTTGACCATTCCTATCCCCCTTCTTGTTTTCTGTTTCACATCTGCTATCTTCTGTTATTACATGACCAAGATATGAGAAACTCTTGACTTGTTCCAGGATTTTCCCATTTATGCTTATCTTTAATGTTGGCTTATCGTCTGTTCTGCTAATTATCACAGTTTTTGTTTTCTCCATGTTAATATCCAGTCAATATTCGGACTTGTACTGTTTACTTGTTTCATAGTTCTTGTAAATCGCTTTCACTTTCAGCTAACAACATGGTATCATCTGCATATCTGAGGCTGTTTATTGATCTTCCACTGATGTTCAGCCCTGGCAGTTCCTGTATATGTTTGAAAAATGTTTCTGTGTATAGATTAAATAGGCAGGGGGACAGCACACAACCTTGTCTGATATCTTTTTTTATGTCTATGTTTGGTGAGTAATTCCTGCCACATCTTACAGTAGTAGTTTGCTCCCAATAAAGGTTGCAGAGTATTCTTGTCTTTTCCATCAATATCTACGTCTTAGAGGCATTCAATTATTTTCTCGTGATGGACTCTTCTGGGACTTTGCTGTCTACCTTACTTTTTATTCTCTCTTATATGATTTTGAGCAGTTTTTTAAATGTGTGACTCATCAGGTTGTTTGTTGTAAAGTATGAACATTCTGTTGCATTAGGTTTTTTTGGTCAGTGCTATAAAGACTGATGTTTTCATGTCATGTGGTATATATGCTGTATTATATATATATCGTTGCACAGATCTGTGACTGTATCTATACCAAAGCTCTCCAGGGTTTCTATGTTTTCATGTCATGTGGTTTATATATTGTATTGTATAGGTAGGTCGCGATTAGTGTGAATAATGAATCCCATGAATTGATCGCACAATTCAAATTCGCACTATTCAAAGTTATAATTATATGTAAAGTATGGTAACTGATTTTAGCCCAATGGAAATATGCAATGAAAATTTTAAAACACAAGTTTTTTTTTAAAAATTGCTTTTATTAACATAACAGCAAAGAAGAAGAAAAATGTATTTGTGATTCAAGTATATTACAAACACAGTAATAGAGTTGTTACAGAAAGCAAGATTTAACAAATTACTGAATATCGTACCTGATGATATGATGAAAACATCATTATTGTCTTTTAAAACATTTCAGTAGCATAGACTGAACTATCTTCTCTTTCTTTAAATCTTCATACATACACTGGTACTTCATCTGCATGTTTTATAATTGTGATGGGGCTGAAAAGATGCCCGCCCCCTTTCTGTTTCTTGGCATATTTATCGCCCATATATTTTCGGTCAGCCCACGTGACGGCGCAAGCAAGCATTGCTGGGATGTAAAAAGTCTTCAAGAAGATATATTATATTAGGCCATAATAAAGCCTAAGAATTAGTTGTGATGTGTTATATTTGGTAGTCGTGTGTTATATTTGATAATTGTGAGCCATATCTGTGTTTTCGGGCCTAATAAAGCAAATATCGCGAGTGTCATTTAAGTGGCTAAATTAATCCGCGCAGCGCGGACTAAGTTGAGTGTTTAGGCTTAGCGGTTTATATAAAGAAATAGCGAGCGGCAAAAGGCCTATTTGAAGATTCAGTCCAGACGAGAGAGAAGCGAAGTTAGGCTCGCCTTGTGTGGGTAGCAGATGGACAAAGAAACCAGAGCACGTGAGCTATAATTGTTAGCGTATTTTGTAGAAGTTAGCATTCGTGTTCTATAATTCTGAAATGATATTCAGCACGAGTCTGTTTTAATGTTTAGTGAGTTAAACAGATAGATAGATGTGAAAGTTTAAGAGCAATTATTCCATTCATCAGAAAGGCAAATATAGTGTGAAACTATTTCACTGGAATTTAGATAATATCAACCTGGTAGCAAAAATATCAAGATGGCAGCCAGGAGAAGAGAGGGATGGTCATAAGCAGCTCTAAAACAAAATCCATGGGGATATCACGAGAAGAAAGAAGACATCAGATTAAGCTGGGAGAACAGGTCCTGGAGGAGGTCAACAACTTTAAATATCTCAGAGCTATTATAGACCGACAGGGAGGCATCAAAGAAGAGTTGGCCACTCGAAAAGCTGCAGCTGGGAGACTTTTTCAGGCCATAAATCGAGGATTCCTCAGCAAGAGAGAGGTTGGTAAGAAAACGAAGATGGCTGTATACCACTCCACCTATGTCCCAGTCTTGACATATGGATGCGAGTCATGGGCAATGACTACAACCCACAAAAGCCAGATCCAAACCTCAGAAATGAGGTATCTGAGGAAGGTGGTTGAAGTAACAAGGAGAGACATGATCCGCAACCAGACGATATGTCAAGGCCTAAAATCCCACCCCCTGCAGACCCAAGTAGAACAGTCCCAACTAGGATGGTTTGGCCACGTCTGCAGAATGGGAGAAGATTGGCTACCACGACAAGCATGGGAAACAAAGAGCCAGGGATCCAGACCTCCAGGACGACCCAGAGTTCGCTGGGAGGACAACATTAGACAATCTTTGAAGGACCGAGGACTAGAATGGAACCAGGCCAGGAGGAAGACAGCCGATAGGATAGTCTGGCGCTCTCTCTTCCAAACCTCTACACTTCATGGTAGAAAAGGAACGACTAAGTAAGTAAGTACAAGGATATGTCTTTGCAGTTGTGACACTGTTCTTAAATCTATGTTTTATAATGATAAAGTCAATTTGATTTCTTGTTAGATCTCCGGGGCTTTTCCGTCTGTATAGTTTCCTTGGGTGGTGTTAAAAAAAGGCATTACATATAACCAGTTGGTGTTCTTCACAGAACTGGATAAGTCTGTCTCCTCTGTAAATTAATATTAGACAAACATAAAGGTATGTTTTCAGGCACTCGTAAGAAATAAAGAAGTAGAACACTTGGACAACAGAAAAACAACAGATGTGAGTGGCTTACCCAGGGTTCGAACCCCGTACCTTCCGTACGACAACTCCGCCTAGCTATCAAGCGAATCACACTGACCCCACGGCCAGCTAGGCATCCCCAAAAAAAGATGCCTTGCTGACTATTTATCAGTCATTTATTTTCCCCAATCCATACTGTCCTACTATTTTCTTGTATTTTGCCTCGAGGCATCTCTCTTTTATCAATCGCTGGGAAGATATTCGCCAGAACCCTTCTGAATCGCCTTACGGCTCATCGTGACAAAGGTCTTCTACCTGAAAGTCAGTGTGGATTCCGGAAAGAACTTGGAACCACCGATATGGTGTTCGCTGCAAGACAGCTACAAGAAAAATGCCAAGAACAGCACTGTGACCTGTACACAGCTTTCATCGACTTGACAAAGGCACTCGACACGGTCAGTAGAGAAGGTCTATGGAAGATCATGGCAAAATACGGCTGCCCAAAGAAATTTATCACAATAGTGCAGCAACTGCATGATGGAATGCAGGCTAGAGTTCAGGAAAACGGTGAGCTATCAGTGCCTTTCCCCGTCTCAAATGGAGTTAAACAAGGGTGTTTACTTGCACCGACTCTGTTCAGTATCATGTTTTCTGCTATGCTGACTGATGCTTTCAGAGACGTGGACACAGGAATCGACATCAGATATCGTATTGATGGAAAATTGTTTAACCTTAGGAGGCTTCAAGCAAAAACCAAGGCCAAATCACACACCATCAGAGATCTTCTGTTTGCTGATGATTGTGCCCTCAGTGCTGGCTCAGAGGCTGATCTGCAGCATAGTGTGAATAGATTCTCCGAAGCCTGTTCCAACTTTGGGCTTACCATCAACACGGAGAAAACAGAAATCATGTACCAACCAGATCCTGGCACAATTTATACTGAGCCAATCATCAAGGTAAATGGTGAGAAACTGAATGTTGTGAACAGATTCACGTACCTTGGTAGCACACTATCCCAGAACATCGTCATTGATGATGAGGTGAACACCAGGATCTCCAAAGCCCGCAGCACATTTGGCAGACTATACACCAACGTTTGGCATCGAAGTGGCATTAGTCTACAGACAAAGCTGAAGGTGTACAGAGCTGCGGTGCTTCCAGTGCTGCTTTATGCATGTGAAACATGGACTGTATACAGGCGCCACGTAAAGAAGCTAAACCACTTCCATACAATCTGTCTCAGGAAGGTAATGAACATCAAATGGCAAGACAAGATCCCGGATACCGCCGTTCTTGACAGAGCTAGTATCCCTTGCATCGATACTATTCTGATGCAGCCACAGATTCGCTGGGCAGGTCATGTAGTCCGCATGCCAGACCATCGACTGCCAAAGATACTCTTTTATGGTGAGATGCAGAAGGGTAAACGCTCCCAAGAAATGCTTCAAAGACACGCTTAAGACTTCATTGAAAACCTTTGACATAAACCCTGACACATGGGAAGTTGCTGAGCAAAACCGAACTGCTTGGCGCACATCTCTTCGTAAAGGTGCAAGCGACATGCAAATCATCAAGAAGAGCAGCAGCGGAAACAGGCTAGAAAAGACCGCGCAATAAAACCTTCACATGAAGCAAACATCCCCTGCCCACACTGTCCGAGATCTTTCCAGGCCCGCATCGGGGTCATCAGTCACCTTCGTACCCATAGACTAACCTAACATATTCTTAATAATTGGATGAACAGAGTGGTCTTCATCACCCGTGATGGACGAACAACAAAAAACATTTTGCCTTTACTATTTTTGCATTCATATCACCCATTACTATCAACACATCTGTAGATTTTACTGGTTTAAGTGTGTGGTGTAGCTCTTCACAGTATTGCTCTATTTCTTCTTCGCTGTATTCTTTTTTTGGTGCATATGTTTGTAAGATTGATATGTTAAAGGATTTTGCTCTCATGTTCAGTAACATCATTCTGTCATTTTGCATCCAATATCCATATATATGTTTTTTCTAACTCTTTCTTTATTAACATTCATACACCTCTTTCGAGTTTTTCTCCCCCTGAGTGTATAAACATGTACTGGTCTCTTTTTATGTACCCTGTGTCTAACAATCTTGCCTCTGCAACTCCCAGTAAATCAAGTTTCATATTGGCTGCCTCTAAAATTAGATTATCTAGCTTTTCTCTTCCGTTTAGAGTTCTGATGTTCCATGTTCCTGTTTTTAGGCTCCTCCTAATAGTTTTTAGGTGGTCTTTCTCAGAATGCTCACTTTCAACAGAATTTGGGGAACACTCATCATTACGTACTTCCTAATTCATTAGAGGAGTTGCCTCTTCCCTGTTCTTTTTGAAAAGTAGATTCTTCCCCAGGGGACCAAGAGTTCTCTACAAATCTGTTCTTATCTTTTTGTTGTGATTCCATTACATTCTTGAGGAAATACGCGGTATGGCACAAATCTCTTCCACGGCGGCAAGCCGTTGTCTTTTCCTGTGCCCAACATGCCTCTATTGCGCCACACACTTTGATATTTCATTTTGTGAACCGCTGATAATAGATAAATAGATTTGACCAATTCTAGATGTTTAACTGGTAACTGACTAGACAGTTTCCAGATGTTTAACTTATAACTGACTAAACCACTTCCAGATGGTTAACTGATAATTGACTAGACAATTTCCAGATGTTTAACTGATAACTGACTACCAGATGTTTAACTGATAATTGACTATACAATTTCCAGATGTTTAACTGATAATTGACTAGACAATTTCCAGATGTTTAACTGATAATTGACTAGACAATTTCCAGATGTTTAACTGATAATTGACTAGACAATTTCCAGATGTTTAACTGATAATTGACTAGACAATTTCCAGATGTTTAACTGATAATTGACTAGACAATTTCCAGATGCTTAACTGATAATTGACTAGACAATTTCCAGATGTTTAACTGATAATTGACTAGACAATTTCAGATGTTTAACTGATAACTGACTAAACCACTTCCAGATGTTTAAGTGATAATTGACTAAACCACTTCCATATGTTTACCTAATAACTTGACTAAACCACTTCCAGATGGTTAACTGATAACTGGACTAGACAATTTGCAGATGTTTAACTAATAACTGACTAAACCACTTCCAGATAGTTAATTGATAACAGACTAAACCACTTCCAGATGTTTAACTAATAACTGACTAAACCACTTCCAAATGTTTAACTGATAATTGACTAGACAACTTCCGGATGTTTAACTGATAACTGACTAGACAATTTCCAGATGTTTAACTGATAATTGACTAGACAATTTCCAGATGGTTAATTGATAACTGACTAGATAACTTCCAGATGTTTTAAATGATTACTGACTAGATAACCTGCAGATGTTTTAACTGATAACTGACTTAACCACTTCCAATTCAACATTTTTATGACCACAATCCAAAATTCACAGCTGGTGAAGCTGGCGAGCCATACAATGAATGTATGAATTTGGCCAAAGATATGCCACTTAAAACTTTGAGTAAGAGAAAAGTAAGGGATGCGACGAACTGCAGTGTTACCCACAAACCAGCTTTGGGTCACAACCCACAATCTGAAAATCACTGGTGTAGATAAATAGACCATACTAAAATATTTTCTATGTTTGGAAAATAATATTTCTGTCCAGGTTTTTCTTTCTTCCTTTCCTTGTTCAACCTGTCAAGAGTCCGTGACCTAGTAGTATCTGGTTTTGCTTACAGAAAGCAGTAAAAACAAAACCTGAGAAACTGACTGAATAATTTTTAACACGTGTTTGAAAAAAAAAAAAGAATATTTTCTGAAAATGTTTCTTCACATACCTCAATCAGTATGGGGTTCTTCAAAGGGTTTCTTCTATACAGCAGAGCTGAAACATTCCATTCTGGATCTGTTGTGCCTTTACATTCAGATGTGGTCACCTTCTGGCCCTCACATGAGATGATACAGTATGGATCGGCACCTAAATGGTAACAGGAATGATGTTGGTGATCAGCTTACATAATCTATAAAGGTAACAGGAGTGGTGCCTGTAATCAGCTTGGTAACAGGAGTGGTGCCTGTAATCAGCTTAAGTTACCATCTATAAAGGTAACAGGAATGCTGCCTGTAATCAGATGACATTAACATCTAGCAAGCAACATGATTCACTAGCCTTTAACCATGAGACAACCCAGCATTAGATGTAATAATCATATGTACTGGCACAAAACCCAGTAGTAATATTTCTGCACCTTAATAAAGGAATAAGCATTAAAAAAACAAAACAAACAACTGGAGAAAAGAGGTGCCAGTGGATTAATAAAAATAAAAAACAGTATGGTCATCTCACACACTTTGGATTTCTCTAAACAATTTTTAAATATAATTTAAGACTTCTTTCAAGAAGCCACCTGTAGAACTGTCCACAAAGGCAAGCTTTCGGAACCCTATACAATAGACAGTGGGCTCAGACAAGGATGTCTGCTTTCACCAACATATTTCTCATGGTCATGAACTGGGTGATGAGACAGACAACAGAACGAAAGATAACATAAATACAATGGACATTTAACAAACAGATCATGGTTTTGGAGATGGCCTTTGTCTTTTATCACACAAACAAGGCCTCCAGAAGTGACAAAAAAAAGTTACCATTACAAGCAGCAAAAACAGTGCAAACAAAATAAAGGAAAAGAAACTAAATAATATGTAACCAGATGCCATAAATATTGATGACCAAACAAATAAAGAAGTGCACAGCCGTACCTATCTAAACTGTAACATTGATAAAAACAGAATAGAGTAAGATCTGAATGCCAGGATAAATAAAGTCAGATCTGACTGCAACTCTGTCAAATCAAAATGAGATTCTGTAGCTTTTTCCTATGAATATAAAATGAGGCTGTTCAGCACAAATGTACAACTGTCCCTAGGCTATGGCTCAGATAAGTGGCATGTCACCAGGAAATTCCCATCCAAACTTATTCACCACCAGATGTCTCTGGTGCATCCTCCGTTATCAAATGGCCAGATTTAATAGCCAACACAGACCTGCAGAATAGAGCCACACAAAAATAAATAAAACTAAAGACTAAGGAAAGAAGAGAGACTTTTAGAACACACCCTCAGAAAACAACTAAAAGTATAACCACTTGGCTTTGACTGGAACCTACAGAGAAGGAAAACAAGGAGACCAAGGAAAACCTAGAGAAGAATAGCAAAGAATAAAAATTCAAGGCAGCAGGGATTTCATAGGCAGAGCTAAAAAAGACAGCCCAATATAGAGAGAGACCTGAAAAATCATAATTACCTCCAGATCGGTCTTGTTTCTCTAGTCCAGTGGCTTTGACAATTTTGATATGGGTCACCATGACTGGGGCTTTACCACAGCAATTGTACCATGACTTCACTGGTTTCTCTTTTGTAAGCTCTCTAATTTAAAAATAAATAAATACAGAGATACATTACTAAATTAATTAGGTTAAGCTGAACACAGTTATCATCTGGACAGAACAGGAAGGTTACGGTCTCAACATCAAGTGCCATGTCCATGGACATAAATAATCATGTCTGTCTACAACATGGGAAGTAGAGGGGTTACTCAGCAAACTGAAACAATGACAAATTTTAACAAAAAGTATAAACAGACAGCTTTCACAAATTCTCTAGAACAGCAGTGTTAATATAGAAGCCAAACAAGCTTTCATCAGCGTGAATCATAAAATGGCAACCAAAAGAAAAAAAAGATAAAAACAAATGTAAGTATGAAATGAAATCACAAACTAGCTGCCAGATAAAACAAAAAAATACAGCCAGAGTTAAAGCTAAGAAGTATTTGCTTATATATTTTGTGTCAAAATAAACATAGAGCGAGAAAGCAATTCCCAATGTCACAAAAAGCCTATACTATTATATGGAAGAGACTTGTGGACACCTAACAAACGGCAACACTGCAAGCTACAGAGATATAGTTTTACAGAAGAATGTTCAAAGCTAGTAGAGAGGTAAAAGACTAGTTAGTGTATAAATGAAAATCTCTGCAAAAAAAAAAAAAAAAGAAGAAGCAGACCTTTTCCTGTAGGCATGTTCTAAGAAAAGAAAGGCAAAGCTGATACAAGGAGAAGTACATGTTTACAAAGACAAAAAGTAATGGACAGTTTAGCAACACAAGCCAAAATAAGAACCAGTAGAGAGTACACACGACTAGAAGCTGTGAAACAAATTGATGAATTAATTCTCCTTGTTCACTCCCTAAGGAGCAAGGAGCCACAATTGCAGCTGGCCACCTTGCAGGAAACCTGTACCCAAGCATTTACATGTTCTTGTAGCAGTAGTTTATGTACCTATTTATTTTATATGATGAATCTGCCAGCCTCATGCACAATCTCATAATAGTCACCTCTTACGACATGTCTGAATCTGCTAGCCTCATGCACAATCTCATAATGGTCACCTCTTACGACATGTCTGAATCTGCTAGCCTCATGCACGATCTCATAATGGTCACCTCTTACGACATGTCTTAATCTGCCTTCCTCATGCACAATCTCATAATGGTCACCTCTTACGACATGTCTGAATCTGCCAGCCTCATGCACAATCTCATAATGGTCACCTCTTATGACAAGTCTGAATCTGCCAGCCTCATGCACAATCTCATGTCACCTTTTACGACATGTTTGAATCTGCCTTCCTCATGCACAATCTCATAATAGTCACCTCTTACGACATGTCTGAATCTGCCAGCCTCATGCACAATCTCATGTCACCTTTTACGACATGTTTGAATCTGCCTTCCTCATGCACAATCTCATAATAGTCACCTCTTACGACATGTCTGAATCTGCCAGCCTCATGCACAATCTCATAATGGTCACCTCTTACGACATTTCTGAATCTGCCAGCCTCATGCACAATCTCATAATGGTCACCTCTTACGACATGTCTGAATCTGCCAGCCTCATGCACAATCTCATGTCACCTTTTACGACATGTTTGAATCTGCCTTCCTCATGCACAATCTCATAATAGTCACCTCTTACGACATGTCTGAATCTGCCAGCCTCATGCACAATCTCATAATGGTCACCTCTTACGACATTTCTGAATCTGCCAGCCTCATGCACAATCTCATAATGGTCACCTCTTACGACAAGTCTGAATCTGCCAGCCTCATGCACAATCTCATGTCACCTTTTACGACATGTTTGAATCTGCCTTCCTCATGCACAATCTCATAATAGTCACCTCTTACGACATGTCTGAATCTGCCAGCCTCATGCACAATCTCATAATAGTCACCTCTTACGACATGTCTGAATCTGCCAGCCTCATGCACAATCTCATGTCACCTTTTATGACATGTTTGAATCTGCCTTCCTCATGCACAATCTCATAATAGTCACCTCTTACGACATGTCTGAATCTGCCAGCCTCATGCACAATCTCATAATAGTCACCTCTTATGACATGTCTGAATCTGCCAGCCTCATGCACAATCTCATAATAGTCACCTCTTACGACATGTCTGAATCTGCCAGCCTCATGCACAATCTCATAATGGTCACCTCTTACGACATTTCTGAATCTGCCAGCCTCATGCACAATCTCATAATGGTCACCTCTTACGACATGTCTGAATCTGCCAGCCTCATGCACAATCTCATAATGGTCACCTCTTACGACATTTCTGAATCTGCCAGCCTCATGCACAATCTCATGTCACCTTTTACGACATGTTTGAATCTGCCTTCCTCATGCACAATCTCATAATAGTCATCTCTTACGACATGTCTGAATCTGCCAGCCTCATGCACAATCTCATAATAGTCACCTCTTACGACAAGTCTGAATCTGCCAGCCTCATGCACAATCTCATGTCACCTTTTACGACATGTTTGAATCTGCCTTCCTCATGCACAATCTCATAATAGTCACCTCTTACGACATGTCTGAATCTGCCAGCCTCATGCACAATCTCATAATGGTCACCTCTTACGACATTTCTGAATCTGCCAGCCTCATGCACATTCTCATAATGGTCACCTCTTACGACATGTCTGAATCTGCCAGCCTCATGCACAATCTCATGTCACCTTTTACGACATGTTTGAATCTGCCTTCCTCATGCACAATCTCATAATAGTGACCTCTTACAACATGTCTGAATCTGCCAGCCTCATGCACAATCTCATAATGGTCACCTCTTACGACATTTCTGAATCTGCCAGCCTCATGCACAATCTCATAATGGTCACCTCTTACGACAAGTCTGAATCTGCCAGCCTCATGCACAATCTCATGTCACCTTTTACAACATGTTTGAATCTGCCTTCCTCATGCACAATCTCATAATAGTCACCTCTTACGACATGTCTGAATCTGCCAGCCTCATGCACAATCTCATAATAGTCACCTCTTATGACATGTCTGAATCTGCCAGCCTCATGCACAATCTCATGTCACCTTTTACGACATGTTTGAATCTGCCTTCCTCATGCACAATCTCATAATAGTCACCTCTTATGACATGTCTGAATCTGCCAGCCTCATGCACAATCTCATAATAGTCACCTCTTATGACATGTCTGAATCTGCCAGCCTCATGCACAATCTCATAATAGTCACCTCTTACGACATGTCTGAATCTGCCAGCCTCATGCACAATCTCATAATGGTCACCTCTTACGACATTTCTGAATCTGCCAGCCTCATGCACAATCTCATAATGGTCACCTCCTACGACATGTCTGAATCTGCCAGCCTCATGCACAATCTCATAATGGTCACCTCCTACGACATTTCTGAATCTGCCAGCCTCATGCACAATCTCATGTCACCTTTTACGACATGTTTGAATCTGCCTTCCTCATGCACAATCTCATAATAGTCACCTCTTACGACATGTCTGAATCTGCCAGCCTCATGCACAATCTCATAATAGTCACCTCCTACGACATGTCTGAATCTGCCAGCCTCATGCACAATCTCATAATAGTCACCTCCTACGACATGTCTGAATCTGCCAGCCTCATGCACAATCTCATAATGGTCACCTCCTACGACATGTCTGAATCTGCTAGCCTCATGCACAATCTCATAATGGTCACCTCTTACGACATGTCTGAATCTGCTAGCCTCATGCACAATCTCATAATAGTCACCTCTTACGACATGTCTGAATCTGCTAGCCTCATGCACAATCTCATAATGGTCACCTCTTATGACATGTCTGAATCTGCTAGCCTCATGCACAATCTCATAATGGTCACCTCTTATGACATGTCTGAATCTGCTAGCCTCATGCACAATCTCATAATGGTCACCTCTTATGACATGTCCGAGGTAGACGTATTCTTATTCTTGTTGTTGTTTACTGAGAGACCTTCAGGACCTACACAACACAAACAACACAACATGATAATCAACACTAGTCAACACAGTTAAAGGTAGTCCCATAGCAGATACTACTGCTGGAGAGTGAAGTGTTAGAGACTTCACCAAACTATGTCAAACTTTTTTATGAGGTAGAGTGACTAGTTCCCTGTCTTTTGCCTTCCTTAACTCAAGATCAGAGTCAGGAAAACATTTACAGCTAGGTAGACTGGAGTGTGAAGCTACCAGATTTTGATCTGGGAATGGCGGTAACTCTGCAGCATGAGGAAAGCCCACTAACCACTTAGCCAATCGGATGCTCGTCAACAGAGTACTTGATAATAATGAGAACAGCAGAAGTGAGTAAATAAAAAATTGTTGGTGAAGTTCAACAATAGAAAAATGTATAATGAAATCTTACTTGAAGTTGTTGTAAGTACTTGTGTAGACCCTGAACAAATACTGAGCCTGCTGACCGGGGTCAAAGGTTGAGGGTATTACTACATATCGACCTTTCTGTATTGGTCCATGACGGAGGAAGACAGATCTGCTATTCCTGTACACGATGGACTTGACCTTTTCATGCAAGTAAAGGTCATGGATTCTATATTCTCTGTTCAGCTCCACCTGAAAAAAAAAATTCGAACAGATGAAACATGGCTCGGAAATACAGAATAATACAAGGTAAAATTCTAGAATCAAAGACATAGATGGCAAATGTTCACACCCTGCTCTGTAGATTCTGATTAACATTAACATCCATTTTTACGTGCTGTATATTGGAAAAGTTAAAAGAAATACACAATCATTTCTTTCTGGAATTTTATTTCATCGTCATATGCTTTTCTAGAACCATATTATACCCACAGCATGCTTTCCAGAATGTTATTACACCTAGGTATGCTTTCTAAAATTGTATTACACTCGTTCGTTACTTTCCAGAAGTGTATTACACCCAGGTTTACTTTCTAAAATTATATTACATCCATGTATGCTTTCTATAATTGTATTACACTGTGTATGCTTTCTAGAATTTTATTAAACCATGAATGTTTTCTAAAATTATATTATAGCCAGGTATGCTTTCTAGAATTGTAACACCTACATATGCTTTACAAAACTGTATTACATCTGTACCAGAGTAGACTATTAAGTAGCTACAACTGTTAGCCTTATAGTAAAGTATTTTATGAATGACTAGTTAGATAAATAAACCACTAGTCAAGAATCAATGACATCATCAGTCATGACACACATGAACCCATGATGTCATCAAACCTTAGGTGGACTCCATACAAGTCAGACCAGAAAACATTTAGATTAGAGAGAACTTTAAACAATGGTTGGTCATCATCACATAGAAACAATAATTTTAGACTAGAGGATTCGTAGATGGTTAGGTTAAAGATTATTTCAACAGTCCACTAGCCCCCAAGACCAATCATTAGAAGGTTTCCGGTCTTAACTCCAATGAAAAATACTTCCTCTGGCCAGCCATAGTACCAGACAAGTATAAAGACTGATGCATCTTAGTAACCAGACAGAGAGAGAGCTTGAGACAGTTATCTCAAAGCTAGAGCCAGACCGAAGGCGTCTTCTTTCTTGAGGTTTGTGTGTGCTGTGGTGTAGCTGTTCAGCTAACAGCTTCGTTTTGTTTCCATATTTGGTTTTTTCTAACCAAGAGGAATAATTATTATAAGATGGCAGCGCCAGCAGTTCCGATTTTCCCTGTCAACATGGAGGAAGACTGAAGGTGGAGCTTTCCATAAGCCAGGTACTTTGATTATTAGTGTTACCGGCCCACAGGCAAATAGGGCTTCATATTCTCTGATAGCGAGCATTCTCGCAGGGCCTGCAGGTGTGGGCACAGGTGGGATTGCCACCCTATATCGCTTTGCAGGACCTTTCAAATGGTATGCCACATTGACAGCCGCGGCCCAGCTCAAGCATTATAAAGGCCTTCATGGGAAACGATTGGAATGGACCAACCCACAAATGTCGGTGTATATTGAGCACCAAGATAAAGAAAAAGCCAAGGGGATCTTGAATTGGATTCCACCAACTATGAAGGTTGAAACGGTGCAACGACTGGCGGCAGCAGCGACCGGAGATAAGGACGCCGAGGTAACCAGAATAAAAACGGCCTCTGATAAATGGAATATCATGTATAAACCATCGACATGTCAGGTCCCTCATTTTATGCATTTAAAAATAGCGGGACAAGAAGAAAAATTCCAGCGCATATGGGTGTCGTTGCCAGGCAGGAAAATTCAATGTGCAATCTGCGGGTTAGACACCCATTGGGTGAACCAATGCCCCAAGAAGCGAGCGCCACATCCCCAGGTCAAGAAAATGAGGGAAGAAGAGACAGCTGTCGACAAAACACCGGCAGAGCAGAGCAGGGCAGACGAGCCCCCTACCCCAGATTGCCCAGATGCCAGTGAGGGCGATGGATATAGCAAAGTTGTTAATAACAAGAAAGAAAAGAAAGAAATAAATAGAAAGAGATTCCTGCTCCAGGCAACAGAGCCTGTGAGATCAAAAGAAGTAAAGCGTAGTGAAAGCAGGTCGCCGGGCAAGCCCTCCCCTAGCCGGAGAGATTTACCACCATCACCCAGGGCGCCTACGCCGGTGCCCTCCCCGAGAGGGAACTCGTCGACACCTGTCGCCGACGAGCGTGTGATGTCAGCACCTAACAGCAGAAGATCATCACCAACAAGACATGAGGTTCTAGAGGCGCCGACGCCGTTCAATACGCAAGCCTCCTCCTGTTGGGCGGCAACTACAGAAGAGGACGACATGGAGGCCATGTTGTCTCAAGCAGATATCTTCATAGATGGGCAAGCCTTTTGAACATGTGAGTAAATGAGTTTACTACTAGAAGTTCTTTCCCCGTGCACTGAGGCCCAGTGCAGACAGACCTGTCCAGTTCCCAAGTATAGGAAAGCCTTGGTTGCACCTACAACAAGAACAGACAGTGAGCTGCCGGTGTCCGGAGAAATGAACTTTTTTCCTTTATTTCATAGTGATGTAATTTTAAAAGTAAAACGTGTAAACACCTATAGTTTAGGGAGTGTGTATTATTATTATTATTATTTAAGAGTTGTGCTTAATGTAAGTAGTTCTTTGATGTTTTTGCTTTTACACACAAACACACACACACTTACACTTTTAAATGCGCACAGTTTTACTTAGGCAGCCAACCCTCCCCCCCCCGTCAAGGCGGGAAGGTCTGACGGTGCGGCTTTGCCTGCACCTGGCCCGAACTATCAGGGCAATTTGACGAATAGCCAGTCCTCAGTCACTATCCAGTCTAGCAACCAAGAATTTAGGTTAATCGGTCAGCCCTCATGCACTGATTGGTCTAACAATGTAAACACGAATGTGTCGAGCGGCCTAGTTAAGACAGAAGGCGGTCAGCCCACAGTCACACCTCTGGTGTGTAAACCATGTGCAAAAAGTGACCAGCCTATCACTTTGCCTATTACAACCCTTAAAACACATGATAAACCATCAACTAGCGCTTTGTTGAATATTTCACCTGTAGCGGGTAGCCAGCCTCAGACCACTACTCCGCTTCGTAATTCAAAAAAGACGAACGGTCCAGTCCCCGTTTTGTCAAATATTTTAGATATGGCAAGTGCCCACTCTGCCACTTTGCCAGGTAGACAGTTTGCAACAAGTGGCCAACCCTCAGATACCACTTTGTCAAGCAGCCTAGTTCTAATATCCCTCAATATCAACGGTTTGAGGAATAAGCTGGAGCACATTATCAAACTGATTAAAAAAGATAAACCTGATTTTTTTGTTCTTGCAACAGACAGGGATTACGTCCCACTTTTCTGCCAGTCGGATTGTAACTAGATTAGGACTTAAACACGGCTGGTTCGCCCTAGGCCCCAGGCATAGCAGTGTCGCCATCTTACAAATTAACGAAGATTGGGACACAGTACATTATAGGACAGACGGTTGTGGCAGAACCGTCATAATTCAAATACAGAGCAAACACAATAAACATGACACGCACACGCTCATTAATATATACGCACCCGCAGTAGACACTGACCAACCCAAATTTTACGACGGACTGTATGACACTATAGATAAGCACTACAAAGGAACTAGAATAGTGTTAGGGGGAGATTTTAACTGTGTTTTGGCCAATTTAGACAGTAGTTCCTTAGGCCCCGTATCTCAGAGAAAGAAAATTCAAATACCCCTATCAATACGACATTTACAACCCATTCTTGACAAACATGACCTAGTAGACGTTTACAGAAAACTACAACCGAACACACAAGCTTTCACATTTCACGACAAGACAAACCCATATTTTAGACAGGCCTCAAGACTGGACAGGTTCTACGCATCCAATAATTACAATATACACAAAACTTACCATATAAAAAACACGCTTAAATTTACAGATCACCAAGCAGTATACACAGTTCTAAGTACGGGACACACATATACAAAATTAAAGAGATCCCCGCATTGGAAATTCAACAATAACTTGCTAACAAATACCTTCTTCACAGATACAATAACACAACTCATTCAGGGTTACACACAGGATATCCCCAATAACAACATTGCAGAATATTGGGACCTGCTAAAAACACAATAAGGGACAGAACACAGACTTTAGCAACAACAATACACAGGGCTTTTAAGAGGGAACAAAATATATTGGAAGACGCAATAAGTTTAACTAAACAGATAGACAAATCTAACCCACACATTCATACTTTAGAAGAGAAATTAGACCTGTACAAACAACACACATACCAAGGGGCTCTCCTTAGGTCAAAATTAAATACTATTACACAAGAAACACCCAGTAGACAATATTTAGCGATTGAACAAAATGTACAACACAGTAGGCAGATCCAGGAAATATTTGACATGAATGGGAAACAACAGACAGAAGACATTAATATTAGACACGCTTTTTTTGAATATTACACAAAATTATACGCTAAAGAACCAACTAACGTAAACATACAGGATAAATTTTTTACACTACACAAAACGTTTAAGTGATGATGAGAGCAAGAAATTAGACGAAACTTTAACTTTAGAAAACTTAAGGGAAGCGATCAGTACTTTCCAGAAAAATAAATCACCCGGCCCAGATGGGTTAACGGCAGAATTTTACTTTTTTTTCCCAATTTTAGGCCCCCTTTTAATTAAAGTATTTGAGGAAGCCTTCCAGAAAGGAGAGCTTCCGAATAGTTTAAATGAATCCTTTATTACTTTAATACCTAAAGATAATGCTGACAGAAAGTCAATAAAAAATTACAGGCCTATTTCGCTTTTAAATACTGATTATAAAATCTTGGCCAAAGCTCTCACTCTGAAACTTAAATTATTCATGAAGAATTTGGTTCATCCTGACCAACAATGTAGTGTACATGGTAGGACCATTTGTAGACATACACGCTTCATAAGGGATTTCATTACATACACGCATGATAGACAGTGTCAAAGTGCAATACTATCACTAGATCAGGAAAAAGCCTTTGACAGGGTATCACATTCCTTCCTACACAAAACTTTACAAGCAAACAACATAGGTACATACTTTAGAACATGGATAGAGATCTTATATAAAAAAACCCACAGTAGAATACTAATTAATCACAGTTTAAGTGACCCAGTTAGGCTGACACGATCAGTGAGACAGGGTTGCCCTTTGTCTCCCCTGTTATACGTTTCAACACTAGAACCAGTGCTGGAAAAAATAAGACAAGATGTAAACATCACGGGGACCTTTGTACCCGGGCAAGGAGAAAGAAAATCATTAGCGTATGCTGATGATACTTTATTCCTTCCAGCAACTGTAGATTCCATAAGAAAGATATTAGAAACCTTTACAGAGTTTGGATACGCTAACGAATCCAAACTAAATATTCAAAAATCTAGTTTAATGGGATTAGGTAAATGGGCAAATAAGACAGATTTCCCCTTTCAGTTAACGCAAGTTAACAGAATCAAAATTTATGGGATAAACTATTCTTGTAGCCCCCACGACCCTAATACAGAGACATGAGTAAAGTTAGTAGATAAAATTCAAAACATGTTAGAGAAATATAAATACAAGACAGCTACTATTTTTGGGAGAAGTATCATAGTGAACTGCTTCATTATGCCTAAAATAATATATACAGCAAATATCCAGATTATGCCAAAGTCAGTGGTAACTAAAATAAATGTACTAATTAGGAATTTCATTTTTAAGGGCACCTTTAAAAGCATTAAACATTTAACCCTAATACAGCCCAAACATAAAGGGGGAATAGCTTTACAAGATATCAACACTAAAATTAAAGCTTTAAGGATTAAATATATAGGGGAGATAATTAAAAACCCAAGCTTGTACCCCCTAGCACATTACTATATCGGACTTAGGCTAATTAAGTTACACAAACTAGAAAACAACCAACCACATTCCTTTGACACCCCACCACCCTTTTATAGGATATGCATAGAAAATCTAAAAGGGAATGAACAGTTAATAAAACAAGACACTAAACTCATATACAAACTTTTAGTAGGAGCATAGGAACCCCACTTAGGTACTCGAATAAAACGAGGGTACAACCTTTTCATAACAGACTACACACAAAGCTTCTCAAACATCCATGCAATAGACATCAAGCCACAAGCCAAACAAGTTACATTTAGGTTACTGTACGGTTTAACACCTATCATGAGTAAGCATACAGCAATGAAGGCAGGCAAGGCGCCACCAAGGTGTAAACTGTGCAGTAACAACACAATAGAAACAGAGGACCACTTGTTTTACACATGTAAAACAGTGGCCCCCACATTAAATAAACTAAGAACACTGATAGCTTCCAAAACACCGCAATCACTCAACATGTATCAAGCGGTCATGTTGAATACTTTACCGACTTTACCGAGACAGACGGAGCTTAAACTCTTAACTTTATTAGCAGAATTTAGATACTTAGTGTGGATATGTAGAAATAGGGCAGTACATGACGGCATACATTACGACAGTAGAATATTTTCACAGATATACGAACAAATAACAAAAAACATAACAGAACAACTTTAAAAATATTTCTTGTTGCTTAAATACTTCTTTGTTTAACTATACAATGTGAAGCAAGTAGCTTTATTTATAAATACTTCTGTAAATATCAAGCAATATAAATATCATTTATCATTTATGTCTTCACTAATCACCTCATGGTAGAGTGTCATCATCATTTAGTCAATGTACCATCAATCATTTCACCTCCATTCATCATCCATGTGAACACTGACTTGAATAAAAGTTGTTGGGGGGGAGGGGGAGGGGGGGTTTATCGTTAGTATGGTTTATTATGTGATATTGTTTATAATTTGGTATATTGTTTTAATATTGACTTGTTGCAATGCTAGGCTGGGGCAGGGAAGGGTGGGGGGGGGGGGGAGTTATTAGTCTTTGTCTTTTATAACATGTTAATGTAAAAAATTTCTTTGTAAATTGATATATATTTACCTGAATAAAGGTTTTTTTTTAAAAAAAAAAAAAGTTCGAATTTGGAGCGTATTATTATTTCGTTTTATCTAGGATTTCCACAGATCATAAAACAACTAGAGTATTAAGGAGCCGTAAGCCTTTCGCCTTGGAGGCTAAAGCTGGCAGTTTTGCTTTCCCCCACCAGAAATTTATCTCGAGCTGCCACTGTTTGTTTGAAATACGAAACGAAAATAAAGAACATCTTTTATAACAAAAAAAAACAAAAACAAAAAACAAAAAAAAAAAAGTTCTTTAGTTTAGGTTTGGAGCAACCTGGCGCTACATCTACTATTGAACAAAAAAGCCCTCGACTCCTACGGTTTGGATACTAATATCCAACTAGAGATCCTCTACCACCCAGGACAGTTAAGTGACCCAGCACTAACCCCTGCAACGATTATATTTGTGGTTCACTCCACAGGACGTAAGTTCGATTTAGTTATAATTGAAGTCTCGAATCGAATTTTCATTTCGTTAGGATTTCCACAGAGGTAACAAAACGACTACAGTATATGAGAAACTCCGTAAGCCTTTCGACTTGAAGGCTAAAGCTGGCAGTTTTGCTTTCCCCCACCAGAAATTCTTATCGAACTGCCACAGCATCATTTTCCTCAAACGAAACTGAATAAAGTACACCTTTTATATAACTATTCGGATCTTTCAAGTAATCTGTTCTATTGAAGTTTCACTTGACTGTTTGAGTTGCCGATTATATTCATCTCTTCAAGATAAAATTTGGAACCATCAAGACACTTACGAGCTCTACTAATTACCTGGGTTGTCCCTCCCTTCTGGAATTATTATCTCTGGTGATTAACCAGTATTTACCAGAAGAAACACAATAAGGAAAGTCTTGGGATTATTTCCCTTATCTCAAGTGATATACAGATTTACATCCCTTTCTACAAAATCCACTATCACGATCTACCCGGTCACACTAGCCTGGACTTTTGGTGCCGTTCCCTTCCTTCCCCGGTCACATACTATTGACTTTTGGTGCCGTTCCCGTCTACTCTCCTGGCCACACATCCATGCATACTTTCTAGAACTGAATTACACCATATATGTTTTCTAAAATTGTGTAATATTCATGTATGCTTTTTTTAGAATTTCTAAAAACCACATGTATATCATTAACAGAAAAAAATATAATTTGTGTCCAAAGCACCGAGTTATCAAGCTAAAAAAGAAAACTACCAACATCTAAACATCTAATGTGGTAACAAGACAAATTGAAAATTGTTATAAAACCAACTGTAACATTCACCATTACTATTTCCCTTTTCGCTGCCAATGGAGCATGCAGCCACCATCACAGGAAGCATGCACCATGCACTCTCCTGAAATGGTGGTTTCTGTAGTTGACCTAATAAAACTACCAGTCCCATGCACAACCTTCAGATTAACTGCCTTTTATGACATGCCTGCAGGAGTAGTGGTCCTATCCTATCTCTGCCTCTCAGATACCCTGGGAACTAAAATGGAGGACTACTGAAACATTACTGTACAGATATATTTAAATCCTCCATCTATGCATCCATCAAATTGCAAGTTTCTAAACATCAAATGTATTATCAAGACAAGCTCTACTCTGAGAACAGTAAAACCTACTGCAACATTATCATAAACATATTTTTTAATCCCCCAATCTACGCAACCATTAAGTCATCAGCATCCAAACACCCAATGCAGTATCAATACAAATGCTGCTCTGAGAACAGGTAAAATATAAAATATGTTAAATTCCCTCAATCTAACATTCATCAGATCACCAATATGGCAGGGAAGATGAAGGTCTGATAATGTTATTATAAAACATGACCAAAAAATCTATTAAATATTTAACTAAACACCCCAGGCCTTTACACCCCTCCCCCTGTTTTTTATTTGTTTGATGTTTTTTGTTTGATTGGAGCCAGACCAGGAGGAAGACAGCCGATAAGATAGTAAGTGCTCTCTCTGGTAAACCTCTACGCCCCAGAGTAGAAGAGGAACAACTAAGTAGTTTTTTTGTTTGTTTAATCTCTCTCTCTCTTTTCTTTTTTTTTTTTGATATGCACGCAAATTTGGTAATTTTAATTTGCCCTTTTTTGAAATGAGTGAATAGGAAATGTGACGTCAATTTCATGTATTGGCTATTATTTATATTATTTGAAACTAAAAATAATATATATCCTAATTATAACCCATAAGAGGTTGAATGGGATATTTCTCATCACCAAATAAAACCAAAAAAATCACCAATTTCTTAATACCAAACACATTTTAAAGATACACTCACTCTGAGAATAGTAAAGCCTATGGTAACATTCTGTGATCCTTGTTTGTCTCTGGTAGATTTCTGCATCAGCTGTATCATACACTCGTCTCCTTCGTCTGATATGTCAAACATGTACTGAAATTTAAAAAAAAAAAGTGCATGTTTTCTTTCCTCTCATACAATGATGGAATAGAAGACAAGTTTGATGAAAATGGAAGCTCAAACACCAATTTTTTTTTATTTTTTTTTCTGGGGGGGAGAAGAGAAATGGTATGGAGTCAGTCTTACAAACTCATGGGATGTCTCAAGTAATTCCCTTTATCAGCTAAAATCATACAAAAAAGGGGACCCAAAGACGCAGCAATAGAGAATGCAGTCAGCGACTCATAGCTTGACTGCTTGTGTTAGGGAACCAGAGCTGACCAAGACCCTACTCCACCTCCACGTGGTGGTCCTGGAAACAGGCTGCATCACTGCAGTCTGGTTGAAAGAGTAGGGATCGAAGAGGGAAGGCAAACCCGGTCCCAAAAAATGCAGTGCTGGAGTCGGATGTGCCGGCCGAAAGGCACAGATATCGCAGCTCTGCTGTAAACAGACAACGCAACCAACGTCCTTTTCAGGACGAATGAGGAAGAAGAAGATACAAAAAAGAGGCAACGATGAGAAGTGTAGTTGGGCTATGAAAAACTGACAAAGAACACACTGAACACGTGCATGGTATTTCTAAACAAACAAACAAAAGATGAGCAATACAGAAAGGTATAAATAAAATGAGAAAGATCACGGCTAATGTGAGGAAACAGTAGCTGTAAATAAGCAAATAAAAAAATACAGAATAAGGAAGAAATATCAACACAAAGAAAATACAACAAAGAAAATCAAATCAAATAATATAATGAGTTAGCCTGGTAAGGTTGCAAAACTGACTTCGCACCCTTTTCCTTCCTTAATATATTACTTTCCCTACCAATTTTACAATACTTCCCTGAGTTATTTACACACAATGTTCATTGTACATGAGCAACAATCTCAAACATTTCTCCCATTCTCACTCTCAAAGAAAGGATTAAATTATGTACATAAGTTCTGACACAAAAGATCACAGAAAAACAGCAACAATCTCAAACATTTCTCCCATTCCCACTCTCAAAGAAAAGTTTAAATTACGTACATAAGTTCTGACACAAAAGATCACAGAAAAACAGCAACAATCTCAAACATTTCTCCTATTCCCACTCTCACAGAAAAGATTAAATTATGTATGTAAGTTCTGAAACAAAAGATCACAGAAAAACAGCAACAATCTCAAACATTTCTCCTAGTCCCACTCTCAAAGAAAAGATTAAATTATGTACATAAGTTCTGAAACAAAAGATCACAGAAAAACAGCAACAATCTCAAACATTTCTTCCATTCCCACTCTCAAAGAAAAGATTAAATTATGTACATAAGTTCTGAAACAAAAGATCACAGAAAAACAGCAACAATCTCAAACATTTCTCCTATTCCCACTCTCAAAGAAAAGATTAAATTATGTATGTAAGTTCTGAAACAAAAGATCACAGAAAAACAGCAACAATCCCAAACATCTTTTTATCCAGCATACTAAGTTATGCACACTAATATCAAAACCGTCAGGAGAGGTAAGATCAAATGAAGGAAAACAAAGAAGAATGGATTTCTGGCCCCTGTCAAAACATGTAAAATATTCAGCTGATAATAAGGAATGGTCTAGTGTCGTAAACACTAACAGAATCATTTAAATTAGCACTAATCAAGGTCAGATGGTTCACCCTTTCTGAGTTAGTGTGACAGAAATGATTATCCATCAATCACTGACAGTCAGTGCCCTGCATAGTTCCCTGGTGGTCTGTGAGCAGAGAAAGAAAGAATAGGCGTACTTCTCCATCAAGCATGTCCTATGATGTCAACTAATATGAGGCGGTGCATGTGGCTGGCAACCTCATCATGTCAAACAAAGTGTTAAAGATACCATCACATCACGGTGAAGATTTTCTGTACAGGGACCAGCTGCAGTGGTGGTGCCAAGTTTTAACGGGAATGAAAGAGGAAATGATGATGGCAGTACAGGTAAATAAAGAGTAAAATCTACTAGAGTTCTGAATGTCCCTCTATGATAGGGACCCAAAGATGCAGCAATAGTGAATGCAGTCAGCGACCCATAGCTTGACTGCTTGCATCAGGACCAGCGAACCAGAGCTGGTCAAGACCGTACTCCACCTCCACGTGGTGGTCCTGGAAACAGTCTGCAGCAGTGCAGTCTGCAGCAGTGCAGTCTGGCTGAGCGAGTACGGATCGAAATGGGAAGGCAAACCCGGCCCCTAAAAAATCCCGTGCTGAAGTCGGATGTGTTGACCGAAAGGTGCAGATATCACAGCTACGGCGTAAACAGACACAACGCAACCACCGTCCTTTTCAGGGCGAACGAGGAAGAAGAAGAAGATTTCTTATTATTGAAATTTAAACTTGATTTAATCTCAAAACACTTTGAGAATTATATTAATGCAGGGCAGAAATGATGAAGGGCAATCTTTACCCTAAAGAAATAAAAAATTTAGTTCGTTTGTTAATGAAGATAAAAAGTACCGCTGACTGCCACTGTAACTCTAGGATATATATATATATGTATAGAGTCAATCTTCAACTCAAAAGTCAAGTTAGTCCTACTGTATAACTCTGAGCCATGGAGAACAATAACATAACAGCAACCAAAAAAGTTACAAGGATTGAAATGGTACAACAAGGTCAACAATGTGGACATTATGATAAGAATAGAAGGATTGGAATAGCACAACAAGGTCTACAATGTGGACATTATGACACGAACCAGTGGAACAAGAGATGAGAAGACCATAGCAATAGATTGGTCACACATTGAGACGGTCACACGTTGAGACGGTCACACGTTGAGATGGTCACACATTGAGACTGTCACACGTTGAGACGGTCACACGTTGAGACGGTCCCACGTTGAGACGGTCACACATTGAGACTGGTCACACATTGAGACTGGTCACACATTGAGATGGTCACACATTGAGATGGTCACACACTGAGACGGTCACACACTGAGACGGTCACACACTGAGACGGTCACACACTGAGACGGTCACACACTGAGACGGTCACACACTGAGACGGTCACACACTGATACGGTCACACACTGAGACGGTCACACATTGAGACGGTCACACATTGAGACGGTCACACATTGAGATGGTCACACATTGAGATGGTCACACATTGAGACGGTCACACATTGAGACGGTCACACATTGAGACGGTCACACATTGAGACGGTCACACATTGAGACGGTCACACACTGAGATGGTCACACATTGAGACGGTCACACATTGAGAGACAACCTGCTCATTACCAGGCAGCCATTGTTCTGGAATTCCCAGGGTAAGACTGGTACAGGAAGACAAAAAACAAAAAACACCTGGCGGAGAGAAATGAAGACAGAAAATGAAAGCCGTAAAGAAAACATGAAAAGAACTTGAGCAGAAGGCATGGTACAGGACGACTTGGCGTGAGTCGGTTAACAGCCTATGCTCCTTTGGGAGCTGAAGGGCTACAATGATGATTGACCAGAATCTTCTCTTTTTTGACAATTCTTTTTCTACATGGTTAACTTACAAATGGCTTCTAAGAAAATAAAATGTGTATTACATGACTTTTGGTGTATTACATGAATTTTGGAGTATTACATGAATTTTGGAGTATTTACATGACTTTTGGAGTATTTACATGACTTTTGGTGTATTACATGAATTTTGGTGTATTACATGACTTTTGGAGTATTATATGACTTCTGATGTATTTACATGACTTTTGGTGCATTTACATGACTTTTGAAGCATGTTGGAATCTAAGAACTATAATTCATGAAAATCAATAGTTCTAAGAAAGAAGAAAAAAAAAAACGAGGAAAAGATTGTTTACAACTGTGTCTACCTGTGGATTTTTCAAGAAAGTTTCGGCATTGTTAGGACATCCTCCAGCTCTGTCAGGAGTCTTCCACTGTCCGTGAGCAAGCCCTTCATGCCATGTTTTTGTCAAACTCAGGAAAGATGTATTAACAACACGGCAAATGCATGTCTGAACAAAATACTTGCAGTAATCCTCAAAAGTCATCCTGCCATATTAAAAAAAAAAAAAAAAAAATCAATGGTGTAATAGTCAAGAAGATAAGATAGGACACAGTGTGACCTTGATAAAAACCAAAATAAAGGCATTCAAATAAGTCATAAATATGACAGAAGTTGTTATTGTTGATCTGAATCGATGTCACTGCACTCCGGCAAACCCATAGGTGCTTAGTCTCCCTCAGCAAATGTCGAAGGGTATGAATGTTAATTGTTCCTGTTGAGCACTGGTTGCATACACGCTGGATGCATCCTCTCATTCGTCCATCCCTACTGGTCTTACATTTAATGACAAATTCCAGCAATCTTAGCCTTGATGGTTCATCAATGGCAGTGTCATCCTCTCTAACAGGCGATCATTAATTGCCCTTAGTATCTCTCCTTTATCCATATTCAGTACACCTTCTATGGGTGCTCTTGAAGCTAGTCCATCAGCTCTTTCATCACCACGAACCCCTGTACGACCAGGACAGTAGATCCAAAAACATGTCCTGAAGTTGTAAAAATTAAAAGAAAACCTTACTTACTTAGTCGTTCTTCTTCTACCATGAGGTGTAGAGGTTTGTAAGAGCGAGTGCCATACTATTCTATCGGCTGTCTTCCTCCTGGCTTGCTTCCATTCTAGTCCTCGGTCCTTCAAAGATTGTCTAATGTTGTCCTCCCAGCAGACTCTGGGTCGTCCTGGAGGTCTGGCTCTTATTTTCCCATGCTTGTCATGGTAGCCGATCTTCTCCCATTCTGCAGACATGGCCAAACCATCTCAGTTGGGACTGTTCTACTTGGGTCTGCAGGGGTTGGGTTTTTAGGCCTTAACTCATCGTCTGGTTACGGACCATGTCTCTTCGTGTTACTTCAACCACCTTCCTCAGATACTTCATTTCTGAGGTTTGGATCTGGCTTTTGTGGGTTGTAGTCATTGCTCATGATTCGCATCCATGACTCGCAGGGTTTGCGGGAAGTTTCCTTCAGGGAAGTACCTAGGTTTAATTTTTATATATTTATTTAGGTTCTTATGTGTCCTATCTAGCCTTCACTTTCTTTCCTTTCCCTGACGAAGGCCTTGTGGTAGTAACGTTGCCTATTTTCTTTGTCTTTTGTCCTCGTAAGACGAATTACCTTTTTTCGATTTTTTTTTCACACCCATCCGGATTTTGTTTTAGAGCTGCTTATGACCATCCCTCTCTTCTCCAGCTCTTCCTTCCATACTTGCAGGTTGGATTGGAGATGTGCCTCTGATTTAGCAATCAGGGCAACATCATCAGTAAATGCCAGCTCTGACATACAGACCTGTCTCATCTTAGAGTACCCCACTGAATACTTTCTTGTTCTCTCCTTACATGCCTTGATAATATCGTCCATGAGGAGTATGAAAAGATAAGGTGACAGGATATCACCTTGTCTTACACCAGTGGTGGTCCTGAACTCTTGACTTATGGTTTGCTGTCCTCACATAATTTCTGCAAGACTTGTAGAAGCTCTGTATAACATGAATCAGAGGTACTGGAATGTTCTTCCTTGCCAAACAGTCCCAAAGTTTGCTCCAGGGGACTCTGTCAAATGCCTTTTCCAGATCTGCGAAACAAAGATGGATCTCACACTTATACTCAAGACCCTTTTCACTCAGCTGTCTGAGTGTGAAGATTAGGTCTTGAGTACTTCGGTTTGCTCAGAATCCACACTGGACCTCATCCAATTGTGGCTTAGCTAGGCGTCGGAGTCTCTGCTGTAGGATTCTAGAGTAGATTTTACCAGGGACACTGAGAAGTGATATGCCTCTATGGTTTCCACATTGTCGATTGTCATCCTTTTTGAAAATTGGTGTTATGATGGCAATCTCCCAATCCTTTGGTATGGTCTTGTTGCACCACGCTGCCTGTAGGACCCTTAACACATTAACTACCGTGAGCCGGTGGGACAGTCTTTTGAAATCCTATCATTTGGACCACGAGCCGCTCAGAGCGTCGATCTAATTTTAGTAATAAAACAAATGAAAAATGTACTGAAACACTTTCTGATCTGGTTCGAGATTTTAAGTTGCCATCGGAAAACAAATTCCCAAAGCATGGTTGTTGTAGAACAATGGAAAATTGATATTATGTTCATATTTTTCAGTGTTGTGGGTTTGTTACCAAATCGTGTAAAACTGTTTACCGTGGCTACTAGTGATATGACCACAAAAAATGCTTGTACATCTCGTCTAACGGCTGAATAGGCTAGACACTTGTTTCAACAATTGACTGATAGATCTAGCGACGAGGAAAAGAGTGAAAATGGTGTGCACATTGATTGAAATAGTGATTTTGATAGAGATGGGGCGCAAGCAGTTATAATTGTGAAAATATTGCAAGTCCTCGGCCATCGGAGGGCCGTTAAATAGCAACAACCTCTATTAGAGTCACAAATGGTACTTATTGTAATAGTACATTCATTTATCTTTAAAATGACGTGTAATTCATAAAAATCTATAAACATTTACGAAAACTACAGCTTACTTTGTGCAAACACCTACAGAATGAAAATGGGAAAAAAATTTTATTCGGCCACAGTGTGTTTTTCAATTCGGTAGTTAAATGTGTTAAGAGTAATAGGTCGCCTGATGCTCCCATGTACTTAACCATTTCTGGTGTTATACCATCATGTGCCCTGTGCTGCTTCAGTTCTTCTTTTATGTCATCTATCCCATGATTTTTCTCTGATGCTTGACTGTGGGTGTCCTCTTTCTCTTGTTCTCAAGTCGGACTTCACCACATGCTTCTGCAGCAGCTGCCTTATGATGTCCTTGAATTTAAGCCACAGGGTTTCCAAGTCATCAGGTTGTTCTTCTGTGTTTCTCACCGCTGTAGCAATAAGCCCCTGATATCTGGTCTTAACTCTTAGTATACGAGCTGCCTTCTAGAGAGGCCGATGATCGATCCCCGTCAATAGCAAAAATTTATAGCTGAATGCATGTTTAAAACCACTGAACAATTTAGTTACGTGCATGATATAGGGGTTTCATTTCTTCACATTTTGATATATAACACTTATGTTATCTTTATAAATAAATTATTTATTGCAAAATCTGTAATGGTAGTCATGAAAGGCCGCTCGTATACTAAGAGTTAATTTCTGGCTCTCTCAGCTTGTAGGTCTTAATGCTCATTTCTCCCGTTTGTTTACTTGGTTTCTTGCGTGATGTTGGGCAGTTCCTAGGCTGAGCAACTCTTTCAGTTGTTCTTTTGATTGTAAGCAGGTAGTGATCACTTCCAATCTCTGGCCCCCTCCAGACTCTAGCATCCCAGACATATTTGAATCAGCTCCTCCTAACAATGGCATAGTCGATCACTGACTCATTCTTTGTTTGTTCACATCTAGTGTATGCATGTATGCGCTTATGGGGGAACTTTGTGTTTGTAATGATCAGATTCTGCTCACTGCAGAATCTAAGGAGTCACATTCCATTGTCATTGAGAGTATCTTCTCCATATCTTCCGATAACTCCACCCCATCTAGCATGGTCATTTCCAACTCTGGCATTGAAATCTCCGAGCATGATATTTCATCTAGGCAGTCATCCACTGTCCTTTGAAGCAGCTCGAAGAATTCCTCCTTGACCTCTGCTCTCTCATCCTCATTTGGCCCATACACTATGACCAGGTTGACTATGGTTTCTCCTTCTTTTAGTTTTACAACCATAATGCACTCCGAGACAAAGTTCCATCCCTTGATACTATCTTTGATACCATCTTTCTGATTTTTGGCCACAATGCAACCCATGCCCCCTTTAGCTCTTTCAGATGTGGGTACACCACTGTAGAGCAGCCTGTTGCCATCGGGATCCATGACTCCTTGTCCCTTTTTCTTTGTTTCCGTTATAGCCAGGATTTCTAATTTTGCTTTTCTCATCTCTTCCATCAGCTCCTCTTCTTTCCCATTTATACTTCTTGTGTTCCATGTTCCATAAGTCGTAGTCCATTCCAGTTCGTTGCCTTTAGAATCAGTCCGGTTTTCTCTCTTGTAGTTCGCGTAATCATGTTTTAAAGCAAACAGGTGATTGACCTGTTGTGCCTTTGCATGGTGGAGGGGCTGCCTCCTTACGGCCTCTATGCAGGCCGCCCTCCTCCTTTTTCAGCCAGGCTTGGGACCAGCCTAGGCGGAGTTAAACTCACCAGTTTTTCCCCAGAAAAGTAAAATTAGGCTGTTCAACACAAATGTAAAATACGCCCTACTCTATGACCCAGAAATGTGGTACATCACCAAGAACATCACATTCAAACCTTAGACATTCACCAACAGATGCCTCTTTGCATCCTCCACAATAAATAATTAAACATGCTCTGCATCCCATATATTTCTGTATCTGGTCCTGATAAAACTCTTTGTCTCTTCAAAAGTTATGCTTGTTTCAGGTTGTGGTAGCTTTCCCTCTTCCTTTACCAATCTGTCAGCCTTTTCATTGTCGGAGAAGCTACAATGAGATGAGATCCATTATATCACAAACTTTTTGAATCAATGACATAGTTTGTGGAACACAACTATTAGGTCATCTAGGCCTGCATTATTCTGGCTCCTCAGCATTGCAATGTCTCTTGGTGCTTTCCTCTGCCATTAGAACATCTGCTGCAGTTTTAAGGTTTATGTCTCTGCTCCGAAGTTACTTGAGAATTTTCACGTTCCTACTGACATATTTATTGTATACCAGTGCTTAAGTACAGAAGCACACCTCCACGTCCATCTTCTGTTGCATCTGTTGCTGACACATCTGTGTATGCATGGGTCCAGATGTTTCTTGGGTAATGTTTCTCTATGTATTTTGTCGTTATGGCTTTTCTGTCTTCTGTATTCTGGCTCATCTTTCTTTCAATGCCAGGAATGTGTTCTATCATTTCAGGAAAACGATGTTTCCAAATTGGGAGCTTGTGTTCAGTGTAGATGGGTTTAGTTGTTTATCCCGCATTTATGGAATCTGCTCTCATCTTTGTTGTGGTTGATTCTACAAAGTTGCTTCGCTCAAGTCTTTCCCTTCCAAGAGCATTTATTCTATGGTACATTGGGTGGTCTGGTAGTCTCTTGAATTTTTCGGCTTGTTGTTGGGCCCTGCATATCTTCTTTCCTCCATTGGCTGGAGGTATGTATTAGGAATACCAATGAGTGTTAAATTTGGCTTTCCTCCATTGGATGCCCAACTAATGAGCAGAAAGCACATATGGCGAGTGCAGCAAGTCGAAATTTTTCCATTAACGAGTGCAACATTCGATTTTGGCGAAATAACAAAGGCATGTGTTGCCTAGTAAGAAAAAGGCGAATCGTGGGTCACCACCAGATCTTCCAGACCTAGAAAAAAACATTATTGGAGTGAGTAGTGGATAGAAGGCATCAAGGCATCGGTGTTTCATGCATTCAAATCCGACTTAAAGCTCTGGAACTTAAAAAAATCTCGTACAGGCACAACAGCATTTAAAGCGTCATATGAATGGGCAGTTCGTTTTATGAAGCGACATGGTCTTTCAGTTCGTCGAAGAACTACTATCGCGCAGCATCTTCCAGACAACCACGAAAAAAAGCTTCTGGAGTTCCAAAAGTTTGTAATCAAATTGAGAAAAGAACATATCTATGACCTTGCACAGATTGGAAACGCCGATCAAATGCCTCAGACTTTCGATATGGCCTACGACAGAACCGTAGACACGAAAGGCATAAAAACTGTGTCAATGCGTACAACTGGACACGAGAAGTCTCACTTCACCGTTATGTTGGCGTGTACTGCAGATGGAGGAAAGTTGCCGCCTTTAATAATTTTTAAGAGAAAGGCTCTACCAAAAGGAGTACAATTTCCGAAAGGTGTACACATCCGTGTTCATGCTAAAGGATGGATGGATGAAGCACTAACCATTGACTGGTTAAAATGTGTTTGAGCAACACGTCCAGGTGGTCTCCGAAAACAATCTTCCATGCTGGTGCTTGACTCCTTTCGGTGTCATCGGATGCCTTCTATACAGAAGGAAATGAAGAAAAGCAAATCTGATCTGGTTATAACTCCAGGCGGCATGACCCGTCTGTTGCAGCCTTTAGACGTCGCTGTTAATAAGCCGATGAAAGATGCTATCCATCATAAATGCAATTCATGGTTAAGCGACGGTAATCACACATATACTGCTGGTGGCCATATGCATCAACCAACTCTCATAGATATCGCAGATTGGGTACTTGCTGCTCGGAAGGAATTAGATAAGACTTTAATTCAACAAGGCTTCCTCAAATGTTGTATTTCGAATAAACTTGACGGCAGCGAGGACGACGTTTTGTGGGAGAAAGAACGTGTCATCGGATGAAGATAATGGCGATATTTATTATGATGGCACCAATAATGGCATTGACTCAACAACACTAGATGAGCTTCCTTCTAGTGAGAGTGATGACGAGGGAGTACAAAGTACCTAAAATTTAGGTGTTGCGTACCTATTTCTGTTTGTTATTATACTTTGTTTTTTTAACAAATGCTTCTTAAAATAAAATCTTGAAAAATTATGGTGCGTATTATACACGAATTTCCATTTTACCAGAAAATTTTGGGCTAAATCAAGCATGCGAGTGCGTATTATACGCGAGATTTTACGGTACTTGGGTTCAAACCCAGCCTCTTTGTCTCAAAAGTGCTCTAACCACTCTGCTACTTGCACATTAACTAGTCAGCAAGAGACTTACCAGAATTCACCATCTTCATCAAAAGTCAGACCAATTTTATCCCTGTCAGATTTACTGATTTTGTTCCACTCTGCTGACCTGGAAATTAGAAATATGTGCTCATGGTGACTGCTGAATAACTTATACAGCATTCAATAACAACAAAATACATATGAGAAGTTGGTGCAATATATCATTACGTAAAAGTTTCATGAAATTTATATTTATTCACTTTGCAACTAACTACAACAAAATATTTTTCACTAGGTAGCAAACTCACACAATGTACCTGGTAACAAACTGACAATTTTGCTTCTGGTAACAAACAGAAAAATATTGAGACATTGTCAAATCACCTAAGGAATTATTTATGATCAATCAGGATTTCTAACAAAGGCTGATTGGCAGAAGCAAAGCGTCCACAAAATTATTATTGCTCATAACCCTTTACAGCAGACAAAGGGGCCAGACAGGGATGTCTGAACTCACCAATGATCATTGTAGTCAAGGACTGGATGATGAGTAAGACAACAGAAGGACAGAAAAAAGAAAACAGGCATTTGAGAAACCACTAGAAGATCTCAATTTTGAGTTGGTCTGATGGTGGGACTGGGAAGCAAAGCTGACAAAGAAAGACAAACTTGATGTCACTACCATAAGTCAGATTTGCCATCAATTCTCTCAAACCAGCATGGAACTCACCAGTTTTCCCCCAGAAAAGTAAAATTAGGCTGTTCAACACAAATGTAAAATATGCCCTACTCTATGACCCAGAAATGTGGCACATCACCAAGAACATCACATTCAAACCCCAGACATTCACCAACAGATGCCTCTTTGCATCCTCCACAGCCACTGCCCAGATGTGATAACAAACACAGACTTATGGAGTGGGGCATGACAACTACCAATTACTGCTGGAGATTACAGATAAAGATAAAGAAGGACAGGGCACACCCTCAGGAAATAACCAAGCAGTATAACATCATGCGTCCTTGATTGGAACCCACAAGGGAAACAAAACTGAACAAAACAAAAAAGAAAACAAAACAAATTACAACAGACAAGAAAATAAAATACAACAGAAAAAACCCTCTATAAAACAGAATTGAACTTTGTCATCAACATATTGAGACCTACCCATCACTAAAAGATCCCTTCCACTCAACTTTGCCCCAAGGGTTTCGGAGTCGGATCATGGGCAGCTTGTCTCTGTTAAACAAACCAAACAAGCCCGAGCCCTCTAAGTGAACATTTTTTACACAAGTGATGCCATAAGCATGACCTTTGACCAAGCCAATGTCTATGGCTGATTCCATTTCTGCAGCAGACGTAGCCTAAAATTTAAAAAAATTCACATCAATAAATAATTAAACATATTTCATCATCATAGATAAATATGCATTAATTAACTGAAAATAATAATCAATTATTAATAATAATAATATGGTACATGGCAGTCCGGATAAGTAGAAGTCACTTGGACCATCTAAAATACTTCCACTTATTAGAGTCTGCTGATCAGAAGATTGCTCAAAAGATGGACATTTACGGTCAGAATATAAAAAGTAAAGCATCCAGCAATTATTTTAACCATTCAGACACAAGTGTTTCAACTTTTAATCAAATATTCTGCATCTTTTTTGCAGGTTTCAAAAGCAATTTCACGAAGCCTACAGTGTAGTGTCAAGTTAATTGCAAGTTTCATTGCTAGTGTTATTGTGGATAACATACAGGCAATATCTGGTTATTGGTCTATGTGATAACTACACAGGCATAGCCTTCTATGTGATAAATACACAGGAATAGCCATATGCCAGTCTGAACAGCTTAACCTCAATCATCCCAAAGTTATTTTTCCTACACTCTCAGACGTCAATTTTGAATATGTTTAAACAAAGCAGTGGTCAGCCTGAGGTTGCTGGGAGCTCTATAGGGTTTGTCCAGGAATGGTATTGGTGATAGTCACGTGTTTTCTCTGTTCCTCATGTGTTGGGCAATTTTGTAGTAGTTGTTCAGTGGTCATTTTACCAGTGCCATAGTTACGCTCATCAGTAGTTCCTATCTTTAGCTTGCTGAACAGAAGGTATCACAGTCTAATGTGACCTTGCAGAGTCTGAAGTTAACCAATTTGTTCACTTCTGCCGAGCTGGTAATACGCATCATTTTTCTGGTGGCCTGAATGCATTTGTTCCTGCATCTGCTCCTGATAAAACTGGCCTCATTATAAGTTGTGCTTGTATGAGCTAAGGTAGCTTTCCACCTTCCTTTATCAACATGTTGGCTTTTTCATTGCCAGGGATGTTGCAATGATATGGAATCCACTGAATTCACAACTCTTACTGAGTCACTGACAAAATCTGTAGAGTAGTGTACTTATGTCATTTAGATCTGCATTATTTTGGCTGCTGAACTCTGCAACTACTGACAAGCACATCTATGAAGAAAGCCACTTGTCTCTTTGTGCTTTCAGTTTGTAGGCACCTATAAACACGTTTCAAAAGAAAAACTGACCTACTTACTGGAACGATCACTGACAAGGCAAGAACCTATATCAGTAAATAAATATTACATACACATAAAGGTATGTTTTCAGGCACTTGTGGATAAGAAAGAAGTACAAAACTAGACAACAGAAGAGCCTATATCCCATAATGCCTTCGTCAGGGAAAAGAAATACCAAAACAAAACTTACAGGAATAGAAGCAGCCATTAGAGACTTCCTGTCCATCTCTTTCTGCATACGAGCAAACAGTGCAACTCTCTCCTCAGTCTTTGTGGCTACTTCCATTTCCACCATGTTCAGAGTGTCAGAAACACCTCCTGTGAAATCTTCCAAGGCCTCGCTGAGCTCCCCACCATCCAGGGCCTCATAATTGCCAAAAAGCCTACAAAAGAACAAATAATTTCTTGGTTATCTAACCAGAAAAAAATATATATATATTTATATGAGGGGCGTTCAGAAAGTAATGCACCACATCGTTTTTCTCAGGAGCTGTTTATTCAAAAAGCATGAAATTTATACACAATATACATGGATATGTCACGTAAACATCGGTGTTATTCAACATAATCCCTATCAACTTGTACGGCTTTATGCCAGCGCGAAACAAGTGCATGTATTCCTAGCCCGTACCAGATTTTGTCTTGATTATGTAGCCATTTCTTGGCTGCATGAACCACTCCTTCATCATCTTCAAACCTTGTCCCACAGAGTGCATCTTTAAGTGGACCAAATAGATGAAAATCAGAGGGTGCCAAATTGGGACTATAGGGTGGATGGGGTAGTACAGTCCCTCCCAATTTGGTGATTGCTTCCCGTGTTGCCAGACTTGTGTGAGGTCGCGCACTGTCATGAAGGAGAAGCAGGTCTGCTGGATTCTTGTGCGGCCGAACTCTGCGAAAACGTTGATTGAGTTTTTTCAATGTCTTAATGTAAACTTGCGAATTGATTGTCTCTCCTCTTGGCATAACATATACAAGAATCACACCTTCAATGTCCCAAAAGACAGTGATCATGACTTTTCCAGCTGAAGGAATTGTCTTGAATTTCTTTCTTCGTGGTGATTGCGGATGATGCCACTCCATTGACTGGCTTTTTGTCTCAGGTTCAAAATGATGTGCCCAGGTTTCGTCACCTGTAACGATCTTAACCAAATAGTTCTCTCCATCAGCAGCGCAAACCTTGAAAATCTGAGAGTTTTTATAACCAACACCAATCCTGACAGCTGTAAGGCCAATTGTTGAGTAGTGATTCGCCTATCAGTAAGAATAATGCCCTCAGCGCATTTCAACATTTCTGCGTTGGTGGCTGTGGCAGGACGTCCACAGCGCGGCCGATCAAGCAGCTCCGTATCTCCACTTCCTGATTCTCTGAACGCAGCGACTGCCCCTCGTATATATATATATATATGGTGCTAAAGTAAGTATACAGTTTTTTACATTTATTTATTTGTTTGCAATTTGCTTATCCTTTTAAGGTAAATCACTTTAATATGAAAACCTTGCTTTTTATTATTACTCAAGTTATCACCCTCTAAGTAATGATCAGCAAAATAATAATATAAATAAAGTGCAATAACAGCTACACACAATCACAAAATGCATAATTATTCATAGGCATGACAAAACAAACCCAGTAGCAACAAGACAGCTGCCCATATTCTTGGCATTTATCGCTGTCTTCCTGCATATCTTTTCTTTTTCTTCCTCGTTCACCCTCAGACTATTACATTAATGACTCTAATAAAGGTAGTAGTCAGCTCAAGGTTCCTGACATCTCCAAACAGTTTTTCGTTGAGAGAAGTGGGTTGTTGCCAATTTGCCACTTCATTCACTGTTGTATGTTGGGCAGGACTGAAGCAGATGTTCGGTTGTCATAGGGTTGGTGCCACAGAAGAAGAGATCAGTTGGACCAATCCTGTACTTGTTATATACGCTCGTAGATGGTATCTCAACCTATTGCGGCAAGTGTGTAAGTGGAAAATGATGACCTGGCCTCGCCTAGATAGCTGGTGATAGGCATCATCTTTTATGTGACCTGGGTGTTCTCTGTCCCATTTGGACTTGAATATGGCTTTTATAGTTGTTTTAGCCATTTCATAAGTTGTCTCTATATCGTTTTGTTGCTGGAACCCCCCCCCCCCCCCCTCTTTAGCAGGTTTATCTGCTTCTTCGTTGCCTGGAATGTTGCAATGGGCTGGTATCCATTGGACTGTGCGCTTGTTGAAGCATTTGGCCAGGCTTCCAAGTGATTTAATCAGAATGTTCAATCCCTTAGCATGGTGGCTCTTCAGGGCTGTTATTAACGAGAGGGCATCTGTAAAGATTACTATCTGTTTTTCTGTATGTGCTTTGCACTCAATAAGAATTTCTGCTGCCTGTTTCAGGGCTTCTGCTTCAGTGCTGAAGTTATTGCAGTATTTACCAGTGGCGACTGCCATAGAGTGGATTCTATTCTTTAATTCAACGAGGATGCCAGCTCCCCTGCATATGAAAACAAGTTTTATCAGGTAACTTCCTACTATAATTCACTTTTGCTCCTTACACAACTACAGATTATCCTACACCAAAGATCTGTAGCTGGGTTTTTTGTAGCAATTTGTTTTACACGATGAGGTTGCCAGTCCTGGACACAACCTCATTTTAGTCACCTCTTACGTCACATCTACGAAAGTAGTAGTCCTGTTCTTTATTTCTCTCCTCAAAGATCTCCTGCCCCGCCCCCCCCACCCCCCCGACACCCCCCCCCCCCCCCCGCGCCCCCCCCCCCCCCACCCCCACCTCCCCCCCCCACCGCCCCCCCCCCCCCCCCCCCCCCCCGGGAAACTACACAGGGCTTCCCACGATCATGGCTGAGGGAAAAAATATAGACGACACTCTAGTACACAATGAGATCAGGTCAGCTTTTGACAGGTTTGTGTGTCACACACGAAAAGAAAAAGGTCTTTACAAAAACAAGTCCTGAGACAGCCTGGCGCTAACCCAAAGCACAAAGGCAGGTTCAGCTGTGAATACCTCATGTAAAAATCTGGGACACGCATGACAGAGCAGCAGAGTGTGGCAGCAGCTAATAAAGTTTTCCATGAACTTATGTTGTTGTTTATAGAGTGTATATTATTTGGGAAATAAATAACGTATAATAAATACTGACTCCATTATAATTTTATTTTTGAACTTTAAAAAACTTTCTATTATACAGAGTGATGTGTGATATCTTCTTCTTCTTTGATCCTTAGCCGCCGACCGTCAAAGCAGTCAGTGGCCATCACGCCTAGTGGCATCTTGTAGGGCAACAACAAATTTATTCCACTTTGCTCGGTCAGTGGCAATCCTTCGTACAGTGCCCCAACTCTGGTTCATTCTTTGCATCTCAGCCTCCAGTTCTCCGCCAAGTTGTTTTTGGTCGGCCTCTCTTTCGTTTTCCTTCAGGGGCCCAAAGCATAGCTGTTCTTGTGATGGCATCGGGATCTCTTCTGAGGACATGGCCAACCCAGCTCCAGCGTCTGCCAGCTATGATGGTGTGCATGTACTCTTGCTTGCTCCAAGTAAGCAGATCTTGGTTGGTGATGGTATTCGGCCAAAAGATTCTGTGAGTTTTTCTTAGGCATGTTGTGTGAAAAGAGGACAATTTCGACATTTCCTTCTCTGTAACTCTCCAGCTTTTCGCACCATAGAGAAGCACAGAAAGCACACAGCTCTGATATAATCTTAATTTTGTGCTTGTGCTGTACTGAGAGGACTTCCAGATGTTGTTTAGGTTAAAAAAGGCTGTTCTTGCTTTGTTCATTCTGTTGTTGATGTCTTTGCTTGCCCCGCCGTCTGGTGTTACTATGCATCCTAGGTATGTGAAGGTGTCTGTCTATACCAGTTGCTGATTCCTTACTGATATGGGCTCAGGGTTGCTCACATTGAGCGTCATGACCTCTGTCTTCTTTAGGTTGATATTCAAGCCCACCTGCTGGCAATACTTATTAAGTCTATCCGTATTTTCCTGGATGTGTTGATGTGAATGTGCTAGCAGTGCAATGTCATCTGCATATTCCAGATCTTCCAATGTAGAAAATGTAGTCCATGTTATTCCTCTTGGACTGCCCTCTGTTGTCTGGCGCATCACCCAGTCTATGACTGTTAAAAATAGAGTGGTTGATAAGGGGCATCCCTGTCGTACTCCTGTCTTCACCTCAAAGATTAGGTTGCTCTGCCCAACACTACATGTAAAGTTAGCATAGAGGCTTTTTATGATTGACACTATGCAACTTGGAATTCCATAAGCCCTCAGTATTTTCCATAAACTGTCCATATGTATACTGTCAAAAGCCTTTTCAAAATCAACGAAATTAATGTACAGCTGTCGTTGTCATTCTGAGCACTGCTCTATAATGTTCCTGAGAGTAAATATATGATCTACATATCTTCTGTTCTTTCTAAATCCTGCTTGTTCTTTCCTCAGTTTGTGGTCTACTGCTTTTGAAATTATCTGTATAATTATCCTGCCTAGTATTTTGCTGGGAACTGAGAGAAGAGTGATTCCTCTCCAATTATTGCAGTCTGCAAGATCTCCCTTCTTGGGCAATTTGACAATTATTCCTTTGTTCCACTCTGTTGGTGTTGTCCCTGTTTTCCAGACTTTTGCAAATAGTGGTTCTAATAGTTCTGCTGCTAGCTCAGGGTCTGTCTTAAATAACTCTGCATTTAAGTTATCATGGAAAAGCTCCTGGCCATGATGTGTGATATGTTCATGCTAAATTACTAGTATGTGTCAAATGTAGAGGTGTGTGATGTGTTCCTGCTAGATTATGTGTATGTGCCTAATATAGTGGTAATGACAATCTATTTCTGTCTTCATACCATTCCAGTATTTCCCACATGAGCTCAGGCAGAACATGCTCTCCAAGAATGCTGACTCCAGAGGAGCAGTAATCTGACAGCAGTAATCTGACACCAACCCAAACTTTGAGGGAGAAACTCAATGCAAATAACAGAAGCCTGAGAAAGACCACCAACTTTATCAGAGAACAGATGTGGTTGTATCAGTCTGAATGACGTAGGAAGATGATGATGTTAGCTGTTTTACTTGCCATCTGGCCCTGCCCCAGATCTTCCCTGCTTCTTTAGTCTTTATCTTTCCAGTTCTCAGCAGGTTTTCCAGAGCCTTCTAATTATAAGGCCAATAAAATGTTTGCCCATTACCTTTTATTTTTTTTCTCTAACATTTGTTCATCTGATTTCTTAGATGTCCCGCCTATGGCCAGCTTTTTCCTCAGAAATCACAATGTTTATGCAAAAAAATGTCCAGTTTCTTTATTCATTATCTACGATTTACATCTATATAGAGGAATTGGCTGCATATAGCAATGCGAGATTCCTTGTACTTACAGCCATTCCAGAGACTTTGTTAGCATGTATACTTGAAAACAAATTCTCCTTTTAAAACCATTGGTACCTTGCCGTGTGGCATCTGTCACCTTAGTGATGTGGGACAGGTTGACTACTACATCACCATTTATTGCACATATTCTTTTTGTACTGAAATTTGTGTTTAGTCGGTGCGGACAACTATAGTGGTGTGTGGCACTCTGTTGTGTGTTATGAAATGTATGTTTGAGCTTAGTTGTATGTTGTATATACTAGTCCACAGCAAATTTCACAAGGCAGGCCTTCATCTAAATCAATAGCAAGTTTCGGGGGTCGGAGTGGCTAAAAGGTATGGCGTCCGCCTCGAGTTCTAGAGGTACCAGGTTTGATTCCCAGTTGAGGGAATATAATTTATGGAAAAATATTTTTCAGAACCAGTGGTCCTAATGATGTCATACTCCCCCCTGGTCTCCTGGGTAGTGAGATTGGATGCTTAGCTTTCTTGGATAAGGGCGAACAAATAAGAGGTGTTATGAGACTAGTAACATCTGTCTAGGGATATGTTATGGGCTTGTGACAGAAAACAGGTACAGGATGTTCGAACAATAATCAATATCTCAGTGTACAGTCCCACACATCTGTGTATTGCAACCAGTACAAATGTGACAAATCCTGGTTGTGGAAATACAATCATAATAATGGTGCATGACTTCACAACACGCAATAACCAATGGTCGGACTTCCTCGTCCCAAGCCTACAAATGCACTTCAATTCACAATTCCATTACAATTCCAAACCTATGAACAAGCTGTCACACAACACTCCGTCAAGTACCAAATCCCCAATCCATCTCCCTACAAATCTCACTGCCCTCTTTCTCCCAGTTCACCACTCGCTTTCCTCGCACGGGGTTTCTCTCAATCTCACTGTCAGTGAAAATAGATCTGGCGTATTCAGTAACCCTTTAGCAGTGCTCAGTACTTACAACTCGCTAATTATTTCGTTACAATTACCCCCCTCTTCAAGTGCGAAACAGGGTTTTCCACCAAGAAATGAGGTACATATGCACTGATCATTCACAAACTATGCCAAACTGAAAATAGCTCCAATATGGAAGCAAAATAACTGAAAAGCAATGTAGCACAATGATATGTCACAATACTATCTAGTGAATACAAATCAAGTTAACTAATGTATCTATGTGCATACAATAAAGATCTAACAACAAGGTATACATTCAAATTCACATGTAAATATGCAAGTTCATTGTATATGTAACAATGCACAATTCTAAATACTTGTACAATCTCGATAGGACATCAGCAAGCACATTACATTTTCCCTCTATAGGTAGAATGGAGAAAGAAAACTGTTGTAGAAGGAGTGACCAACGAGTGAGCCTGCCATTTGGAGATCGGTTACTCTGGAGGTAGGTTAAAGGGTGGTGGAGGAAAAAATGACATCCTGTGAGATATCTTGTTAACTTGGCAATGGACCAAACGATTGTCAGGCACTCCCTTTCAAACCGAGTCTCAAATAACACATATAATACACTACTATTAATTCATAAGCAAAGATGCCTAAGAAAATGCCTTTAATATGAATGGATAAGATAATACGGTAAAAAGCACAGAATTAACAATTTAATCACAAGAAAATAACTAGAAAATAGTGAGGTGCAGTGACAAGAAGCTATCACAATGAAGAAATTGTAATAGTATTAAGAAACGAACACAAAGAAACCGATAAAGCATACAGTAACTAGTTCGAAAGAATAGCCTATGTAAATTAATTAAGGAATGTAAAAGGTTAACTGGTAACTATAATAATTTATAAATTCAATAATACATATCTTAAATACTAGGCCTGATGCTGGAATCCATTCTGATAAGATGTCCCGTGGAGAGATTAAATGTTTTAGTATCACTGGATCTCAGTAATCTTGAAGGGTGATGGGACCCATGACGCATCAAAAGTGAGGAATGCAGTAAGCAACCCATAGCTTGACTGCCTGCGTCAGGGTCAGCGAACCAGAGCTGACCAAGACCCTACTCCACCTCCACGGGATGGTCCTGGAAACAGGCTGCATCACTGCAGTCTGGCTGAGGAGTAGGGATCGAAGAGGGAAGGCAAACCCGGTCCCAAAAAATGCCGTGCGGAAATCGGATGTGTCGGCCGAAAGGCGCAAATACCGCAGCTTCACTGTAAACGGACACAACGCAACCAACGTCCTTTTCAGGACGAACGAGGAAGAAGAAGAAGAAGAAGAAGGGTGATGAATTATGAATACAAGTAACACGAAACAAAGTTCATGCGTCGATAGAAAATTGGCCGCCATTGCTCTGAGCCAAAAATTCTTCGTCTTCGATGTGCAAGTACATTTCAATTAGTCAATCTGATTTCAAGTATCAAACAATTTGTCGAACAGTACTATAATTTACTAGTTCACAGTTTCCAAAGCATAAATGTCACAAATTCAGATCTAGAACAATGCAAATATCCTAGTCAATTGTTTACAATTGATGCGTGTTGAACACAGCTGATTTTCCAGTCTCGAAGTCTTCGTGTTATCCGGTGACTGTGCAAAAAGTCTCCCAATTTAAAAGCTTCTCAAATAGTATGGTGGGGTGCGAGATGGTTTCTTGGCTTCCCCAGATTAACATGACTCTTTATACGAGCCCCCAATTAATGTTACAAGACCAGTAACATCTGTCTAGGGATATGTTATGGGATTGTGACAGAAAACAGGTACAGGACGTTCGAACAATAATCAATAACAAAATCTCAGTGTACAGTCCCACACATCTGTGTATTGCAACTAGTACAAATGTGACAAATCCTGGTTATGGAAATACAATCATAATAATGGTGCACGACTTCACAATATGCAATAACCAATGGCCGGACTTCCTCGTCATAAACCTACAAATGCACTTCAATTCACAATTCCATTACGATTCCAAACCCATGAACAATCTGTCACACAACACTCCGTCAAGTACCAAATCCCCAATCCATCTCCCTACAAATCTCACGGCCCTCTTTCTCCCAGTTCACCACTCGCATTCCTCGCACGGGGTTTCTCTCAATCTCGCTGTCAGTCAAAATAGATGAGGTGTATTTTTTAACCCTTGAGTGGTGCTCAGTACTTATAACCCGCTAATTATTTCGTTACAGGAGGTCCCGTGTGGAAGTTGTGCACGTTAAAAATCCCACGGCAGTTGGAAATCGTCAAGAGTAGACCTATTAGGCCGCTGCCCTGGCAAAATTTAAAAATTAGAAACCTACCTACAACAAAAATATTTATAGAATGTGTGATTCCTATATAGACACATAGTGATTCGTGCCGGTGCTACGGAGTTCGTGCACTGTGCTGAGATCCTTCTTAATTCTACTTCAACTTAATTATTCACGAGTGCCTGAAAACATACCTTTGTGTGTGTATTATATTTATTTACTGTTTACTGGCCCCGGGTTTCCCTTCTTTATGACATCCTCCTTGTGTGATCTAAGGGAGGAGATCAGAGCACTGATGTAGTAGTCCGTGTGCAATGAAGATAGTCCTTAAAAAACTAAACCATCATCATTTGTATTTTCTCCGTTTGAAGCTACGATTACAGCTGGCCCCCTTAGGAAGCCTGCACAAAACATTTGCATGCTCTTACAGCGGTGGTTTCTATGGCAACTTGTTCTACATAATGAGGTTGGCAACCCCCATACACAACCTCATATTAGTGACCTTGTATGACATTACACACATTTATAAAGACAGTATCAGCACTTACTTTGCGTATGCCTTCTCAAGCAGGGCTGACCAGAATTCATTTCGACTTTGGGAATGAATGAAAACAAGCTGGTCGTTGACAGTCGGCAGCATATCATCCACAACAACTTCCACCCACTCCCCGTATCGCCAAAAGTGGAAGCGAAAGATGCCCTGGTAATTGTTGGGCTTTTGTGGATCCCATTCTTGATTTTTCTGATCTGGGATGACCTTGAAGTAAAAGAACATAAACGTAAGTCAGTGTCCATTAGTTTATGGCTATTAGTTTTACTTGTGACCACAAACACACACACCCAAAAAAAAAAAAATGACTCCAAAAAAAAAAATTCTCTATAATAATAAAATAAACACAAATTGTGATAGCCAAAAATATTGTCTATGATGAAAAGAACAAAACAAAATGTGAAAAGAAAAACAATCAGCCCAAGATGAAAAAAATTAACATAAAATGTGATTGAAAAAATATGTGTGTCTATGATGACAAGAATAGGAAAGAACAAATAAATACACAAGGCAATAAGAGCTTTCAATACCCTAGAAAATATACGGCCATGAAACAAAAAATATGTCCAACACATAAAATAAAAATATTCAACTCAAATGTCAGGTCTATCCTATTTGTATGGCTCTGGAACATGGAGAACAACAAATACAACAACAGGATTGAAATGGTATGACAAGATCACTAATGTGAAACAGATGGAAATAGCCAGATAATACATTAGTGGAACAAGTTGTGAGGATAAGACACTGGCTTTCCATAGGACACATCCTACATTAAAACAAAACAAAAACAGCATCTGTATTGTTTAAGCCAGATGGACTAGTGTTGCACCAGCTGGCATGTGGTGACCAAACCAACTCGTGTCGGTGAATGAAGCTAACAAATGTTTGATTCGTGGACATTATTTGTAGAAAATTGCAACAAGACAATGTTGTCTCAGTTTTTTCAATCTGGAAAACAGATAGTATTTTAAGATAATGTGTTAATTTTGCAAGCATGATGTGTGCCATGTCTAGACATGACCAGCTGGAAAGGAGTGGACCACGAGGAAATGATATAACACTTCCAATGACTTTGTTGTAATGAAAAAGATGAGAAGAAAGCAACACCTTGGTAGAGATTTACCCGACGTAATAATTAGGATAGACCGGCGATGTAGTGATTTTGGTAAACGTGACAAGTAACACGGAAGTTGCAAGATCATATATGGTCATGGAGTATGTTCAGATGAGAATGGGGGTAACCTCTACTAAAAGTAAGACTCCTTTCCATGGAGGTGGGTTAAGATTAGAAATGAAACTAAGCTTAATAGGATCTCACCCAACAGAACCTCATGGAGTAACATTTATACTTAATTCTGATTGGGTTCTTCCCCAACAGAACCTCACAGGAAGCCATGTGCATGAGGAGCAAAATATCTGTTTATAACCTAGAGCATTTTAAGGTTTTATCATTGTATTCCATCTTCATCAAAAGAGCAAATCACAGACAGCCAAAATAAGATTTTGTAAATATGATTCCTTATAGGACCGGCTACAGCAGCGGTTTTCAACCTGTGCGCCGCGGCACCCTGGTGTGCCATGACTTGCGGTCAGGGGCGCCGTGGGTTGGGCGTGGATTTTTTTCATATTTAGCTGTAAAGAAAACACAGAGCTGTGGGAAATTTCATTTTTGGTGCTTGTCAACCTGCGTGACCCCGAAGAAATTTCACTTTTGATGTTGGCCAGCATTTGAAGTCCCGCTCCCCCGACCCACCTATCAACTTTCCGTTGAATAAGTCTCTGCAAGGAAGTGAAACTCATTTGATTCAACTCATTGACAAAGTTTTGGCCTTCAAAAAGAAGCCTCTTCATTGGAAGAGAAAAATCAATGAAGGAGGAGAAATGGACTACTTCCCAGGTTTGCAGCAGTTTATTACAGACAATAAAATAGATTTTAGTGCAAATATTGTTTCTATAATTCAAGGACACTTATCTTGACTCAGTGCTCATTTTGAAAAATACTTTCCTGAAAACTGTGACAGGTTTCAGTGGGTTCAAATCCCTTCAGTGGTGATGCTCCTTCAGACTTCAGTACTGCAGACGAGGAAGAAATGATAGAACTTTCATCAGACTCTTCCCTACAAGCGAAGTTTCCATCCATGGCATTGCCAAAATTTTGGTATTCAGTAAAACAGGAGTTCCCAAGCTTGAGCAAGAGAGCACTGAAGATATTAATTCCTTTTGCAACCTCCTATCTCTGCGAGGCTGGGTTTTCAGCAGTGGCTGTCATAAAAATCAAGTTCAGATACTTGATTTGGAGAAGGAAATGAGGATAGCTGTATCTCTATTGGTACCAAGATTTGACAAACTGTGTAACAACATGCAAGCTCAAGTTTCACACTGAGGTGACTGGTACTTTATTCATCATATTTGTTTTTCAGTTTTACTGTACAAGTTTTTTGTTATGGAGATTGAATCATGAGTGCAGTATATCAGTGAATGATTTTCAGACAAAAAATTTTTTTAAATGTTAGAAAGAAACTACTTTATCTGTGCTGTTTTCTTTTTTATAGTAAGGGTTCTCAAAGTGCACTTTGTGTCTATTTTTTCTTGTACGTGTAATTTTTTCACAGATTGTCCAATTGCATTTTTTTTTAAATTACATTAAAAAATTACATTGTTTAAAAGTCTTTCCAAAGCTCTCCTGCTCAAAAAAAGTTAGGCTAAATGTCGAAACATCGCTAGCATTTTTACCAGTTATCCCACAGTGGAGCCGCAGAAAGAATGTAGTTGGTCAGGGAAGCCATGGACTCAGAAAGGTTGAAAACCGCTGGGCTACAGGATTAGGAGTAGTTGCTAAGGTTTGAGTGTAAAAGCCCCATAGTAGTACTGGAAGCCCAAGGCTTAGGACCTTACTCATGTGAAAATAGTTAGAAGGATTCAGGACGCTGTAACTTCATCTATCTGAGGGATAACTGCATCTTACACTAGTTGAAGTAAATTACGGCCTTTTCTGTGCATTCACGTCTGTGTATTAATTCATTCGGTATTGGGGTAAGTTTTAATTGCATTTTATCATTTTATATTTACATGTATAAATTGCTTGTGGATGTACAGTTGCGCATGGGGCTGGTAACCCCATCATACAAAATAACTTGCCATATAGACCACCACTGCAAGAGCTGGTGACTGCTTTGTGTGGGTTTCCTCAAAAGGAACCAATAGCAGAGGTGGCCCCAGGCTCTATAGGGAGCAGGGAGTCGATGATGATGGCATCATGGTGCACAATAAATATTTATTATGCCCATTTGAACTAAATGTTATAAGTATATTTATGTATGTATAGAATGTTACATCTGTTGCCTTCTGCTGTCCTAAAACACTTCCATCTGACTCAATGGGTTGAGATTTAATGTTAAGAGATAACGAGGAAAATTCTGAGGAAGATGAAGTGGTTGTGGGAAGTGACGGTCACCTGATGTTTACATCAGTTGCCTGAAGTTGACGCTAGACACTGGCAACAGATGAGTCTTGAGGACACATGACGAAGCAAATTTAGTAGTTACCCTAACCTTGCGGAAAGTAATGTGCTGCTGCCAAAATATTCGACTCCTGGAGAGAAGGAACAGTCCAAAACTTTACGGGGAACCAGCAGTGAAGGTGCCCCCAGCTGAAGGTGATTAAGCAAAATAACCAGGCTCCTATTGACCCCACCCTGTCAGCTAAGTAAAACACTAGCACAGAAAGTGGACAATTTTGTTCCCTCATCCACCTATAACTAAAATCTTCCGATGAAGACAAATTTAATTGTTCTTTTATGATTTTTTTTTTTTTTTTTGCGTACGCCCGCTAATACTCGAGGCGAAATCTCAGGTTATTATTTATGTCTAACCTGACATTGATTTTACGTGAGTATCCCTTTATTTCTTGTACAGAGACAGGTGTCCCTCACCATTCAGGCAAATACTCGCCGATTTCGGAGGTACCCATTGCAGCTGGGTCGGCTCAGGAGCCGCCAGTCCCTGGTCGACGACACTCCTTCAAATGTCCTCGCCAGGTCTCGAGTTAATCCAGTCCAAATCCCGGTCGACGAAAAATCCTCAAATGCCGCCGCCCGGGTTTGATCCTGTATCAACCGGTCGCCATAGCGGTGTTGTAACCACTACGCTAGCGCAGCTCCCGTTCTTTTATGATAAAATAACTTTATTTATTTTACCTTGTTAAACCAGTAACTGATTATTAAACCTGTTTATATGGAAATCTAGAGTTGAATTAATCACTATTGAGTGAATTTTATTTCTGCACCCATATGACTCATTTAAAAAAAAATACACAGATAGAGCTATAAAATTAATATTTTGCTTAATCACCTTCAGCTGGGGGCTCCTAAAATACAAGTCAAAATCTTTCCTCACAGAAGGAGCGGAGAATAATAAGTTTATAACAACTTAGATGATTTCAGTCGTTATACTTGCCTTTCTATAAATTCCTGGGAGACTCCCTGGAATAGAAGCATTATTCTTCTATTTATATCTCTGCCAAGAGTAATCTTGAGTGAAGGTTGATACCTTTGAAAACCCCTCATCCTTTTACCAGTTTGGCCATTATTGGACCATTACTGCAAAGCAGGGGAGAAAATCCGCGACAGGTGGTTAGGTTTTCTAATTAATTTTTATTTTTACACGGCAGTGGCCATAAGGCCTACTCTTTACAATTTCCAACTGCCGAGGGATTTTTAACGTGCGTAACACACATGAAACCTCCTATTTTTTCGCACTTATCCAAGAAGGCTAGGCATCCAATCTCACTACCCAGGAGATTAGGGTGGACATCATTAGGAAACCATAGGCTGTGGAAAAAAAATCCATTTATTATGTTCCCTGTACTGGGAGCCAATCCGGTAACTTTAGAATTACCTCTTAGCCACTTGACTCCCAAAAATGGATAGGTACAGGACAGGAAGGCCTAGCGTGTAATTGTGGAAGACCTAGCGTGTAATTGTGGAAGGCCTAGCATGTAATTGTGGAAGACCTAGCGTGTAATTGTGGAAGACCTAGCATATATTGTGGAAGGCCTAGCGTGTAATTGTGGAAGACCTAGCGTGTAATTGTGGAAGACCTTGGAGCTGAAAGGTAATGAAATGATTGATGCGATTTAAAAAAAAAAAAAACATACACTACCAAAAGCTTTCAGTCTAACAGCACTTCCATGGATATATTACTTTATACTCCTGATGACATTGTAAGTACAAATATTACCTTATTCCAAACTTCTTTGAAAGATGCCAGACAAGAGGATGCAGCCACAAACCAACAGTTTCCCAGCTTTCCTTGCGTCACATCTCCAGAGCTGGCTCCTTCAACAAACAATTTGGGATCACTGCAGATTTGCTGGGCAAGAAAAAAATGTTCAAATATTATAATAACAGTAATATATAATAGCCCCTTCAGTCATAACTGACTATAAGAATGCGCCTCTGAGGTGCTTTTTTTCCTGGTGTTCCTTTCAACGTTTTTCTTTTCTTTTCTGCTTGTTGTGAGAGCTTCTTTTCACCCAATCTGAGGTGGCGCAGTAGAGAGCATTGCCATTTGGTGCGATCGGCAGCTTCATCCTCCCAGGTTGCTGAATTTATGTCCATTGCCTTCATGTCTCTCTTGCACACATCTTTGAACCTCAGCTGCGGTCGCCCAACTGTTCTTTTGCCATCTGCCAGTTGCCCATAGAAGATATCTTTCGGGATGCGACAATCTTCCAAGCAGCGGACATGACCAAGCCAGCATAGTCTGCTCTAAGTAGTGTACACATGCTTTGAAGGCCAGGACGTGACAACACCTCGACATCTTCACATTGTCCTTCCACGAAATACTGAGGATGTGCCCCAGGGACTTATGTATTAATATACTTACATACCTAGGGTGCATCGTAACACCAGATGGCAGAACAAGCAAAGACATCAAGAACAGAATGAATAAAGCAAGAACAGCCTTTGCTAGTCTCAACAACATCTGGAAGTCTTCCCAGTACAGCACAAACACCAAATTAAGATTATATGAGAGCTGTGTACTTTCTGTGCTTCTCTATGGTGCGGAATGCTAGAGAGTAACAGAAGGAAGTGACGAAACTGTCCTCCTTCTGCACAATCTGCCTAAGGAAAATTCTCCTAATCTTTTGGCCGAATACTATCACTTACCAAGAACTACTTACTCAGAGTAACCAAGAGGACATGCGCACCATCATAGCTGACAGATGCTGAAGCTGGGTTGGCCACGTCCTCCGACAAGACCCTGATGCCATCACAAGAACAGCTATGCTATGGAACCCTCAAAGGAAAGCGAAAGAGAGACTGACCAAAAACAGCTTGGTGGAGAACTGCGGAGGCTGAGATGCAAAGAATGAACCAGAACTCGCACTGTATGAAGGATGGCCGCCGATTGAACAAAGTGGAAGCAGTTTGTTGCTGCCCTACAAGATGCCACCAGGCGTGATGGCCACTGACTGCTTTGACAGTCAGTGGCTAAGAATCAAAGAAGAAGATATATATATATATATATATATATATATATATATATATATATATATATATATATATATATATATATATATATTTATATATATATATATATATATATATATATATATATATATATAATTTAGTATGATCACTAAGGTTTAAGGTGAATAAAATTTTAAATTTTAGGATTGAAAAATAACATGATTTATTTCATCATTGTGTTTTTTATTTGTGATACAATAACTTTGTTCAACTATTACAGGGCAAGAGAAGCAGAGGTAGACCAAGAAGCACATGGAGAAGAGAGCTGGAAACAGAGGTGAAAATGATGAGGAGAACGTGGAAAGAACTTGAGATGATGGCACGTGACAGGAGGGTTTGGCATATGTTTGTTGAAGGCCTGTGCTCCTTTGGGAGTGGAGGGTTATAAATGAATGAATAACTCTGGAGAAAAAAAATTAAGAATAGATTGATGTATCTGAAAGTCTGTTTCGAAATGTCTGAAACAAAATTCCCAGTTAATTATTGTTTTAAATCCGTTCTGTTTCAAAACGTTTTATGGTATTGTTGCTGCGAAAAGGAGGCCCAAATTACAAGTTAACTTCCCAGTGGTTTAAAAAATTTGAAATTATTTTGTCATATTTTTTCTGCCATTGACTTATGCTTTCTGATTCTTCTTTCACCTTTCAACTCCCAAAGGTGCATTGGCTGTCAACAAATGTTAAGTCTTCCTGTCCTCATGTCATCAGGTCAAGGTCTTTCCATATCTTCTTTATACCCTTCATGTCTGTCCCCAGTTCTCTTCTCCGTGTGTTCTTTAGTCTTCCTCTACCACCTTTACCCTGGGTATTCCAGAACAGGGATTGTCTGGCAATGTTATCAACAGGTTTTCTCAATGTGTGTCCTATCCATCTCGTGTCCTTTTCTCATTTGTTGTTCCAATGGCACTTATCTAGTTTCTTGCCAGTAGTTGCACATTAGTGATCTTGACACAACGCTTCAATCCTTCTATTGTACGCAAGTATCCATTTATGCAAGTCTGTAGCTTTTTTGGTTGTTGTTCTCCATGTTGCAGAGGCATACAATTGGACTGGTTTGACATTTGAACTGAAAAACCAGACCACATGGTTTTTTATATTTAGACATAAGCACTAATATAACCGATGGGCCCTGTGTCTAGGTTGACTGTGATGTGCCTTGCCAAAAGGAAACACATTTTTGGTTTTTTTCATTAAATTGAATTGAAAATTCTGATTTTTGTGTTGGGTCTGATTTCTTTTGATCTCCATACATTTCCCAATGCAATTAAAGCTGTTTTCTGATTACTTTGATTGACTTTATTCAGCTCCAGGTTTAGTTCGCCTTCTCTGGCCATTTTCATTGGCAAAGTGTCATCATTTTTGTTTGTTTCTTCCCGTTCTAAAGAGCGGAAAATACTGAGTGCAATTTTTTTATCCAAACTAACCTGAACTGCGTTGATTAATAGCGAATTGTTTCTTGTTTTAACATGATTCATTCATGCGCCGATCAAATTCCGAGAGTATTTAAATGAGAAAAGATTTGTGTTTCTTACATCTATTAAATTATACAATTTTTATTAATAAAAATAATCTTCAAAATTTCCCGGCCCTGATCATTTTTCCTCGGGTCCTGACTGCTAAAATTTGTTTTTAATTTCTGAGAATTTCAGAGCCAGAAACCCTAGCTGTGATGCATTGATATGCCATTATGAACTACTATCAGGTGTCTTGAAAAAATGTTTTATTTTGGATGTCCTCTTTTCATTCCTTAATAAGTATAAAGTCCCCACTGCCAATCTCCCACCCCTTTCCACACACAGAAATCTAATGCCAAATCATTTCATTTGCCCTTGCAGTGGTGACATTTGTAGCAGCAAAGTTGCTAGCCTAATGCACAACCTGATCTCAGTCACCTTTTTCTAGCAAGCCTCCACAGAGATCTCGGAGATCAACAAAGGGGCCTCAGCTATTTTTACAGATTATTAACAGTTTGAAGAAGAAATAAAAAAACAACATTTTAAACACACATAAAAAAACCACTTGTATATAATATGTTCAGAATACTTTAATATTTCCTTATCTTTTTATAATCTAAACTAGGGTAGTTTATGTTAAGTCTATGAAGCATAATAGACACATCACACCTCAGTGAACATCAACTATTTGCCTGCTTCGATTTAAACTGAGTGTTTTACAACAAGGAGTGCACCCCATTCAATACATGCCCTGTGACACTATGCAACCTCCTGCACATGGCACGACCAAGCTTAAGTATGTTTACTTAGCTCACTCAGTTGTCATTTTTATACAGGAACTTCAAATTCAGAAACAACGGCATACATCAGCCTGCGTGATACGTGGGCAGAGATAAAATATCTATATGTTTTATCATCAGCAGCTGCTGTACAGACTGGAAGAAAATGGTGTAGATCAGCAGTTCTCAACATTTTTACAACCATGACCCAAATTTCACAGTTAGTCAAGCTGGCAACCCATGCAATGGATCTAGAAATTGAGACAAAGACATGCTGTTTAAAACTTCAAGTAAGCGAAATGTAAGGAATGTGACCCATTGCAATGTTTCTCGCGGCCCAATTTTGTGTTGCAACACACTAGTTGAAAATCAATGGTGTAGATGTTGATGATTTTTCATATCGTCCAATCTGCGCATTCCCCTCAGTTCTATTCTAAACACTTGACACCTTTTTTTGGTGTCACTTCCTAGACAATCTCCAGTGATTTCTGTTCTGGACACTGTTTCTGTGTGACATCGGACAATCCTGTAGAACATGCTCAGCAGTTTGTTCGTTTAATCCACATGTGCACAGTGGTGAAGCAGACAATCGTAGCTTGTGCATGTGTTTATTCAGTTTGTTATGCCCTGTCCTGAGGCGAAAAATAGTTATCTGTCCCTGCCGGTCGAGAGTGTGATAGTCGTCTTTGGGTTGGTTCTGTTCTCTTCTGATAGTCTGGATAGCTCTCTTTTTCTCAAAGTATGTGACTTCATTATCTTCTTGTTCACATTCTCCTCCCTTTTTTGCAAGTTTATCTGCCTTTTCATTTCCGGGTACACCACAATGAGATGGTACCCACTGAAGTATGGTTCTCTTTTTGGCAGCTACCTTGTTCAGTTCATTTCTCAGATGCGGGAGTTTACCACCCTTGAGAGCTTGCAGGACAGACAGTGCATCTGTGAGGATGACTACCTGGTGGTAGTCAGAGTTGGTGTTATAAATCATATTTGCAGCTTGCTCTAGAGCTTGAACCTCAGCTGTATAGTTGGAACAGAATTTACCAGTGGGAATGTGCCTAGTCTCATAGTGGTTGTCAGGATATGAGATAAAGATACCAGCACCTCCATTCCTAACAGCATTAGTTGCTGATCCATCTGTATAGGCATGTATCCATGATTGATCGGGATAGCTTTCTTGGATCATACTCAATGTAGCAGTTCATTTTTGCAGATCATTATACTCACATCCACTTGTGAGACCACTGACTGATGTATTAATTTGGAGGGCATTGCTGGCCTGCTCCCATGGTACAGGGTATAGGGTGGGCTTCAGTGGTGTTGTCTTCATGGATAGGTCTTCTTGATGCTGTCTTTTAAGTCTTTTTCCCCGATGCACAAAGCTGCTACGCTTTAGATGTCCCAATGCCAGATCATCTAGTCTTGCCTTCATTGAGTGCGTTGGAATACTGTTGTACTTTTCCATCTGGATCATGGCTTTGGTGTCTCTTCTATGGGACAATGTCTGTAATCCAGCAACCTTCTGCATCTCTGATATTGGTGTAGTTTTCATGGCTCCTGTAATGAGCCTGAGAGCTTGATTTTGCACCTTGTCCAAAGACTGCAGATGTGAGTTAGCAGCTGATGACCATGCTGCTGAGCTAAACTCTAAGTGTGGTGTTATTACTCCATTATAAATCTTCTTTAGATTTCGTTCATTTGCTCCCCAGTTGGTACCTGCTAATTTTCTGAGTATGCCTAGTCGTTTTCGGGCCTTTCCTTCTGCATTTTCAATATGCTTATTCCATGTAAGCCTTTGGTCAAATGTCACCCCAAGATAGGTGGGGTAGCTTTCTTCCTTGATCACGGTTGTCCCTAGGTGTATGTTAGCTGCTTTGTCCTTGGGGGCGAGGGAGAACAGTGTTGTGGAGGTTTTGTCTGTGTTTATTGTGATAAGCCATTTCTCTGCCCATGACACTAGCATGTCTGCTGCCCGCTGCATTCTATAATTTGCTGTGGTGACGTTTTCATCAGTGCACCAGAGTACTAGGCTGAGACTCTGCATCCTTTCTAGCCCTGTCCATAGCTTCCTGACGTTCTTGGAGTGTGCTGGACCAGTATGGTATGTAGTTACGCCGGCATCCTTTGGGAATGGTTTCTTTTGCAGCTTGTAGTATGCATCTGTTGAAGTCTTTTACCACTTCATTAATGTCTCTGTTCTGTACCTTGAGGGGGTAGACAGCAGCATGTTTACCTGATGCCTGAATAAACCCCAGTTGGCTTTTTTGTAGTTCCATCTTGTAATGGCTGGGCCTGTACTGAGAGTTGCACTCTGGACAGTAAGAAAGATTGGGCGATGGTCGCTTCCCCCTAGTTGGTCTCCTACTTCTCTACTAATAGATCCAGCTATATCTGGGGTGGCGAAGGCAAGATCTGGTGTTGAAGTTGTGTGCCATCCTCTGGAGTAGAAGGTAGGAGTATCTGTGGCATTATTGACTAGGATTAGGGAGTGATCATCTTGCCATGTTTCAACCTCTTCACCTCTGTGATCTAGATGGTTATAGCCCCAGCTCTGGGAGTGGCTATTAAAGTCTCCAACTGCTATAAAGTTGGTGGCTGGTACCTGTATAGAGCTGAGACTCAGGGGTTTGTTGTTTGGACAGTAATAGTTCAGGAGTTCTATTTCCATCTTGTCTACCTTTATCTGCAACAGCTGATATTCTGCTCCATCCATGTAGGTTTTCCTTTCGTGTGCATGAATGTTATTCCTTACAAGAGTAAGTACTCCTCCTTTTCGTCTATCTTGTCTGTCGGATCTGAAGCATTGATATCCCCTTATTTTAAAGGTTTGATCTGCTTTCAAGTGAGTCTCTTGGATACAGCAAACACTGACTTGCTTCTCATACAAGATGTTTTCCAGCTCTGTCTTTTTGCTGTATCCAGCCTGCTTGCTGTTCACTCCCTCTGCATTCCAGTGCATCATGACAAGTGGCACTCTGGGTTTCTCTTTTTCTGTTTTGTTTTATGTTGTCACAACTTGGTATGTTGTTACAATGTGTATGAGCATTGCTCAACCATGTTATGTTAAAATGTGTTTGAACATTACTTTGTATGTTGTTGCAATATGTTTGAACATTACTTTGTATGTTGTTACAATATGTTTGAACATTACTTTGTATGTTGTTACAATATGTTTGAACATTACTTTGTATGTTGTTACAATATGTTTGAACATTACTTTGTATGTTGTTACAATATGTTTGAACATTACTTTGTATGTTGTTACAATATGTTTGAACATTTCTTTGTATGTTGTAGGTGGTGCTGTATATAACTGAAAATTCATGCTTAGGGAGCATTAAACACTACCATTCATGACCATTCATGATGTTAAGGATAGATTTGGGATGCAGATAAAATAGTGTGGCATGTTACTACACGCTAGTACATTTCCATTTTTATGTGAGGAATTGTGTTTGCCTGTGGTCAAACTACGGTTTGCACGAAGCGTCCACCCGTGGTGAGCGATGCGTTCACCCGTGTTGAGCGACGGTCAACTAGTGACGTTTTGGTCACATGTCGTGGGGTTCAGTGTGTAAATTAATTGGGCTTCCGTCTTTGTGTTTGCGTCCAAGAGAGATGTAATTTTTCGAGCTCCGGGATAATGGAGCGTGATATGAATATATCCATTGTGGCATTATTGATTTTATGAGGCCGCCACGTTATGTGTAAGATGGTTCACGAACTTATCTAGAAGTTCATACCATAATTTACTACAAGTGTAACTTTGAGATATGAGGCAACTAATATTTGGTTTGCCCTGATTTCTTCTGCCGCATTACTTTTGGTTTTTCGTGGATTGCCCGAACCTTTAGTACAACGGCCAGGATTGAGTGGAGATGAGAGTAGTGCATCATTATTATATTATATGCCACGTAAAGATGTCTAACGTTTGAAACTTATTGACGGACGAGGGATAATCTACTACGCTTATCCATTGCTATGTACTTTTGATGTGTTGATGGATACTATTGTGAAGTGACTTTATGTATTAAATGTCAACCATGTTTTCCCGTGGACCTGTTCACCTACCGGCTTTGTTATGTGTACTGACCATAATGTCCTGAATGAACACCTGCTATCATTCGCGTATACATGCATGATCCTCTAATATATTCCACCGTAACACCATATAATTTGGTGAGCCAGTATGGTATCAGATCGATACTTTCATCAGGACATAGTTTTCAAATTCACGTAAGCAAGTATACCTTCGTACTTTGCAAAAATACAGCTGACATTTAATCTGTATATACGACCATCACTCCTGTTCAGCGTGTTATTGTGAACACACCGCTTCGTGAACTCAGTCATTATCAACGGGTCCAGTTGGATAACGAACTTTGCTACTGCGCATATCCAATGTTCCAGTTTCAATGTCCTATTGTTCGCTGTAACGTTCAAGATTACAATTTCAAGCCAACCAGTTTCCAAGTTTATTTCGTGTTCCAGTCTACATCACAACGTTTATAAGATTCTTTCAAGTCCTGCCACGGCGATGTCAAGTCATTTTGTACCAAGTCAACACAACGTTTCAAGATCTACACAGTTCATGATGCCCATCTGATTGAGACCGTGTACTATTTACATTTTATCCGTGCTTCACTTGTATTGAGGGACAGCGTTTTCCAGTGTTGACACCTTTTTCCGGACTTGCATCTGATCGGATTACGATAAGATAAGTGCCTGTTAATACACTCTTGTATCTTTGCCGTGGTGTAAGCCTTTTTTATATCTGTATTATTCGTTTCTTGTTCTATGTCTTTGTACAAATCTGTTGTTATCGACACATGTCATTGTAAAATGATCGCTCAGCAGATATTTCTATAGGTTTTGCTTACATTTCTCAAGCAGGGAAATTTCCGGCCTGAGTTTTCTCACCGACGTTTAGTTCACTGCCTGTTTAGTGTGACCTAATTTGGTTAGGTGTGCTGCTCCGTCCTTTTAGTTGTCAGTTTTTGTAGTGTGTTGGTTTTGTTTTCTTCTCCTTAGTTGACAACCATTCTGTTCGTAATGCTAGTCTAACCTTCTATCACTTGTTTACATTTATATATATTGTTACAGGTCCTGTCCTGTTTTTTGTTTTGTTTTAAGCAGTAAGTCTGTTCTATTTGTTATTTCTCCTTAGTTTCCCATTTGCATTCTTTTTCGTTTACTTGCTGCTGTTATTACATTGCCTTGGTCACTTGTAATTGTCTTTTTGTTTAGTTCCATCAATTCTGTTCTTGTACATTATAATAATTTTTTTTTTCTCTCCTCTCTTTCTCTTTTCCCTCGTATCTTTACTACTGTTGGTCTTTCATACTATACTATTTTGTTATTCATTAGTAATATTAAGAATCTATTTGCATTGATAATATTGCAAAGCACAAAGCTAGTGAATTGGTATAGACGGACTAATCGAGATACATTTATTACATAATTTATAATATTGATAGTAAGATACTGAAAAAGTAAATAATGGAGTATCAGGAATTTATTACTATGGGCCAAGAATATGGTTATAAGGCGAAGGAATTAATGGACTTTGCCAAAACGGAATTCAATGCCAAAGAAAATCAAGAAGCCCTAGAGAATAAGAGACAAAGAGATGCACGGTATGAAGAGCGAGAGCTCAGAAAAGCAGAGCTACTTGCGGAAGAGAACAAAAGGAATGCAGAACAGCAATTAGAAGAAAAAAAGTTGGAAAGACAATTTGAGGAGAAAAAGATTCAACAAGCTGCAGAAGCAACGAAACTTGCTCATGAAAAAGAATTAGAAGAGAAAAAGCTTGCACATGAAGAAAAAATGGCGACTTTAAGTATTGAAGAACAAAAAGTCCAACATCAGAGTAGACAAAATGACGACTCCAAACGTAGAGGTCCCTCTAGCAACCACAATAGCGGTTTTGTTAAATTTCGTTTGCCTGAGTTTAAGCCAGAAATAGACGATATTTCGTCCTTCCTACAACGCTATGAAAATGTTTGTGAAGAAAATAAGCTTGATAGATCTCATTGGTGTACAAGATTGATGGATTTCATGACTGGTGAATCCTTAACTGCTCTGTGCCAATTGGACGGGCCGAATAGACGCAATTATGATGCTGCTAAAACGTTATTATTAAAACTTCATCAGTTAGACGCTGAAGGTTATCGTATGAAGTTCAAACATATGATTCCTGAAACGGGTAAAGATTTTACACAGTTTGTAGCTGCAACTCGTCTAACAGTTAATAGATGGATACAACTTTCCGGCATTGAAGAGAATTATGAGGGCCTTAAGGACTTGTTATTGCGAGACAAAGTCTTGCCTTCCGTGAGCAGACCACTGTGAGAATATCTACAGGAAAGGAAGCCGTCGAGTTTGAGTTCAATGGAGGAATTATGTAGGCAATATTGTAATGCACATCCGGGAGTTTGTGTCAGTAACAACACTATTAAGGAAGCTTTACCTGTTGCCGCAGCTACAACTTGGAACCGCAACAATCATAGACAAAGATCCTACAGCTTTGATGGGAATTTCAAACCAAGCAAATCCAATAACCCACAATCATATAGAGGTAGACAACCATTTAGGAACCATTCACCCCAAAACAGAGGTAATTTCCAACAAAACTCAGGAGAAAAAAGGAATGATAATTTTGGTAACCTTTAGCACGCTGCGGGCGACACATGTCGCCGAAGATAACCTATGCTCTGCACGCTGGAGCTGCCATGTGTCGCCTTACGGATATCACCGTTTCTAGCATGAGGACTTGTGTACACGTGATTTTCAGCCCCGGATGTTAAGTTGTAATTTTATTTGCAAGAGAGTTAGCTTCCGTTTCCGATCTTAAAAAAGTGATGGGTGTATCCGCGTTTATTTTTTGTAAATTTTTTTAATCGAAATGAATCGGCATCAGACAAGCGGCCATTTCGCTCTAATTTTATTGTATTCTGACGCCATGCGGTGGGGATGAAATTTTTGTCTTTATAAGCGCTGAAATCGGTTCTCAGAATATGTTTGATGGCTGAGATGGAAACGAAAGTAAAATGGCCTTTCAAGTATGTATAATTTTCGGGGTTAGGATTAGGAATATCGGAAAAAATAGGATTACGGCCGAATGTCACGGCTGGCTAGGGAGTTTGTTGCTTTGCTACTGATGATGGGTGTAACGAAAAGATCGTCATTTGATTTGTATCGCTCTATTGGTCAAATGACTTTCATTGAGATGCAAGGGATATGGACTCTTCGTTCGTTGGTCATTTTTTAAATTTTTTTTTTTAATTTTAAAATTAAACAAAAAAAATTTTTTTATTTTTTTTTAATTTTTTTCGTTTTTTTCATCTTTCCTTTCCTCTCTTCCTATCACATCTAACATGTACTCAAACAAATTTTATATCATCAGATTCATCATTCATTCATTTCTATACAATCTAAAAATTAGAGCAATTGACCAAAAAACAAAAAAACTATAGAATTTACAAGTCACCCACTATAAAAATGGGGCGTTGTGAAAAAGAATGCAGTGGTTGGGCAAGTTTTTTGAATTTTTATGCAGCGTGCTAAAGGATAATAATTGGAATAACTGGGGACTCAATAACCAAAATTATTCACATCGTAATAGGTCACAAGACTATAGAAATCAAGGAAACAACAATAGGAACCAAAGAAATAATGACGGGAGTCAAAATAACTCTTTTTACAATCAGAGACATAGATCACGCTCTAGAAATAATGCAAATTCGAACTACCATGCCAACTCAGCAAATACTGCTGCTACACCTGAGAACGCACAAGACAACAATGTTGTTAATCATTCAGCTTCATGTTGTTCGTTTGACTTTGAAACTGCTTCACAGTGTCCAGATTGCCAAACTCTATTCCAGTCTAATGTGACTTCCTTATTAAAATGTGGCCATCCGCTACCAGCAGTCACTGCTTCATCAGCACATGATGGCACAGGAATACTACAGCTTCATAAAGGTTTATTGAATGGCACTCAAGTTACAGTACTCCCTGATTCTGGTTGCACGACTGTCGGAGTGAGACAGTCATTAGTACATCCGTCTCATGCAACGGGTGACTTTGTTAAATGTGTAACTTTCGGCGGTACAGTGGAATTTTATCCCACAGCCGTGGTGGATAATTACTCACCATTTTTTACAGGCAAGGTTAAAGTGTGTTTGTTAAGGAACCCAATAGCGGATGTCACACTTGGCCGGATACACGGCAGCAATGATTGCTCACCCGAAGAAATTGTTCAATGGGAACATCAACATTTATCAACTGCTGCTGCAGTTACTACGCGTGCCCAGGCCAAGACACAAAAGGAAAATGATGATACCGGTCCTGGAACTCAGGACAATTTATCACGTTCACTCTGAGATAGACAAACAATCCTTTATCAAACTTCAAAGAGAAGACAACTCTTTGAAGAAATTCTTTAGATTAGTCAAAGATAATGATTACGTTGATGATAGTTTGTCACCAAAACAGTGGTACACACTTAAAAATGATGTATTAGTTAGGAATTTTAAAGATTCATCTTTAATCAGATATCAGGCGATGGTTCCCCAAAAACTTCGTCTGTACATTCTACAACATGCACACGATTTGCACTGTGCTGGCCATATGGGCTACTCTAGGACGCGATCCAGAGTTTTGTCCTCTTTCTTTTGGCCGGGAATTTCCAGAGACACCTCCATATATTGTCGCTCTTGTGTTATTTGTCAAGAGGTAAAATCAAGAGGAGCCTATCATACGGCCCCGATTCAGGCGTGTGATATACCTGTACGCCCCTTTGAGAAAATGGCCGTAGATATTATCGGTCCTTTACCTGTTATGTCCGCTAGAGGACACAGGTATGTGCTCACATGTATCGACATGTGCACTCGATGGCCCGAGGCCATCCCTCTTAAGAACATCACCACTAATGACGTTGCTGATGCCCTTTTCTTGATTTTTTCTAGACTTGTTTTTCCTCGAAAACTTCTTTCAGATCGAGGTACCCAATTTATATCTGACACTATGACTGCTGTTATGAAACGCCTCAATATCGACAGATCTCTCAGTAGTGTTTACCATGCGATGAGCAATGGCATGGTGGAACGTCTTAACCGGACGTTAAAGCAGCTATTGGGCAAAGTTACAGTGAAATATCCTCAAGATTGGGACAGGGTTTTACCCGCCGTGCTGTTAGCATACCGTGAGGTAGCGAATGAACAGACCGGTTTCTCACCTTTTGAGCTTGTGTTTGGAGCTCAACCTCAAGGTCCCATGTCACTTATTAAGGACCTACTCATAGACTCAGAGATGACTCAGGACATCCAGTCATCATATGAATACGTCGTTAACCTGCGGCGTAACATTATAGATGCATGCCAAATGGCTACAGCTTCTTCCGAGGCTGCTAAAGCAAGATCACGCCAGTTCCAAAATCGCAATAGACGATTACATCAACTATTGCCTGGTGATGAAGCTTTTGTATTGCTTCCAAGGAAAGAAAATAGACTTTTAATTGCTTGGAATGGTCCATATAAAGTGTTGTCACGCATTTCTGATGTTGACTACACCTTAGAGATAAAAGGGAAAAGGAAGACCTTTCACATAAACATGCTTAAAGAATTCCACACTAGACCGGAACATCTTCAAGCCATCTTTCAAGCAGTTGATGACCACCCTAGACCTGGTACTCACTACTCGGCGCTTTCAGTAATTCAGGAGGAAGAATCGGCTTTTCCTGATGTTCCCATGAACTTACCTGTCTTTCCTCTCCAATCGACTGAGACATGGAAGGATATTGCTATTTGTCCAGCTTTGTCTTCTGAACAACATTCCCAAGTCTCTAATCTTCTAGAATCCTTTCCAGACGTCCTCACATCCCAGGGCGTACATCAGTAATTTCGCATGACATCACCCTTACAGATGATCGACCAATTCGTCTACGCCCCTATCCTGTCCCTATTCACTACCAGCACCAGGTGGAAGATGAATTAAAACAAATGCTTAATTTAGGAATTATAGAACCTTCCAATGCCCCTTACTCATCACCTATGGTCATCGTTCGTAAGAAAGACAAAAATATCAGATTGTGTGTAGATTACCGGAAGCTGAACAACATCACAGTCTTCGATGCTGAACCCTTACCCCTACTTGAAAATCTTTTGTCTCGTCTCGCCAAGTCTCTTTTCTTTACTAAAATTGACCTTACCAAGGGATACTGGCAAGTTCCCTTGACTGACAGAGCTAAACCACTCACTGCCTTTGCTACACAACAGGGTCTTTATCAGTGGAACGTAATGCCTTTCAGACTTATGAACGCCCTGGCAACGTTTGTCCGTATGATGAGAAAAATTCTCTCTCATCGGTCCGATATAATCACATATATAGACGACATCTGTCTATTCAGTTCCACTTGGGAGGAGCACTTCTTAGGTTTACATTCTCTTCTGGACACTTTACGTCTCCACCACCTAACAGCCAAGCCCTCAAAGATCTTTATTGCTTTTGAGGAAATTTCATTCTTGGGACATAAGGTGGGTCACGGTTGTCTTCAGACCGTGCCACAGAATGTTTCCAAAATCCTAAAATTGTCTGTGCCCACTACTAAGAAGCAAGTTCGTAGTCTTCTCGGCTTGATTCAGTATTATAGTAAATTTATACCAAACTTGTCTTCAATCACTGCAGACCTCTCTGCCTTGCTTAAAAAAGGCTTACCGAACCACGTGCACTGGACATCAGAGTGCCAGGCTGCGTTAAATTATGTTCAAAATATTTTTTCTGTACCACCTATTTTGAGGTTACCAGATACAAATCTGAAATATTATCTCCGCACAGATGCTAGTTCAAAAGGTATCGGCGCATCACTGATGCAAGAGTTCGAGGGAAGATTACATCCAACCCTCTACATATCCAGAAAGCTCAATGATGCAGAAAGAAAGTACCCAGTGATAGAAAGAGAGTTGCTGGCTGTTATCTGGGCGGTAGTCAAGCTGGAGCGGTATTTGTTGGGCGCCCCTTTCATCATACAGTCGGACCAGAAATCCCTTTCCTCATTGAAGAAGGCGAATCACAAGAACCCAAAGCTAGCCCGGTTCGCCATCCTGCTTCAACCTTTTCAGTATGAAATCGAGGCAATACCAGGGTCTGCAAATGTGGTCACAGATGCTTTATCGAGATGCCCACAGCTCGAACCTGAAAATTCATATTCATTTAGTTAATTGACTTTATATTATACATGTGTGAAGCCATGGTGTTTACCCACTAGTAGTCATTATGACAACGGGCGATGAGTACATGAACACTAAGTTGATTTCCAAATCATTCATATTAACATTTGTGATTTACATGACTTTGAGATAATCATTATTCACTTTAACTAGTGGTACATTGAACAGTGTTATACTACTTACAGACATGAACAATTTCGAACTAAAACATCATGTTATTATTCTGGAAGGCACATTCACATTAATTAAGATTGCTATATTAATACCGTACCAGAAATCTACTCCTAACACGGATAGTTTGGAGTATGATTGTATTATTGCAAATTTGTTTAGGACATTACTTGTCTTGCCAACGTACAAAGGTACTTAGAGCAGAATAATTAAGTAATGTAATAATTGTGTTAATTAGTTATCCTTGCGTTCTTGTACTATTTTTTTTCTCTCTTCTTTCTCTTTTTGTGATATATTCATGTACTTTAGTTACATTAATTTCATATCGCATCGTTTCATATCTTATTTAATTCATATCATGCGTGAATTGCGTTTAAGCTTAATTTAGGATTTTTGACAGCATTGTTACTTGGAGATATAACCTTCTAAATTATTTTTAAAAAATTATAATTCATGCATTTTTGAATTTTTGATTTCGATTTTTTGTTTTATTTATTTTATATATCTCATACCATTTTCATATATGCATGCTATTTTTTATATGGTTATTGTAAACTCACATTGATCATACATTTATGTATTTTTTTGTTGTTGTTGCATCATTGGAATATCGACTGTATATGACATTTACTTATGGACATATGACAGTTTATGACTGATGACAAATTCATCTAGCATGTTATTTAATGATAAGTTACATTATGCAGACTGACTGCGACTAGATTACTTTCGATATGGCTCAATATTTGTGATATAATCAATTTTGGCCGAGATTTCGGCATAGGAAATATTTGAATTGAAAAAAAAAAAACAAATAAATTTGTTTTTTTTACACCGCGAAGGGGGTGATATGTTAAGGATAGATTTGGGATGCAGATAAAATAGTGTGGCATGTTACTACACGCTAGTACATTTCCATTTTTATGTGAGGAATTGTGTTTGCCTGTGGTCAAACTACGGTTTGCACGAAGCGTCCACCCGTGGTGAGCGATGCGTTCACCCGTGTTGAGCGACGGTCAACTAGTGACGTTTTGGTCACATGTCGTGGGGTTCAGTGTGTAAATTAATTGGGCTTCCGTCTTTGTGTTTGCGTCCAAGAGAGATGTAATTTTTCGAGCTCCGGGATAATGGAGCGTGATATGAATATATCCATTGTGGCATTATTGATTTTATGAGGCCGCCACGTTATGTGTAAGATGGTTCACGAACTTATCTAGAAGTTCATACCATAATTTACTACAAGTGTAACTTTGAGATATGAGGCAACTAATATTTGGTTTGCCCTGATTTCTTCTGCCGCATTACTTTTGGTTTTTCGTGGATTGCCCGAACCTTTAGTACAACGGCCAGGATTGAGTGGAGATGAGAGTAGTGCATCATTATTATATTATATGCCACGTAAAGATGTCTAACGTTTGAAACTTATTGACGGACGAAGGATAATCTACTACGCTTATCCATTGCTATGTACTTTTGATGTGTTGATGGATAATATTGTGAAGTGACTTTATGTATTAAATGTCAACCGTGTTTTCCCATGGACCTGTTCACCTACCGGCTTTGTTATGTGTACTGACCATAATGTCCTGAATGAACACCTGCTATCATTCGTGTATACATGCATGATCCTCTAATATATTCCACCGTAACACACTACCATTCATGACCAGATTGCTGTAAATATTGGCAATCAAGTTTGGACAGCAATGACTATAAACAAACATTCACCTCTGAACAGCTGTAAGTATTGGTAATCAAGTTTGGACAGCAATAACTATAAACATTCACCTCTGGACAGCAATCTACGCTAAAAATCATGTTTGAATAGCAGTGCATATTAACATTTACATTTGGAAAGCAGCCACAATCAATAAACACATTTGCCTTTAAATAACCTTAACAACCAAACAAGGCTCAGATTTCAACTGCTGAATCATACCAACATTCAGCAATAACACAGAAATCATTACATGAAGAAAGTGGTGATCTAATTCCTAGCCACACATGGTGGGAAAGATACATTATGACCTACTTATTCAGATCCTCCTAAAGACAGAAATATCACAATGTTGAACAAGAAAATTTTGATTATTCACGAACAATTGTTTTCTGCTCCTGGGCGTTAGCTAAACAATAGAAAGAATGAGAGAAGACAAGAGTTGAAAAAATAAGGTAAAAGTGAGATAAAAAATGATGTTAGGCACATCACAGTTAAAGAAAGAGAGAAAGAAAATAATGAGAAAAGTAGAGGATAATAAAGAAAAAAGAATGAAAATAGTAAATAATAAAGTTGTGTGATACCAGGGCCTGGAAGGGGAGCAAAGAATAGTAACAATGTTCCCTACCAAGCATGGCATAAAAACAACTAAGGAGAGTTGGGCATATGGGCGGTGACATTTTAATCATAAACACTTTAACAAACAACACGGACAGGTCAAATACAGAACACACATCAATTCAGCTGTCCAAGACTGAAGAAAGTCCTCTGAAAAGGAGGCTCATGAAATAATAATGAAGGGAACTGGGGAGAGACATAACAAGATTAAGATACAGAAAGAACCTTCTGGATGCAGCAAGATAGGAAAGTTTGGCATTAACTAACTGAAAGCACATTCTACTTACAGAATAGACAGGCAAGAAGTGAGAACAAGAAACAATTAGGAATCATATATTTGTTATTGTTGTTGTTGTTCAGAATCAACAATACTGCACTCTGGGCAAACCCATAGGTGCTAAGTCTCCCTCAGCAAATGCCGGAGGGTATAAATGCTAATTGATCCTGTTGTGCTGGTTGTATACACGCCCGATGCATCCTCTCATACGTCCAACTTTGCTGGTCTTATGTTTTATGCCAAATTCCAGCAATCTTAGCCTTGAAGATTCATCGATTGCAGTGTCATTCTATAGTAGGTGGTCATTAATTAATTGCCTTCAGTATCTCTCCCATATACATATCTACCTTCTATGGGTGCCTTTGAAGCTAATCTGTCAGCTCTTTCATTGTCGTGTACCCATACTTGACCAGGACAGTAGATCCACACCAGTTTCTGAAGACACAAGGCTTCTACGGAGGTTTTCTATTCATACCAGGGCCATCCACTTTGGACCTTCATGAGCATGGGCTGTGAGTCTGATACCATAACTGCCCTTGTTAATGAAGTTTCAGACAACCATCTTACAGCCACAGTAGCTGCCTCTACCTCCATTCTCATGCTGGAGGTTGTTGTCATGTAAGCCCCACTATGTTCAGTGACGATTGCAGTGCGTCTAGTCTCTGACAACTGCCTAACTCAGTGTGTAGATTTCTATAAAAACCTCCGAATACTGCCCTTAAGAAAGCGCCTTCTGTTTAACAAAGCTAAATTTGTTCACAAAATCCTGTCACACAATGCTCCAGCATATCTGTGGCCAATGTTCAATTACAATGAAAGACGCAGTCTACGCTTTAACAGATTGCAAGTGCCCAAGCCTAGGCTTGACTTATTCAAGAAAAGCTTAGCGTACTCTGCTGCTCATCTTTGGAATTGTCTTCCACATAACCTAAGAAACAACCTCAGTCCCTATTCATACAATCATAGACTTTTTGAATACTTTCTGAATTCTGATTACATGCCCACCTAATCGGATTATCTTTTCTTATAACATCAACTGTAGGTTCTAATGACGATGTTTGTACTTTTCAACATATGTTATGTCATGCTTATAAGTAATTAATGTTAATATGAGTGTGCTATTGATAAAGGTGTTTTTCTCTGGCCATCACATAGATAAGTGTATATTTCACACCGTTGATAAATGTCATTCTTTATGTATTAGTGATGGAATGAATGTTTATATGTACTCGTCTGCTTGATGAGAGTAAGTGGTCAACTCAAACCTAAACACAGTGTGGGTTAACAGGTCGCCTTCTCCGGAACGTGTTGAGGCCCTGGCAAGGGATGTTGACGTTAAGTGTGAGTATGAATGTCAGTAACGCGAATGAGATGAATGGTTCTGTGGAGTTGACAAGTTGGTAACAATGCACTCATACCCTCACGGCTGGAAGTCAATGATAGCTGGAACTATTGTAGACGTTTTAGACAGTTTAATGACACACACTCTGACAGCACGGTTGACAGTCATTGGAACAGGTTGACACAATAAATCATTACATACTTGACCGAATGGGTGGCAACATCAATTTGGCAATCTCATAGCATGTAAATATAATTGAACGATAGTAGCAAATATATAGTTCTGATTGTCTATCATCTCCTATCTCCACTGACTAATCGTATCAGTTTGAGTTAACAATAATAATGGTCATCACAATGCTCCCTTACAGACCCTCTGCTGACTACGTCTTTCAGGCTAAGTCTTTTAGGCTTTAACTTCAACAGGGTCTTTTATTTAAGGGTGACAATCTCAAATAACAAAGAGTGGACTTCAATACAATGTAGGTCTTGGTATCACCATCAGGTAATAAGATATATCTGTTCTCTGACTGACAATTCAAACAGACCAACAGTGGGATTCAAAATTGCGCTGGTCCCAGTGAGCGGCGTTCATCCAAAAAGATATCCTCACTACAAATGAAAGCTCCGTTCATTTGCTCAACTAATGTCTTGGGTTTTCCATACCCATAAGAAATGTTACATATGTCCACTCACAGTGCTGCTAGTACAGGAATCGTCTACATACGATCCATCAAATATATAAAGATGATATAACATCTATGATGTCGTTAGGCCTAGGTAAAGTTTTAGAAAATGTTCCTTCTTTACCTTAAGTTCAGAAAACACTAGTAACTAGCACACGCCCTTCCCTCGGCGTAAAGAATATATATTCTGGGAGAAGTATCGACCATCATAGTCTACTAAGAGAAACTCCTCTTTTCCCCAGAATCAATCACAATGACGAAAAACTTCGGACTCCCTTTTGTCCGACAGCCTTCCAGATTCGTCCATCATCATGGAAGAGACCACGACGAATCATCGTCTCATTGGGCATGCGCTAATGTTAACCTTTCAACCATATTCAAGTGGGCGACTACATATTTACTTTCACTCGAAGCAAAAAATGAGTATTCGCCCTTTGACTAGAGTTCTAATCTTAGACCCCCGGGGGAAAAAAAATGCAATTTTTTTTTTTAAAATACATCTAGGAGCAACATACAATAGGCTCACAACGCACGAAAAATGCGCAGATGAAAAAATATCAGCAATTTATAACGCCAAATTAAGGTAAAGTCGAAGCATAGATCGACTTGTGAGAATAAATCTCAACATCTCAGAGAAAGCATTTCTCTTAAGCATAAATATTTCCAGGGAGGTGCCACCAACGTATACTACAATGCTGGCAATGACACAATGCATATAACAATTTCATATTTAAGCACTATAAGTACATGATTGACAAAGAAGAAAAATCATCAAAGAACAACGGTGAATATATATCAATGAACGTAGTGATACAATCATTATATTACAAAATACAATTTGTATCTATCTTGATATAGAAAAAAGAACTGTTGTAGAGTTAGATGTGTTAAGAAGTCCAAGACCCAACAGTTATGTGGAATCATGTTGAGATCTACCATCACAATGAGATCTATCAAAATTCTTATCTCTGTTGAGCACATTGCTCTTATTTGAATTCCAGTTAACACAGTTATAATTTTTATTTCTCTTCTGAACAAAATATCTATTTGATGGGTTTTGTTGTCCTGGAGAACAATCATTACAATGTTGATAACCTTTATGAAAGTTCTTATAGTTACCAGGACCAAAATGTTGAGGACAATTAAATTGCCTCCAGTTCTTTGAAGAAGAACTATTATCATATGGACGCGTTTGGTAATGTCCACAATTACGATAATCTCTCTTAGCAAAATTGCTTTTATTTTTTTCTGTGTCACTGTGCTTAATATGTACATCGTACTGTCTGAGCTGAGTACGATGGGTACTAACAGTTTTGTTTTCTTTTACCAACTTATCAGGAGTCTGAAAATTCGATGCACGGTTTCCCTGAGGAATCTTATCATGACACTTATTAAAGTCCTCACCGTGATCTACACTTGATTTACCTTTGTTGGCTTGACGCCAACTCCCATTAGAGGCAGTATCGTTATTTCGTGGGAAACCATATTTTCCACGAAAAGATATGTTCACATATTGCTTAGTGTTATTATGAGCATTGAGTGTCTGTCGCTGGCTCTTTGCATTCGTAACATGTTGACCCTCATGTTTATGTTTCAGTCTATCCACCTTAGTAGTAGATAACATGTTATTGTACAAAACAATATCTAACAAACCATCAATTCTGTTGCGAAGTTTTGCAATTTCTACTTCCGCAACAGCTTTCTCTCTAGAAGCAGCTTTGTATATTCTTTCGTTGGTTTTAATTTTTCTGTCATAATCCAACCTTATGTCTTGTAACTGAGAAATAAGAGTCTTCTCTTTAGCCATACTATCTTTAAGCTCTTTTCTCAACTTTGTCGTTTGAGACGTATTTTCTAAGACCTTAGCTTTCTCTTGAACAAGTTCAAGTTTGAGTGCTTCCATAGCACTATGATGAGTAGTCAAAAGTTCATCAATTTTCTTATCTTTTTCTTTATTCGCTGTCAACTGTGTTAACTCCAGTTGCAGTGACTGAATCTCAATATCCTTCTTATTCTTAACCACCTTAATCTCCTCCAGAGATTCCATACTCTTCTTTATAGCAGTACTTCGCAGAAGACTCACCTCATTACTTAATTCTAGAATTGTTCCTTTTAATTTGCAACACATATCTTGCGCACTAGCAAGTTCCACGTTTGCTTTATGTAAGTCATCCTCATGTCTCTTAGCTTCAATCTTTTCAGGAACAACCATATCCTTCTCAGGGAATATTGCATTCTTTTCTTTAAGTTGTCTCTCGAGATTACTATTATCATGCAAGAGACCAAAAAGTGTTTTATTATAGGATTTTTCCCGTTCCTGAGCCTCAACTTTTAATTTCTCATAGTTCATTTTTACTTGTTCAAGCTCACTAATAAGAGACTGTTCTTTACAGAGATGATTGTTCTTCATTAAGCTTACTTCAACTTCTAACTCTTTTTTCTCCTTTTCCAGTTGAGATTGTCTCAATTTATTCTCACTAGGAAGAGCTAATGTTTCTATAATCTTCCACAGTAGTTTCAAATCAAGCGTGGAAGAGTTCACCTTATTTACCTGATTACCCAACATCTCTTTTAATGAGGTCACTTCATTCTCTAACTCTTTCTTCTGACTAGCCCAATCTCTATTCTGACTAACCCAATTTGTAACATGTCTATTATTAGCTTTTATATGAAACTCCACTTCCTTCTTCAGTGTAGCGTTTTCAGAATTCATTTCTGAGAACTTCTTCTCATTCTGCATTTTTGACATCTGTAGCTCATCAGTAAGAGCTTTATTTTTATTCTGAAGCTCATTTATCGTTTTTTTCAACGCATCCAACTCCACAACATTACCTTCATCATAAAAGAGTGTGGATAGTGATTTAGATAGTCTAAATACTCTATCTTTAGAATAGCCATTTCTATAATTATAATCAGCATATTCTCTAAGACTATCACTCGCCTGAAGTAGGAATTGCTCTGTGGCATAATCCTCACAGTCTTCACCAAATAAACGTAATTTTTTTCTTCCTTTCTGAAGAAAATGATGTACAATATCCATCATGTTTGACATTATGTCTGATAATCTATGACTAGTTACCTGAAAAAGTCAATGAAATTTATCTCCAAATAAATGGAAACAAGCTCTTAATAGCTTGAATAACCAGCTCCCTTTATCCCAATCTCTGTGGGAAACAAGCCTTTAAATAAGGTCTTGTATAATCAACTGTGTATCTCTAATAATAGCAATTAATCATCAGTTGATTCTTTCTCATAAGTTCACTACACAGTTAGTAGTGTATGATCAAATATATTTTATATAGCATATGTCAACCAAGAACACACACACAAAGGACAATCAAGAAGGACAATACAAAAACATTCGCAGAAATCAAATAAGTTAAATCGAAAAACAGAAGAAAATAATCACAGAACCTGTGATGATAACTGCGTCGTAATATACAAAACAAATAACGCCACAGTGTATAAATATAAAGTTGTATAGAACTGAATAATAGGAAAGGGTAGACCTACAAATATACAAACAAATCAAAACAAAACTAAAGAACAGAAAAAATATCACAAAAACAACGATTAGCATAATCGTCACAGCTAACAAAAAATAGCAACAGATGTTGCATGCAAATTTTCAATTAAGAAAATTTCCCCTACAGAACCCTAATATAGGACCTATATGACTTGGTATACCCTATATTAGTCACCTCACCAACCGCCCACGACATAGACACACAAATAATATGTAAACATTTAAACATAAATACATTTATATCATATATTATATAATGTAATGTGTTGCAGAAAAATGTGTTGCAAATATGGCTCAGTTTTACAGAATTATGGTACAGTTTCTAATCAAAATAAACTGCCACTTTTAATAAATAATCACTACTGGCTTAAACTATTACAAAGTTCAACAATGAGCAGTGCAAGAAGATCCACCGTTGATAGTTCCTTTTGCTATAATAAGTAGGACTTCTTAATTCGGTTGCACTGTATCTCTTGCAAACACAGTCAAATATTCAATCTAACACTGATGTGTACTGGTGTCTGTTCTTATCGAGCAAAATGTCAACAAGCGCTGACCTAATTACTGCATACGCTGACAGGACAGGTCATGCTGACATCGACTGTAGAGTTGTACTGCTGGTGTGTCGTATCAGGCGTCATGGAACCGATCTGGTATGAGTAGCCGACTTCCATGCAGTTTCTACTGTGCTGGTTAACCCAGAAAGCTGGCCTACCACGTTGATAAAGGTGTTTTTCTCTGGCCATCACATAGATAAGTGTATATTTCACACCGTTGATAAATGTCATTCTTTATGTATTAGTGATGGAATGAATGTTTGTATGTACTCGTCTGCTTGATGAGAGTAAGTGGTCAACTCAAACCTAAACACAGTGTGGGTTAACAGGTCGCCTTGTCCGGAACGTGTTGAGGCCCTGGCAAGGGATGTTGACGTTAAGTGTGAGTATGAATGTCAGTAACGCGAATGGGATGAATGGTTCTGTGGAGTTGACAAGTTGGTAACAATGCACTCATACCCTCACGGCTGGAAGTCAATGATAGCTGGAACTACTGTAGACGTTTTAGACAGTTTAATGACACACACTCTGACAGCACGGTTGACAGTCATTGGAACAGGTTGACACAATAAATCATTACATACTTGACCAAATGGGTGGCAACATCAATTTGGCAATCTCATAGCATGTAAATATAATTGAACGATAGTAGCAAATATATAGTTCTGATTGTCTATCGTCTCCTATCTCCACTGACTAATCGTATCAGTTTGAGTTAACAATAATAATGGTCATCACAATGCTCCCTTACAGACCCTCTGCTGACTACGTCTTTCAGGCTAAGTCTTTTAGGCTTTAATTTCAACAGGGTCTTTTATTTAAGGGTGACAATCTCAAATAACAAAGAGTGGACTTCAATACAATGTAGGTCTTGGTATCACCATCAGGTAATAAGATATATCTGTTCTCTGACTGACAATTCAAACAGACCAACAGTGGGATTCAAAATGGCGCTGGTCCCAGTGAGCGGCGTTCATCCAAAAAGATATCCTCACTACAAATGAAAGCTCCGTTCATTTGCTCAACTAATGTCTTGGGTTTTCCATACCCATAAGAAATGTTACATATGTCCACTCACAGTGCTGCTAGTACAGGAATCGTCTACATACGATCCATCAAATATATAAAGATGATATAACATCTATGATGTCGTTAGGCCTAGGTAAAGTTTTAGAAAATACTCCTTCTTTACCTTAAGTTCAGAAAACACTAGTAACTAGCACACGCCCTTCCCTCGGCGTAAAGAATATATATTCTGGGAGAAGTATCGACCATCATAGTCTACTAAGAGAAACTCCTCTTTTCCCCAGAATCAATCACAATGACGAAAAACTTCGGACTCCCTTTTGTCCGACAGCCTTCCAGATTCGTCCATCATCACGGAAGAGACCACGACGAATCATCATCTCATTGGGCATGCGCTAATGTTAACCTTTCAACCATATTCAAGTGGGGCGACTACATATTTACTTTCACTCGAAGCAAAAAATGAGTATTCGCCCTTTGACTAGAGTTCTAATCTTAGACCCAAAATATTATTACCAAATATTTCCAAACCTAACAAGTATACAAACAGATAAATATCTTCCTATATATATATATATATATCTATATTCATTGCCACCAGTAATCTGTTGGTAACAGCTATATTATTATTTTACTTTACGTTGAATTTCTCGAAATTGATATGTACCATGCATATGAGAATAAATGAATTCAGTATGAAAGGTGAGCGAAAGGAAGGGCAGAATGTTAGACAGGCCTGCGTGCCCAATTCTCAACCCTTTGAAAATAAAGTTCATTCGTTCGTTTGTTCTCTCTTTCAATCCGTCAGTAATCTGTTACATTGTTATTTACTGATTACTTTGCGTGCCTTCAATTGTCGCACTTTTCTTTCTTTCTATCTTTCTTTCTTTCTTTTTCTGCTAAGTAGCCGATATCTGAGTTTGTCGAATTGCTTGACACTCCCTGTAGGTGATAATAATCACAATTGCTTGACGCTACTCAGATTTGCTGAGATAATTACTCACAGGAGCGGCGGATATAATACATCACAGTCGCAAGGGCACGGCACAGCTTTGCTAAGATTAGCACAAGATCTCGTGCACGTGGCGGAAACTTATGACATAAGCGTTTCCTGTCTTACTTATTATGACAAGATTACTTTCTGATAAAGTAAGGACTGTTACATTGTGAACACGTTGTTATATGAGGTTATTGACATGTTCGTAAGTTTGTACTCAAGGGCAAGCCAATGTTTACAACCCATTTTCAGAAAAGTAATGTTTGAAACTTTGCACTAGATTAGTCATGCAAAAGATTCAAATCAGATTGGCTGATCCTTTGAGGCGCGCATAACGAACGCGTGGGAAGGCAGTGAATATAATCTGACCATTTTCTCAAGCTACTTCACTTGAGAAATCGCTTGCCAAAAGACACCAGACTGAAGCCTAGAATTCAGAATTCCATCTTAGCAGACCGGACCCTTTTATTTGAGAATTTCTGAAGGACTTCTTCTTCTTCTTCTTCTTCGTTCGCCCTGAAAAGGACGGTGGTTGCGTTGTGTCTGTTTACAACGTAGCTGTGATATCTGCCCCTTTCGGTCGACACATCCGACTTCTGCACGGCATTTTTTAGGACCGGGTTTGCCTTCCCATTTCGATCCACACTCGCTCAGCCAGCCTGCACAGCTGCAGACTGTTTCCAGGACCACCACGTGGAGGTGGAGTGCGGTCTTGACCAGCTCTGGTTCGCTGGTCCTGACGCAGGCAGTCAAGCTATGAGTCGCTGACTGCGGTCTCTATTGCTGCGTCTTGAGGTCCCTCTGAAGGACTTACAATATAGCCCAGGAAATCTCTAGCATTTTAAATAAGGAAATCGGGACTGAGGAAACTGAAGGACCACACACGAAGTCAGAGAGGGAACTTATTAAATTAACGACACCCCAGACGCGTGTAAGAGTCCGATTCAAGTCTCTTTTATTCATCTGAGCAAAAAGTCTGTGAGCCAGGATTGGCTTATTGGTGGTACCAGCAGAAAGTACTATCTCTGGAACAAGAAGGGAACAGTGGCCTAAGCTTTAAGACTTGGTAGACTCTCCTTGACATTTCTGGGAAACGAGCTACGCCTGACAACCTTGACCAGAGATGAGCGTGAGCAGAGTGAAAACAACCAACCCATAAAAAGGAGCAGAACCGTCATTGGCAGCTAAGTTTAAATATATGCTGCCACTTGAACTTCTTGTAACATTTCACAATCCATAACGACCATGATGATAACTTTTCTTGATCCATAACTATTCAAATTATTTTTCAACTGTTAAAACTTTTATTAAATTTTGTTATTTGTAATTACACAAATTTGACTTCGATTTAATCATTTTAAAGTTTGCAGTTTGTCTCAGTCAATTTACTGCATACACTCTAAACAGAGCTATACTAAAATAATAGAATTTCACTGAGTAAATCAGGGGTGGGGGCTTGAACGAGCTGAAATTAAGTGCTTAAATCCTTCACAAAAGTGTCGGCAGAATTACAGAGTTAACATACTCAGCCAAAGCAGTATTGTTCTCGCTTATTCTGAATATCTTGTGAAGACTCCCATGTGATAGAAGCGGTATTACCCTTCTATCTACATCTCTGCCAAGAGTAATCTTGTGTAAAAATAGACTCCATTGAAGCCCATATTAGATACTCTTGAGTTTTGGCCACTGCTGGACCACTATTGCAAAGCAGGGGAGGCAATGCCGTCACAACAATCCTACCCTTAACTCTAGCTGAGAAGCCTCATCCTGATTTCTCACCATGGACTACAGGAAATATATATACAAAGAATCATACAGTATACAGACAAAGAAAATGAGTGAGAAAGAAACAATGAATGAGGGATATTGAGAAGAGGAATTACAACTTGATATAAATGAAATGTTAATGAACTGATTTTAAATATAAAGGATTATGTGTCAAGTTTAGCTTCTTATGTAACTGTGAAATAAACAATCAAGGAAATGAGTGGAAAAACAGAACAAATAAAAGGTAGATGTAAAAGTAGTTTTATATCAACTAATTATAAAGGAACATGTGCAAGGTCCAACTTCCTCTACAGTTGTGTAATTAAATAAATATACAAAAATAAATTAAACACAGGCAAAAAATAAAGAGACGATATAAAGATGAAGTTAGACAGAAAGGAGTAAATAAAAAATAAAGAAAATCATCATCTCATCTCAGCCCGTAACCCGTCATGGGTCGTAGGGGTGCCATGGTGGAAGCATCAGCAGACAGGGTCCTCCACTGCTCTCTATCCTCAGCAATGCGTACAAGTGTGGAAAAACCATGTCCTGCCTTTTTTTCTGTTCCCTGAAGGATCGTTTTCGAAAGAGAGTCATGACGAGTTACATGCCCAAACCAGGCAAGCTTTCGACGTTTCACTATTGACAAAAGTGGTTCTTGGTGGCCTGCATAGGTGTTTATCTTCTCTCTAACATAGACATTTGTTTTGTGCTCTTTATAGCAAATGCGCAGAATTCTTCTATAACATTTATGCTCGAAAGCCTGAATCCTTCGCTCCGTATCTGCAGTGAGTGTCCAGCCCTCACACCCATACAAGAGAATAGATAATACAAGTGATTTGTATAATTTGATCTTCACAGGAAAACTGATGTTACTTTTCCAGATCACATTCAACCTTGTCATGGCAGCTGAGGCCATCTCAAGTCTTGTCTTGATTTCTTTACTTGATCTTCCATCACTACGTATAGTGGACCCGAGATATTTAAAGGTGTTAACTTCTTCTAACGTTTGCCCATTTAACGTAATGTTGGTCGGAACATGTTTCTTATGGCTATTCACCAATATCTTGCTTTTTTCTATATTAATTTCCATCCCATATGTTCTTGTTACTTTCTCCAGTCTAGACGTAAGGTCTTGAAGTTCTGATTCTGATCCAGCTATCAGATCAATATCATCAGCAAAACGTAGGTTGCACAGAGGTCGGCCTCCAATCGATATGGTTGATTTATAATCGTAGAGAGCCTCCTGCATAATATGTTTTAGATATATATTAAAGAGCACTGGTGACAGAATACATCCTTGGCGAACTCCTACAGTTGTTTTGAAAAATTCTCCAATGTCGTTGCTTGCAAAAACAGCACTGCTTGCGACCTTGTATAGTGCTTCAATGATATCTATGATGTTAGTATCAAAATTGAATTTTCTCATTACTTGCCATAAGCCTTCATGCCAGACTCGATCGAAGGCTTTTGTGAAATCGATGAAGTTATGGTATAAATCGTGTTGATGTTGGAGATGTTTTTCGATAAGTAATCTAATATTGAAGATTTGTTCTGAGGTACTTCTTTTTGGTCTAAAGCCAGCCTGTTCCTCTGACAAGATTTCTTCTGATTTCTGTTTTATTCTGTTCAAAAGTATCCTTAACATCACCTTACTTGGATGACTAATAAGGCTAATGGTTCTGTAGTTCTTGCACATTTTTAGATTTCCTTTCTATGGAAGCGGTATTACTAATGACTGCGTCCATTCTTTTGGCCATTTTTTTGTACTCCATATCTTCTGGCAAATTGTTGTCATGATTTTTACTATATCTGGTCCTCCATATTTCAAGAGCTCTGCTGGGATATTATCCACACCCGGTGACTTCCCTCCTTTCATCGAACATATAGCCTCTTCCACTTCTTCCTGTAGTATTGCTGCATTTCCGAGTTCCCTGTTTTCGCACTTAATGTTGTTTAATATGCCTAAGCCAGTGTCAAGTTTACAGTTATATAATTCTTTACAATATTCTGTCCACCTTCTCATTACAGCTATTTTTCATTGAGCAGAGCCCCATTGCTATCTTCTATGACAGTTACCCTGGGATGTTGGGGTTTTGATAGTTTTCTTAATGTGTCAAAAGCTGCCTTGCTGTTACCTTTTATTAGCCCCGTATTAATGGACTCACATTGATCAGCTACCCATTTTTCTTTGGCCTGTTTCATTTTCTTCCTAATATTTTTATTCACCAGAAAATAACAACAAAAACTGAAATAATGTGTGTGTGTGTGTGTTTGTGCGCGTGCGCATGTGTGTGTGTGTGTGTGTGTGCAAGCTTACAGCCATCCCTGGGGGGTGGTGTCTGATGACACAAAGAAGGAATAGAAGGACAACTTCCCTAGGCCTGTGTGTGTGTGTGTCTGTGTGTGTGTGTGTGTGTGTGTGTGTGTGTGCAAGCTTACAGCCATCCCTGGGGGGTGGTGTCTGATGACACAAAGAAGGAATAGAAGGACAACTTCCCTAGGCCTGTGTGTGTGTGTGTGCAAGCTTACAGCCAACACTGGGGTTGTGTGGTCTCTGATGACACAAAGAAGGAATAGAAGGACAACTTCCCTAGGCCTGTGTGTGTGTGTGTGCAAGCTTACAGCCAACACTGGGGTTGTGTGGTCTCTGATGACACAAAGAAGGAATAGAAGGACAACTTCCCTAGTTCTGTCATACAAGGCCACACTAACTAGAGGATGTGCATGCAGCTGGCAGCCTCATTGTGTTCAATAAACTGTTACACAGACCACTGCTGCTATAGCTTGTCAAACTTTTGTCCATGTTTTTGTGTGGTTGGGGGCGGCAGCTGTAGTGGTGGCTCCATGCTCCATTGGGAGCAAAAAGAATAATGATGATGATAATAATGATGATGATAATGATGATGATGATGCATACCTGTCAACCTCCTGAGACAAAAATCTGTACCCCGGACCAAAAAAATCCTTACAAACACCCAAAAATCCTTACGCAAAAAATATATTAATAAATTATACACAATACAGTTTTAAAACGAGAAATGACATATACAAATCTATTAGCATTTGAATTCGTGTGGTATAAAACATGCTAATAGTCTCATGCTGTTCTTTACATATAAAAAACGTAGTGATCGTGAGGTACTATTCTTTCGATGCACAGTGTTTTGTATTATAATCAACACATGCACTTTTAGCACTTTGCAGAATTGCATTTGTGGGCTTAAAGTCTGCACAGCATGTATCAATGTTAATCTTACACTGTAAAACAGAAGTGAGTGTGTCTGCATTCATGGACCTCCTGCAGTCTGTGTGGACTTTTTTATTGAAAAATAAAGCAGCGAAGTTTACGCAAACAAACTTTTTTTCTAGTTATGTAGGGCTGACACAGAATATTATGACATTAATTTATTGGAAATATTTAAATGATCAAAATATAACTGGAAAGATTAAGAGAACGACAAAAAAAAAAAAAAAAAAAAAAAAAAAAATACAACAAAGTAAAGCAAACAGCTAAAAGAAAAAAAAAAAAAAAAAAAAAAAGAATTAACAAATTATGAACAGAATATCAAATCTAGGAAGAAAAACGTAGCAACAAAAATTTACAAAATTATTTAAGAGTTGGTAGCATAGACCAGTGATAACAGATTGCCACTTTATTAAAAAATAAAGCAGCGAATCTCGTCTGCTGAAATAAAGTAGGTAGGCCTACTCAATGCAAATAAACTTTATTTTTCTACTTTTGTAGGGCCTACACAAAATGTTATTATATTAATTTATTGGAAATATTGAAATGGTCAAAATATAACTGGAAAGATTAAGAGAATGACAAAAATAAAATACAACGAAACAAAGCAAAGCAACAGCAAAAAATTAACTAAATTGTTAACAGAATATTAATCTAGGAAGAAATAATGTACTAACAAAAATTTACAAAATTATTATTTAAAAATCGATAGCTTAGACCAGTGATAATACTTCACCGCTTTATGAAAAATAAAGCAGTGAATCTCGATCGCCGGAATAAAGTTGGCCTACTCAACGCAAACAAACTTTTTTTTTTTTTAAGTTATGCAGGGCCTACACAGAATATTATGACATTAATTTATCGGAAATATACTGAAGGGCAAGATATAACTGGAAAGATTAAGACAGCGATTAAATTGCAACAAAGCAAAACATCAGCAATATTTAACCAAGTTATAGGTACTTAGCTTTTTTTTAACAAATTGGCGTCGAAGTGTCTTGGCAAGCGTGGCTGATAACAGGTAACTTTAAAAATACGTCATGCCACACTGAAAGCCGAAAGTGTTTGAGGCCGAATTCAATGTTTTTGCTGAATTGTTGGGTATAAAAGGATTTGATTGGTTGCTGCGAGAGACTTCAGTTTAAAAACAGACGCCGAGATTCTCAGAATAAAAGAATTGGTTTAAAAAAAACCTGGGCTAGAAAATATTTTCTGATTTAAATTTTTTTAAAACTTGGGTTGCAAAATATTTTTAGAATTTAAAAAAAAAAAAATTTCGATTTTTTTTTTTTGGAGGGAGGAAAAAATCCGTACAACGAGTCTGTACGGCCGTACACTGCTAAAAGTATCAAAAATACGTACATTGTACGAAAAATTCGTACAGGTTGACAGGTATGATGATGAAGTATACAGCCTAATGAATACAAACCCATTCTAAAGACATTTCTACCAAGAATGTCTGGAGAAGCAACTATAGAACAGATAGAACATAAAATGGTGTGGCTACAACTAAGATAATACAGGTCGACCTGAACAAACAATAATGAGCATATCTGGTAGACTAAAAGCTACCCCGTATAGTGCCCAGGCTTCTTTAAGGAAACAGAAAGAAACATGACTACCGCTGTCTCAAGCATGTCATTAAACGGTGCCTAATATGAGATTATGCATAAGAGCTGTCAACCTCATAATGTAAAATAAATAGCTGCAGCCACCACCACTACAAGAGTACATGAGTTTGTAAGTGCAGGCTTCCTGCATGAGGATCAACAGCAATAGTGACTCCATGCTCCATACAGAGCACACACACACACACACAAACATGATATTATAAACTTTGAGAAATTTACAGGACAACTAAAATGTTTTGTTTTAGAAACCACCATCCGGTTAAAATTATTCCCGGTGTTGGAGTCATTTTTAACAACAAGGCAAATCCTTGGTAACACTAACGATCCAGTTTAACACCTCATTAATTATTCAGTTCTTTGAATAAGCAAGTATCAGCAAATACGCCAACTACTGCCAGTCAGTGATTCTTGCCAGGTGATTTCACATCCTTCCAAGTGTTAACAATTATGTACCTGCCTTAAGGGTTGCACTTCTACACATTCCCTCACAGCAGCGAGGATTTTTGTGGCAAAACCTTGGACAGAAAAGATAAGGACAAATGTGTCCCATCAAGAACATCGTTAAAGACAAGGAGAGATCTGCAAGGAGTAGCAGCCTTGTCATATACAGTTGACATTCAAAAATCCGGCCATCGATAATCCGGTTCCTTCAGATTTCCGGCATGGATTTCGGAGCGCATTTTTAAATTTACCGCGTTGGCGCGCCACTGTTTTCTGGAGCAGTTTATGTTTTGATGCAGCTGTTGGGTCTTGCTTGCACGTGTTAACAGGCGTTCCTGCTCATTCCTTCTCATTTTATCATTTATTTGCTGCTGTTTAGCCCCATTATGGATTCAGCAAATAAAAGAAGTGGTGTAAAACGTAAACATCGTGCAATGTCGATCGCAGATAAAGTGTACAGGTAGTCATTTTCTGTTAAATATATACAGAATATATAACCATCAAAAATCCGGCATTTTCAAAAATCCGGCACTCCTCAGGTCCGGAGGTTGCCGGATTTTTGAATGTCTACTGTAAAACTAAATGTAACATAAACTATCACTGCAAGTACATATGGCTTCTTACATGGAGACTAGATGGTGGCATTTGAAGAGTGGGAAAAAAAAAGAAACCCCAATAAGAACAGACATTAAGTATTTTATCTTTCAGGCTATCTTTTTTTGACTGGAAGCCATATCTTGGGAATTAAATCTTGGGAATTACATCTTGGGAATTACATCTTGTGGATTACATCTTGGGAATTACATCTTGGGGATTACATCTTGGGGATTACATCTCGGGGAATTACATCTCGGGGAATTACATCTCAGGGATTACATCTCGGGGATTACATCTTGGGAATTACATCTCGGGGGATTACATCTCGGGGAATTACATCTCGGGGAATTACATCTTAGGGATTACATCTTGGGGATTACATCTTGGTAATTACATCTTGGGAATTACATCTTGGGAATTACATCTTGGGGATTACATCTTGGGGATTACATCTTCCTTAATAATAAAATATCCTTCATTCATTTTCCTTTTTGCTCCTATCGGAGCATGGAGCTGCTACTGCAGATGGCCTCCTAGCAGGAAACCTGCACTAGAGCATTCATATGCTCATGCAGCTGTTTGTGTAGCAATTTGTTTTACATGATGAGGTTGTCAGCCTCATGTCAGTCAAATCTTACTACATGCCCAAGGTATACAACAGGCGAGCTACAAGAACAAATAGAATTCATACCTTTTGACATTTGCTGAGGGAGACTGAGCAAATATGGGTTTGCCCAGAGTGCTGTGATGTCAATTCTATCAACAATAACAATGTAAGTACTGCACTTACTTTTGGTCGTTTCCATACAACTCCTCCATATTTTCCAGGAGTTGCGGATAATGATCGCTCATCTGGGGGAAATTCTGTGTCTATAAATAGTGTTCCTTTCGCTTGGCATTCCTTCTTTAACTTGTTGTAGTCTTGATTCTTGAACTTCTTCACAGACTCAAACAACGGCATCTTGACAACAACCAGGTTCTCTGTCAGACATTAAAATACATATTACACATAAACTCTGTTCTCTATATACGTTTATAAAATAAATAGATGATGCATCACAGAAGTAAGGAATAGAAGATCTAACGCAAAAGTAAATTTCTATAAAATGAAAAGTATTTTAAGCAACACTTCTTTGTCAATGGAAGTAAGAAAGAGTTCCTCAGTGTTATATAGAACCACTCCTGACAAACGGATGTGAGTCATGGACAATTAGTAAATGAGTAGGAGGAGCACAATAGGCCATAAGTGGTTTTACAGAAGAATGTTAAAAAAAAACCCACAGATATCTAAAAATAGTAATGAGGATGTCCTGAAAGAGGCCAAGGTACAAAAGAAGCTTATTCCTCCTGTTAGAAGGGAAGCAATCCATTTTCTTTGGGCATGGTTAAGTTTAAGAACCATCTTCATTGCACACAGACAACTCCATTAGTGCTTCGATCCCCTCCCTAACATAACACTAGTAGGATCTCAGCACAATGCATGAACTCTGTAGCACCGGCGAGGATCCCAGTGTGTGTGTGTGTACAGGAATCACACACACTGTAAATATTTTTGTGGCAGGTAGGTTTCCTAATTTTTACATTTTGCCAGAGCAGCAGCCTTATAGCCACCTCTTGACGATTTCCAACTGCCGAGGGATTTTTAAGATGTGCAACTTGCATATGGGACCTCCTAGTTTTTCGCCCTAATCTGAGAAGGCTAGGCATCCGATCTCACTACCCAGGAGACCAGGGGGAGGTATGACATCATTAGGAACCACTGGTTGTGAAAAGAAATTTCCATCACTTATATTCCCCGTGCTGGGAGCGAACTCGGAACCTTTAGAATTAGAGGTGGACGCCATACCTCTGAGCCACTCTTGACCCCTAAATTAGGGGTTGAGCATGGTGCGAGAAGAAAACTGTAATTTATGTACCAACATTAAAGATTGAAGGAAAAAAGAGATCGAGGAAGCCAAAGAGAGAAGATAGTGGACAGAAGTCAACAACAGAAATGATAAATAATACTGGAGATATGATATGTGGTGACTCACGATCGTCTAGGCAACCAGGAATGGTACTAGAAGAAGAAAAAAGATTTCACATTTTTTTGTCAGAATATTGTACTATGAACAAATTCTGCTTTGTCATAAAGCAACTCATCACGGAACACTTTATCACATACAGTGGCAGTCTTCCATAATAAAGATCCGTATTCCTTATTCTCTCATAACACAGTTCTTACAGAATGTCAGCTGACATTTTTTTTTTTTTTTGGGCACATATGCAGGTCTTCCCGGCCCTCTTAGATCTCAAGCCCTTGCCCAAATGTTTGCAGGGGTCTACCCTATGATCTATGTTCTTCCCAGACCAAAAATATTATATTAGTGCTACATCCAATATATGCCAAGACCCATACCCACACTACATTTTAAATTGCATTTCTGCTAACTGTTAAGCCTGGAGTGTGTGCCTACCATGTCTGACCAGCTACGTTCATGTCCTTCTTATCCTATTTGTGCCAAGATTCATGAGAAAATTACATTTTATATTATATTTGGCTACTTATAAGACTGAGGTGCTTGTCTGATCTACTGTGCTCATGTCCTACTTATCCTACACTGCCAAGATCCATGCCAACACTACATTCTATCTTATTACTATACTACTTGCAAGCCTGAATTACATGTCTATCATGTCTGGCCTGCTACTTTATGTCCTACTTATCCCACAAGTGCCACGTTCCACACAAACACTGCATTCTTTCTTGCTTTTCTGCTACCTGTAAGCCTGGTGTGTCTCCAGCATCTGACTTGCCACTTTATGTCCTATGTATCCTACACGTGCCAAGACTCACATCAACTCTATGTTGGTACTAATCTACTGCATTCATGTTGAGTGTGTGGTGATTTGTCAACACAAATAGAAATTAAGCAACAAAAACTAACAAATCATTAATTTAAAAAAAAACAACAACAAAAACAGAAAAATTACCAAACTTATTAACTACTCATAGAACAAGGAAAAACAACGAGTTTTAACCAAAAAAAAAAACACCAACTCAAAAAGAACAAATACTAATACAAATTAAAACCAAGTGCAAGGACAATAGTTATCTATATACAATTCAAAACTGAAAATAAAATGACAAATACTAATATAAATTAAAACCAGCAACTGCAAAAGATAATAGTTATTTAAATTTAATACAAAATTAGTAAATAAAATGACACTAAATACCCCAATTATATCCAATTTTCAGGTTGAACAGGGTAGACCAAGATGGAACGAGAAGAGGCAATAATGGTCAGCTGTTAAGTGCAGTCTCTCCACCCATCACCTTTTCAAAACAACAACAACAACATTTAAAAACACACAATAACTTAACTACCCAAGCTAGCTCGGGCGTTGACGCAGCTGGCGAGTCCTTTTTTAGGGCTTTATGCTAGCAGATAGATAATGTTGGTCCTGTTCAGGACTTAAGTATCTATCAACGCTGATCGGTTAGCAGTCAACAGAGTTTACTTTTTTTTGGATGGTAAATGCGCTCTGATATAACCAAATAGGTTGAAAGGAATGCGCCTCGCCAGAAGAAGGCAAAAACCGAACGAAAAAAAAAATAAATGTAAAAACACACACTAATACGAAGACAGGCCAGAGCGATAGACAAAAGAAGAGAGCTGTCAAGGCTGATACTTTCCCTAGACGTATGCCGTGGAGACTGCTTCACTAATTAACTAGAGATATTTGTGTAAATAATATCAATTTTATGTTAGGTTTTGTTTAGAAATTTGAGTCTAACAGACCTAACATTGATCTATATGGGTAAAGCTTGATAAAGATTGAAACCAACCATATAACCTAACCAGTCCTTGTCAGGGCTAACCTACCCAGTCCTTGTCAGGACTATATAACCATGCTAGTACCTGTCTGGGATATTATAACCTACCAGCAAGTATATCACTGACTTGGCATGTATAGGTGGAAAGCAAAGGTCGCATCATACCCATTTAATCATAATATTTGATTTATTTATGTATTATTTGAAAAATGTTCCACAAGTAGACACTTGTCTTATCATACTATATCTGACTACACTGAACCATGTATCATTCATCCAATATACATACACTGAGACATCCTCGCCTCATGTACAATAGGAAATATGTGTGCTCCATACCACAGAATAGCCACATATTACTCCTTGTTCCAGGTTCATATTTGAGTCTTTGAGCTGAAGCCAGAAGCTATTCAATCCCGCTGCCTATACCCCAAAGGAGCACAGTGGTTGAAGCTTTAACAGACCATAGTCCCCCTTAGTTACTGGGCGGGCTAACAGACAAGACTGTATACTACAAGGGAGTGTGTCACAACCTAAAAGGACATTGTTGTTTTCCCCCATCGAGGCCAGCTCCTTGACGTGGAGATGGGGCTCAAGTACAGCCATCAGTGGCCGAAAAACCAAGACTGGCCAGGCCCTCCTACACTCGGGCAAGACCACAGTCTGCCCTAGCAAGCCAAGGTGCTGAAGACGGAGGCAACCAGCCAAGAGGCGCACCACAGCAATCAGGATGCCATGCACACGCGCAATGGAAATATGCCTATATCTACAAAACGTTATGTCACTCGCCCTGTGACGGACACCCAGGCAGATGCAGTGCCGGGCCCTCTGCCTCAAAAGGGCCCAACCCCTACTACTGGGGGTCCTTCTCAATTGCCCCGTGGAGCCAGGAGGCATGAGAATAGAGCTACTGGCCAAGCAAAGCAAAGACCACTTAAAATAATGCACTGGAATGCTGAAGGCGTCAACAGTAAAAAAGACGGCTACAGCAAAAAACTAGAGCTCGAAAATATCTTGAATGAAAAACAAGTAAATGTATGCTGCTTGCAAGAAACCCACCTCAACAAAGACATAGCCTTCAAAATCAGAGGCTACCAGTGCTACCGATCCGACCGAATAGACAGGCGAAAGGGTGGAATACTGACACTCGTGAGGAATAACATCAGTGCATGTCAGCTTGAAACATATATGGAGGGGGCGGAATACCAGATGCTTCATCTCAGGACAGAAAGTACACAATTCCACCTGCTCAACTACTACTGTCCGAGTGACCACCACTGGCACTAGACACAATCCCAGCAAAAGAAAGACTGATTGTGTGCGGAGACTTCAACAGCCACTCACAGAGCAGGGGCTATGATCACATGGACAGGAGAGGCGATGAGCTTGAAAACTGGCAGGATGACAATGTGCTTATCCTGATTAACCAGCCAATCGACCCACCAACCTTCTACTCGAGATCATGGCACACCACCTCTACACCAGACCTGGCATTCCACTCACCAGGCCTGGAGTGGAACACCACATGTGTTGTAGGGAAACAACTTGGAGGCAGCGACCACTGGCCAGTCTTCCTAATTGTGGAAAATGAACTTGTCAAGGAGAGCAGCACTCTCTCTAGGTGGAACTACAAGAAAACAGACTGGACAATGTACCAGCATCGTATTAGTATACTGGCTAGAGATCTGTCTGTAGACAAAGACATCAATAAGTTAGTCGATGAATTCAGCAGATGCATATTACAGGCTGCTCGTGAAACAATACCTAGAGGGGCTTGTAAGCACTACAAACCATATTGGAATAGTGAACTAGAGCAACTGCACAACGACGTGGAAACATCTCGAAAGCAGGCAGAGACCAGTCCATGCCAAGAACACCACAATAACTACCAGCAAGCTAAGGCCAAATTCCAAAGGGCCAAGTTGCAGTCCAGGCGGAGAAGCTGGAAGGAGAAAACAGAGTCCTTGAACTTCGAAAGAGATACAAGGAAACTGTGGAAGCTGGTAAAACAGCTTAATGATGAGGGTACAGGGAGAAACTCAAAGACTGCACTGTACAAAGATGGAAACATCCTCATGGGAAAACAGGCAGCTGATCACTTTGCAGACTCCTTTGCTAAAGACAACAACATTGAAGTAAGCCCAGAGAAGCAACAGGAGACTCGTGAGAAATAACAATACGCAGGATGAGATGGAACCATACCTGAAGTTATGGAGGCACCAATCACATTCAGAGAACTGGAGCTTGCAATATCCAAATTGAAAATGAGAAAGTCGCCAGAAGTTGATTGTCCAATGAAATGATTAAGAACTTGGGAACCACAGCAAAAACAAAGCTGCTGCAGATCTTCAATATCTGTTGGAACTCAGGTAGAGTTCCACAGACCTGGAGGGAAGCAATCATGATACCACTCCTAAAACCAGGAAAAGACAGTTCCACTGCCTCCAGCTACAGACCAATCAGCCTTACAAGCTGTCTCTGCAAAACTATGGAACGTATCATCAACCTCAGGCTACAGTGGTACCTTGAAAGTGAAAACCTTCTTGTACCACAGCACGCGGGCTTTAGGCAGTGTTACTCTACCGAAGATCAGGCAACTTACCTTTCCCAAGAGATTGAGGATGCGTTCCAAGATAAGAAACTGGTACTAGCAGCATGGATAGATCTAAGGAAAGCATTTGACAAGGTTTGGAAAGAAGGGCTTCTGAAGAAACTGAGAAACTGTAGAGTGAATGGTAGGATATAAAATGGGTGAAAGCATACATGCATAACAGAAGAGCCCGAGTACAACTAGATGGCCTCAAGAGTAAGAAAATTCTACTGCGTCATGGTGTCCCTCAGGGAGGGGTTCTGTCCCCCACACTTTTCCTAGTCTACATCAATGACCTGGTTGCTGAACTACCACATGGAATGAAAGTGGCAATGTACGCTGATGACCTGGTAATATGGTGCACAGATGAGCATGCAACAGTGGCCACCAAACTGCTACAAAGAGCTATAGATGCCTTAACCTCATGGGCAAATAGATAGTGTGTCAGCATCAACACAGACAAGTGCAGCACTATGCTCTTCACCCTCTCTCCCAAACAAAAAGCTGGTGTCATCAAGATAAATGAAGAGCTCCTGAGAGACGATAAACAACCCACCTATCTCTGAGTTACATTCGATGATAGGATGACATGGAAGCAGCACATCAACAAGGCAGCAACAAAGGCCAGGAGGAAGTTAGCCATCCTGAGAAAACTAAGTGGAACCACATGGGGAGCCAGCGGGAAAATACTTAGTAAAGTTTACCAGCAGGGCATATGACCACACCTGGAATATGGGTCAGCTGCGTGGTGTCCAGCATCAAACACCACATTACAAGAGCTAGATAAGGTGCAAAACCAGGCGCTTAGGGTCATCACGGGGGCAATGAAATCAACGCCTATAGTGGAGATGGAGAAAATGGGGAGGATACAAGCACTGCAAGAACGCAGAGACACGAAAGTGCTAACACAGGCAGAAAAGTTCCTCTGTATGCCAAGCCATCCAATGAAGGACAGATTCCAAAACCTAGCAATGGGGCGATTGAAAAGAAGCAGCTTTATCCACCAGGCCAAACAATTTCGTAGACAAACCTCAGACCTGCCTGAAGTTGACAGCCCCCTAAAGTCTGTGCCAGAAAAAACCCCTTGGAGAGAAGAGCCTGGACTACCAATAGACATCCAGACAAAAGTGAAAGGAATATTCGACAGGGATGAACAGAACAGCGTGCAATGTAGGACAGTCACTCTCAGTTTCCTGGAGTATGAATACCCACAGGACCTCTGGGTCCGAGTATACATGGATGGGTCAGCACAGAATGCAGTAAAGAATGGAGGAGCAGGAGTGTACATAGAATACCCAAACAACACTAGGGATACGGGGAAATTCTGTAACAACTATGATGCAGAAATCCAGGCAATCAAGGTGGCAACTGAGAAACCGTTGAACACCAATCTCGGTCCACAGCCTGTGGTATTCCTGACAGATGCAAGATCAGCACTCAAAGCACTTCAGTCCAGAAAATTGCCAGGCATAGAAGCCCTACTTTCTGAACTGTGCAACCAGCGCAGGGTCGCCATGCAATGGATACCGTCTCACTGTGGAATACCAGGAAACGAGAGAGCGGACCAACTGGCTAAAGAAGGTGCTGCAGACGAGCAACCGGATGTACCAATTACGTACCATCAGAAGAAAAAGATGATCAAATCAATCAGAAAGCCACCAACACCAACACAGGATGACTACCAAGCTATGAACAGATAGAACAAATTGTCATTCTGCGCCTCAGAACAGGACACAACCAACTCCGCAGCCACATGTATACAACATTCAAGGTTGGCAATTCAGCCATGTGTACATGTGGACAGGCACCCCAGACTGTGGAGCACGTACTTCAAGATTGCCCCGAATATGATATATTGAGGCAAACCCACTGGCCCAGAGAAACAACACTGGAAGCAAAACTATATGGACCTCTGTATGAACTACAAAAGACAGTCAAGTTTATACCAGAAACAACATGGCAGATATAGACAATATAGTTCAAGCCAACGAAAGATGAAGAATTGTTGTTTTCCAAAAGATGAGTAATATAGAACTCATTCCAGTGACTTATGTCAGCAGTCAAAAGAGTCTATGATGAGAAAATTTCAGTATGTGACAGGATAGTTAAAGACTAGTGCCAGAAACTTTGTGGAATAACGCTGATTTCAATAATTCAATTCGGAAAAGCCAATATTATTTTATTAGGTTTAATATATATATATACATATATATATATATATATATATATATATATATATATATATATATATATATATATATATATATATATATATATATATATATATATATATATATATATATATATGTACAATCATTTGATGTAAATATACTTTTCCATGAATCACCATCTTCCAACGCTCAGCATTCATTACAAAATAAGATAGTTGTAAATAAAAAGGATATATAAATTGTATTCAAAAGTTTTTTTCATTCACTAAAGTTGAAGTGGAGTTTTGTTGTATTGTTTTCACTTGTGGTCATAAAGCAGGGTGGCGCAGTAAGTTCTGGATGTTCTATTTCAGTTTGAGATACCAGCGTACATCTCTGTCACTGGGACCTCACACTTTCTGGAGAGAAACCTTATTCTATTTCTTCTCCAACACTATCATCATACTTATAAAAACCCTATGCTACATCGAGATCCTAGTTCTTGCACCAATGAAAATGAAGATGTGAAACCCCACCCCCAAGTTGCCAAACTGTAATAATTTTTAAAGTGTTTAATGCTTCGTGTGTTCCATATAATAGAGTATTGTCTCATATGTGCTGGGTGGCCCAATTTTTTTTAGAGTTGCACTTATAAACATTGAATCACATTTAACTTGTTTAGAAGTATATTTATTCACCTTTTACACAATGTGCTCGATATAATTTAGAACACATTATAACAAAATAGCTATCAGGGGTGGGGCCTTCAAAGACTGAGCCTCTGAATAGGCACATCCCACCTAAACTGCCCACTCCGAAGAAGTACATACCATGCCACTGCTTTCATACATTATGAGTATTTGACTGCTGCCTTAAACCCCATGGTTTGAACACCCACAATCCTTTTGTCTGAGGCGTCCTTTTCTATCTAGTCCTATTTGTATCATGATTGCGATCACCCTTGAAAAAAAAATTTTATTACTTTTTCTTCATCTTCTCTCTCCTTATTTATTCCTCTCCGTTTTTTTTTTCCTCACTCAGTTTTCCAGTCCCTGTTTTCATTATTTTTTATTTATGCTTTGAATTTAGTATCCACTTCCGGTTTCCGGTCAGTGGCAGACATTTTATTTCCAACATGACACACATCAGGGAGTGTTTTCTCTTATTTTTATAGTTTTATGTTCTCTACTTCTCACTTTCTTTCCCTTCTGTTTTTCGTTTGTCTGTCCCTAACGAAGGCCTTGTGGCCACAATGTAGGTTTTTTTTTGTCCTTTCTCCCAGTAAGACATATCTCTATTTGTGTTTGTGTTTTTTTTTTCATTCTTTCATACATTATGGTCACTGTGTTAATGCTATCTGCCAGAATCTCTCTTTTAGTTATATAACCTGTGCTGTGACAATTCCACACCGATCTACATTTTCTACTATTTAATCTCATAGAAAAATAGTACTGATCATAATATTTGCACTAATCAATAGTCAGATTATTGATTTGTGGCAGCATTCAAATACTATATACCTTAATTAAAACCCACATGGGGATAAACCGGTATTCCGTGCACAGGATAAACATCGTAGTTCTTTTGCATGGGCCATAAATCAATCAATCAATGTAACAGAACATATTTCAGCTAGTGCTTCAGAAATGTTCAATGGTTAGTCCCTCACTTCCAAGTCCTAGTTGCAAAACGTGAATAACTACCAGATGACAAAGACAGACGTCTGGATATTTTCAACCTTTTGCCTAAGGGCGAAAAATAAGAGATGAGAAAACGTTGGCGATGGATAAGACACACATTGAGAAAAACCTGCTTATAGCAACACAAGGTAGTCCATGCTCTGGAATCCCCAGGGTAAGACAGGTACAAGCTGACCAAAAAACGCATGGAGAAGAGAACTGTAGATACACATGAAAAAGATAAAGATGACACAGAAAGACCTTGACCTGATGGCACGAGACAGGATGACTTGGCATAAGTTTGTTGACTGCCCATGCTGCTTGGGGAGATGGGTGATGATGATAAATAACCTAGGATAAAATATGAAAACTGGGGGCTGGGGAATAGGGTGCAAAAACTTTAAACGCCACAGCCTTGCAATAAAACAGGCAGTTACAAACTGGAAGAGCGCGCTATGGGCATACAGAAATAACAGCTAGCGCACCAAATTGTGCACTACTATACACCTCCAACATTCTTACTGTTGGAGAGAACTGAGAACTCTGCCTAGGCTGGTCCCAAGCCCGGCTGAAAAAGGAGGAGGGAGGCCTGCATGGAGGCCTTAAGGAGGCAGCCCCTCCAACATGCAAAGGCACAACAGGCCAATCACCTGTTTGCTTTAAACTTTTGATTATGAAAACTACAAGAGAGAAAACTGGACTGATTCTAAAGGCAACGAACTGGAACGGACTAGACTTATGGAACTTGGAACACAAGAAGCATAAATGGGAAAGAAGAGGAGCTGGTGGAAGAGATGAGGAAAGCAAAACTAGAAATCCTGGCTATAACGGAAACAAAGAAAAAAGGACAAGGAGTCATGTATCTCAATGGCAACACGCTGCTCTACAATGGTGTACCCACATCTGAAAGAGCTAAAGGGGGCATGGGTTGCATTGTGGCCAAAAACCAAAAAGATAGTATCAAGGGATGGAACTTTGTCCCAGAGCGCATAATGGTTGTAAAACTAAAAGAAGGAGAAATCATAGTCAACCTGGTCATAGTGTATGGGCCAAATGAGGATGAGAGAGCAGAGGTCAAGGAGGAATTCTCTGAGCTGCTTCAAAGGACAGTGAATGACTGCCTAGATGAAATTATCATGCTCAGTGCCAAAGTTGGAAATGACCATGCTAGATGGGGTGGAGTTATCGGAAGATATGGAGAAGATACTCTCAATGACAATGGAAAGCGACTCCTTAGATTCTGCAGTGAGCAGAATCTGATTATTACAAACACAAAGTTCCCCCATAAGCGCATACATGCATACACTAGATGTGAACCAACAAAGAATGAGAAGTCAGTGATCGACTATGCCATTGTTAGGAGGAGCTCATTCAAATATGTCCGGGATGCTAGAGTCTGGAGGGGGGCAGAGATTGGAAGTGATCAAGACCTGCTTACAATCAAAAGAACAACTGAAAGAGTTGCTCAGCCTAGGAACTGCCCAACATCACGCAAGAAACTAAGTAAATGAACGGGAGAAATGAGCATTAAGACCTACAAGCTGAGAGAGCCAGAAATTAAGACCAGATATCAGGGGCTTATTGCTGCAGCGGTGAGCAACACAGAAGAACAACCTGATGACTTGGAAACCCTCTGGCTTAAATTCAAGGACATCATAAAGACAGCTGCTGCAGAAGCATGTGGTGTAGTCCGACTTGGGAACAAGAGAAAGAGGACACCTTGGTGGACAGAGGAAGTCAAAGAGAAAATAAGAGAGAAAAAATGGCATGGAAACAATACTTAGAAGCTAAAAACACAACAGGACAAATGGAGAAATATAGAGAATATGTGACACTCAGAACAGAAGCAAAGAACAAGGTGCTAGCAGCAAAACAGAAGTCCTGGGATGAATTTGGAGAAAAGCTAGAAAAAAATGTGCAAGAAAACCAGAAATTGTTCTATAAGACCCTAAAGAACATCAGGAAGGAAAAACAATGCCCTCTCAAATTTATAACGGACAAGCAAGGCAAATTGCTTACTGCCCCGAAGGAAGTAATGGAAAGATGGAAAGAATATTTCTCAGAACTCCTGGATGGTCAGCATGGTGAAGCATCAGAAATGATACCACTAGCACAGAAGAGAAAACCAATGATGGTGAAGATGAAGTAAAGATGGAAGAACTGAAGGCAGCACTGGAGAAAATCAAGATGGGCAAAGCAGCAGGGCATGATGGTATAACACCAGAAATGGTTAAGTACATGGAAGCATCAGGCGACCTATTACTCTTAAGGGTCGTACAGGCAGTGTTATGCAACAAGACCATACCAAAGGATTGGGAGATTGCCATCATAACACCAATTTTCAAAAAGGGTGACAATCGACAATGTGGAAACCATAGAGGTATATCCCTTCTCAGTGTCCCTGGTAAAATCTACTCTAGAATCCTAGAGCAAAGACTCCGACGTCTAGCTGAGCCACAATTGGATGAGGTCCAGTGCGGATTCTGAGCAAACCGAAGTACTCAAGACCTAATCTTCAAACTCAGACAGCTGAGTGAAAAGGTCCTTGAGTATAAGAGTGTGATCCATCTTTGTTTCATAGATCTGGAAAAGGCGTTTGACAGGGTCCCCTGGAGCAGACTTTGGGACTGTTTGGCAAGGAAGAACATTCCAGCACCTCTGATTCATGCTATACAGAGCTTCTACAAGTATTGCAGAAATTATGTGAGGACAGCAAACCATAAGTCAGAAGAGTTCAGGACCACCACTGGTGTAAGACAAGGTGATATCCTGTCACCTTATCTTTTCATACTCCTCATGGACGATATTATCAAGGCATGTAAGGAGAGAACAAGAAAGTATTCAGTGGGGTACTGGAAGATGAGACAGGTATGTATTTCAGAGCTGGCATTTGCTGATGATGTTGCCCTGATTGCTAAATCAGAGGCACATCTCCAATCCAACCTGCAAGTATGGAAGGAAGAGCTGGAGAAGAGAGGGATGGTCATAAGCAGCTCTAACCAGAGCTGGTCAAGACCGTGCTCCACCTCCACGTGGTGATCCTGGAAACAGTCTGCAGCAGTGCAGGCTGGCTGAGCGAGCACGGATCGAAATGGGAAGGCAAACCCGGTCCTTAAAAAATGCCGTGCAGAAGTCGGATGTGTCGACCGAAAGGTGCAGATATCACAGCTTAGGCGCAAACAGACACAGCGCAACCACCGTCCTTTTCAGGACGAACGAGGAAGAAGAAGAAGAGGATAAGCAGCTCTAAAATAAAATCCATGGGGATATCACGAGAAGAAAGAAGACATCAGATTAAGCTGGGAGAACAGGTCCTGGAGCAGGTCGACCACTTTAAATATCTCGGAGCTATTATAGACCGAAAGGGAGGCATCAAAGAAGAGTTGGCTACTCGAAAAGCAGCAGCTGGGAGACTTTTTCAGGCCATAAATCGAGGATTCCTCAGCAAGAGAAGAGGTTGGTAAGAAAACGAAGATGGCTGTATACCGCTCCAACTATGTCCCAGTCTTGACATATGGATGCGAGTCATGGGCAATGACTACAACCCACAAAAGCCAGATCCAAACTTCAAAAATTAGGTATCTGAGGAAGGTGGTTGAAGTAACAAGAAGAGACATGGTCCGCAACCAGACGATACGTCAAGGCCTAAAATCCCACCCTCTGCAGGCCGAAGTAGAACAGTCCCAACTAAGATGGTTTGGCCATGTCTGCAGAATGGAAGAAGATCGGCTACCACGACAAGCATGGGAAACAAAGAGCCAGGGATCCAGACCCCCAGAGTCCGCTGGGAGAACAACATTAGACAATCTTTGAAGGACCGAGGACTAGAATGGAACCAGGCCAGGAGGAAGACAGCCGATAGGATAGTCTGGCGCTCTCTCTTCCAAACCTCTACACCTCACGGTAGAAGTGGAACGACTAAGTAAGTAAGAGAGAACTGAGACGCTCGGCCAAAAAACGAAATACCCACACACGGGTTAGATCAATGGCTTGAGTGCTTCCTATAATCCATAAGCCACATGCCCTGTGCGCACATAATTTATTGATTTGCTTTATGCAGACTAGAATATCTATAAAGCTATACGATAAATTAGGCATAGTCGGCTCGTGAGTTTGGGTATGTTACAGCTGAGCGGTAAGAAATAAAAGTGGGACTGATTCAACAAAATATTATTACTTATACCAGTACGTTTGAAACAGATGAACAATCATGCCGTGCGTGGTTATGTTCTACTCAAAATAATACTGTTGCTCTTCTCCTCGTTCAATACCAAGAAAAAATATAACTACATATACAAAAATATAAAGACAGTAACACAGACAATGCTACGTTAAGCAAGCAGGAACTACTAGAGGTAGGGCAGCTCGCTGAACGCAGCTAGGACGCTGAGCTGGCCCACACAACAATCCCCTTTCTCAGCTCCACTTAAACAGTATACGTCTAGTTTACTTATGTGCCCCAGCGCGCGAACAGGTACAGTGAACTGCCAGCCGACAGTCAATTACCTTAAAAACGACGGAAAATGATATAAAACCTACAAACTTCCCAAAACGCAAGAGGGTAAAGAGAGATAAACTTATGAACACAGAAGGGGATACACCGTAAACACTGCAGCCATTAGGCAACGTCAAAACAAACGGCAGAGAAATTGCAGCCTGGAAGAGCAAACACAAGAAACACAGCCAATATAATATGCTATATAGAACATACACACAAACACACTCACACAATTTACACTTTTAATTGACTCTACTGATACTAACTACAAGGGTGAAATCATTCCACGCTCATTTATCGGAAATCAAAATTATTACCTTGAATTAGCCACACCATATATCCTAATTATAACCCACCTGAGGCTGAACGCGTATTTTTTGTTCATTAAAAAAAAAAAAAAAAAAATTAGATTTAAAACAGGTCGAACTCGCGAAATGTGTCTGAAGTGAGTGACCAGATGGTGAAAAAGACTGCAGTAAGCCTATGTTAATGTGTGTGTGTGTGGGGGGGGGGGGGGGGAGATAACGTCAGTCTTGCTGGACGACTACGTAATCTACGTCCGGGAACACTAGAGTACAGACAATGACAACGAAATATAATGAATATAAAATAACATCACTATTTTTGTGCACTCTTAATGGTTCTCGCTTTGTTTTCTCTGCTATTTTTAGTACGTTTGTGACTGACGGAGACCGTGTGGCCGTTTGTTCCAGCTGTTCCACAGCAAAACTCACATGCCCTATTTTATTTGACCTGAAGGCTGCGTATTTTGAAATGTACTACACTGACGCGTACCAAAAATTATAAGGAACGAAGTTAAAAACTGTCAACGAAGGGTGGACGAGGGTTTTCTCAATCCGCCACTTAAAACGTTGGGGAAAGCAACTCTATCTGACACATTAGACGGAATACATCTATAGACAGACAAGACAGCCAACCAGACAGATAGATTAGATAGATAGATAGACGGACAGATAGATAGATAGATAAATAGATAGATAGACGGACGGACGGACAGACAGACAGACAGATAATTACGAAATTGGCACAGACAAGCAATTAAGACAACAGTTCCAAGTAAATAAAATAGACAAGTGAATGATGAAGTGCTGGACGATGTGTATTTATATTTCTGGTCACGCAAATACAATGCTTGGATAATCAATATTAGATCAGAATCTTCGTTGCTGAAAAGCGCCAACAATGAACAGGAATTTTGTTATCTTTCCCAGAGCTAGGCTACTACAGATTGATGTGACCGCTTGGCATACACTACAATTAATACGTGTTAAAAACCACATAAAATGAGAAATAACAACGTTAAAAGCAGTTAAGACATTTATGCACAAAATACAGTATCATGAAAAGTTCACGGCTTCGAGAGAAGCTGTCCCAGAACAACAAAATAGTAAATGCATGTTTATTGAATGGAAAGTTTTGGAAGAAGTTGCTAATCTGGGTTTTTTCCGTTGCTAGAGTGAGAGTCGTGTGAAAAAAGTCGAAAAGATGAGGAAGCGTGTGCAAATGTAGATGTTTGGTACCGTGTGAAAAATAAAGCATCGTGTGAAAATTGGCGGGAAAAAAGAGTGGGCTGTATATAAAGAAGAGACGTGGACGATTGAGAGGGGGCTTGTACAGATTTTAGGATTCGTTAGGCGAGAGGATTTTTACAGAACTTCGTCTTTGAGATTATTAGGACAAGTTGTTTTTAACTTGACAAGTTTTGTTCAGGTTAGACAAGTATTTTTAAGTAGACAAGTTTGTATTTTACTCTATTGGATATATTATTCCTGTGGATTTACATTTTCATTTTTGGATACTCACTACTTTGTGTAAGAAAGACATAAGTACTTCACCATTGTGCCAATGACATTGCTGTTCCAAATCACGTTAATAAACTATATTTTATTTTTCTACATTGCTGAGTTTTCGTTGGAATATTACAGTTGGATACTTTGACAAAACCATTATACGAGATTGCTTTTCACTAAACATAAAAAGGGTACGAACGAATACTGGGAAGAATAAAATAAGGTCAAGAATTTCCATCTCAGGCGGACAGGCCTGTAACGACTTGAACCAAGAAACGTACAACAGTTAGCGCACGTCAAAATATTTACCTGCGCACAACACGATTAACTGAACTGACCCGGCCAACTGACGGACACACACATTCTTACATTGATGTTGTAACCAGCCCGGTTACACCGACTACTGAACTTTAAATTACAACGTGACTGTTCATATTTTAATCACCAACCTACTTTTGCAGGTTGAAAAGCTGCGAGTACGGTGTGGTGTATCTTTAAAATTACCAATAGGTTTGCAGTGATGTCGATACTGATTGTTAGTAACAAATTACGAACTTGTTTAGAGTGCAGATATCTGTATAATCGAATATATAAACTGTCTTCTTTTTCTAATACCATGCCTGGTGGCGTAGGCGATCAGCTCTCTCCACTACCTGTCTCCAGCACTGTTTATCAATTCTATTTTTGACTTCTTTCCATGCCATGATGTCAAACTGTACAGTATCTCCTCTCTTTGTTGTCCTGTATACCTCTTACCTTAAGTCACAATATATTTCTACTTTCTTCTTCTCAAACATGCCCAAAGAAAGTGGATTGCTTCAAATCGTCCGTCCCATTTCGGGTAATCGGCACTGTACCGTAAATATAAACAAATGTATTCACGATAAATTTTAGTCTGATGCTGATACAAGATATTCGATTTTCTTATGTTTCTCATGTTTCTCATGTCTGTAACGAGTAGCACGAAAATTCCGTACCCGTCACACCGGTCAGTAACAATAAATTTGGTTATTTTATTCTGACATATTCAGGAGACCAGACCAACTGACAGTTGAACAAGTCGTTTGAGTCTCGGTGGGCATACTTAAAACAAGAAAACAAACGGGAGAACGAACATCTTGTCTTCGTGTCTTGTGGTCTAAGCGTGTACTGCAGACAGGCGTTCAGGTCTTCCAGCCCCTAGAAATGAAGCCCAGAAATCCGTGTAGGGGGTCTGTGAAGAGGTACAGAAAGAACAGGACCACTACACCCTCAGGCATGTCGTATAAGGCGACTAATATGAGGTTGTACAATGGGGGCTGGCAGCCTCATCTAAAACATAGTACAACATAAACCACCGCTACAAGAACATCTGACTACATGGTGCAGACTTCCTGTAAGGGGGACAACTACAATGGAGATGTCATGCTCCGTAAAGAACGGCAAGGTTAAATGATGATGATGAATTCACTATTTATAGTCCTTAGCTGTTAGTTTTATTTTGGTGAAAGTATACTTAGTTACCCATAACAGCTGCCGTCGCAGGCGAGTGGGCATTGGTGCAGACATCCTGTCAAAAAAAACACATATGCAGTATGCCTGTTGGTTCCCGTTGTTATGTAAAACAGACATACATACCCTGATATTGATTTTTATTTTACTGCTGTGCACCATATGTTGAAATGCGAAAACCTTACTCGGTTGTTCCATACGTATAATCTGGTTGGCTGCATTCAATAAGACCTAGAAATTCAATTAAGTCTTAGCACGGCAGGCGTTAGTTGGAGGAACAGACTATATATATATATATATATATATATATATATATATATATATATATATATATATATATATATATATATATATATATATATATATATATATATATATGCAAATAAATGCAAATCAAAGAAATTAAATCAATTTTTTTTCCAAATCAGAATCTTCAACTAAAAGGTCGAAGCAGTCCTACTGTATGGCTGTGCAACATGGACGACACACACAGAAGTCTGCGTAGAACAGAAGGATTAAAATTGTAGGATGATATCAAGAATGTGGAACTGATAACAAGAACCAGACAAGTTTTTTTTTAAATTGAAGGAGTTCTGCCTCGTTTTGGTGTGGTGCACCCTGTTCAATCTAGACAAAAAGTCCGTCGGTATATTTGGGTGCATGTCCAAATATAAAAAAGACCTTGTGGTGTATTATAACCTTAGACCCAGACACGTGCTAGTAAAACGACAGACGAGAAAGAAGACGCAGACTGTAGAAAGGACATACAGTGAGGGCACGTGCTGATAGCATCATGAGACAGCTCTTGTTCTAGAATCTCCAGGGCAAGAGAAACAGAGGAACGACCTGACAACACAGGCAGTAGAGAAGTGCAAACAGTTATGACAGGCAAAAAGACAACACAGGCAGTAGGGAAGTGCAAACAGTTACGACAGGCAAAAAGACAACACAGAAAAACGCTGAATGTAAGACACAGGACAAGAAGATCTGTCGTAAATGTGTTGAAGGATTGTGCTCCTTGGAAAGATGACAGACAGGCCTAGTTAATGAATGACCTGTAGGGGTGAAGTGAGGAAAAATCATGAATCAAGCTGTTATTCAAGTTGCAAATGTCAACACACAGAGTCACTGCGACGAATTAGTAACTAAAACACTACCGGAAACTTGTAATATCTGAGGTAAAACAAGATACATAGTCATGCAGTGTCTGTGTTACGATAACAGCAGCTTTGCACTACTGGTGGTGTACAATGGTGGATCTTCTCATCTCACACACAGCGCAAACTCACACATGGCCCCTGAAGCGCGACACGGAACAGGTGTTAGTTGTGTTGAAAAGAAGACAATAATTTGATAATTATTAATTTCATAAAGCCAACTTTCATTACTGTTTACGAAGTTTCCGCTGGCCAGTGTGCAAATACTGTATGCTAACAGAGTTACACGAGTTATTTATAATGATCTCGTGATTGGGTCACAGCATAGATGTGTATTCAATGTGCAATGCTGACGCATTTTCCAAATATAATATGAGAACTTTGACGCCGCTGAAAAAAAAAAAAAAAACACATATATCGCATCAACTCTTTGTCTTTGGAAGTAAGAAAGTGTTCTTCAGTACCGTATAAATGAAAGCCAAATTCTAACACACGGAAGTGAATCATAAACAATTAGCAAACAAGCAAAACAATCACTGCACGGCACATACATGTTGTTCTGAGTATCATGGACAGCTAAGTTAAAACAAACAAAAAAGTAATGAGGATGTCCTGAAAGGAGCAAGCACACAGAAGAAGCGATCTACTTTGTTTGGGCATGACATGAGAACAAGAAAGCTGCAATGTAGGCCTACTGTGACAACAGAAAAGATTTAAGGTAAAAGAGACAAAAGACAACAACGAGAAACTACTGGACAGTTTGACATCATGGCTTGGAATAATAAACAGCAGTAGGTGCAGGAAGTTGTGGAGAGACATGATCATCTACATCACCAGGCACGATTCTCGAAGATTATACTCTACAATATTGTTATCTCTTTTACTAACTTTTATATATTAATTTTTGTTCTTATTTTATACTGTTTGACTATAATTGGCAGTTCATTGGATCTGATCACCTTCGTGACGTGCAAGTCTATATAAAAAATAAACGGACATCTGAAACACTAAAGCAGACATAATGCATAAATATTCTATTATAACCACTGATCACAAGATGTAAGAAAAGCTGGGTCTAAATTTTGCGCCATGTTATGTAAGTCTTACCTTACAAACCTCAATTCGGTTACAATCGGCAATAATACAACAAAGAACAGCACAGGAGAGAAACGTGACCCTTCAACAGCTCGGAGAGAAACTTAAAATGTCAATACCACATCACGTAAGCTATTGAAACCAGGAACAAAGACCATCCTTCCGCTGCGCATGTAAATGTGAAGAAAGAAAGATCGGGGCTGAAAAAAGGCACATATGATAGTATTATGTGGGTAGCTTCTGTGTATTTTAAGTTTATTGTATTGCAAGAACGTCTGTTTGGCATAGTAGTTACAACGCTTGCCTCTCGTGGGGAAGTTATTGGACTCAGGGTTCAAAACCTGCTATCAGCACGCTGCAGTTTACCCAGCTGTAAATGGGTACCTGACACCGATTTTGAGTTAGGGAAGGCAAAGGCAGCGAGGACAAGAACTGGTCACCACCACCTCATAAAAAGCTGGACCTAGTATAGTAAAGTCTTTAACACAGCTACCGCCCGTTTCACCAGGGCAGCCCCCAGTCAATTAGGTGTTATCCCGCCCCTGTCTGCTTTCCCCATTGGGTGCATGGGGATTAGGGTCAAACCCGAACTGTGGACAGAAAATTTCGCACCAAGCAATAATCACAAAACAAGAAGTAATAGAAAGAAACAAAGCTATCAGATAGGGATGTTGGAGCGTCCGGACTATGTTGACTGGACTATCCGAAAACCTTATAGGACATAAACGATGCCAGGAAGAAAGCCGTAATCAATGACACCTCAAACGGCTTCAGGTTATATGATATAGCTGCACTTAGTAAACACGCCTGGCAGGCCCTGGAATGGCGAGCGAGAAGGACTACACATTTTTTGGGCAATGGAAAGACCTTAATAAAACTAGAGAACACGGAGTAGGTTTTGCGGTAAAACAAAAATCGCTAACTAAAATGGTTGAACCAGGTGAGAATGGATCAGAACGCCTGTTAAAGCTCAGGGTCTGACATCTTGCTGGTATCGATGTGTGGTTTTCCTTCATGTCTGACACGATGGAGTTTTCTTAGTTGTGCTCTGATTTTGCAGCAAACGAAGGAGTGATCTGTATCACAGTCTGCACTATGGTACGAGTGCTGTGATTGAATACAAACGTTCACCGAGCGCTAGAACCCTACAGATCCTGAAGGCTACGAGAAGCAAAGTCCTACAAACAGCTCGACGTTGTGCAAATGATTATTGGCTCCAGCTCAGTGAGAGCATCCAGACCTCAGCGCAAACAGGCAACGTTACACAAATGTCCTTGGCCCCCAAAATGTAAGAAGCACCGCTAAAAACCATCAGCGGGGAGAAAGTAACTGATAAGGGTAAGCAGATGGAGAGGTGGGTCGAGCACTACTCTGGGTTTTATGCTAGAGAAAATACTGTCACACCTGCAGCCCTTGACGCTGTTAGATGTCTGCCAACTATGGAGTGAGCTGGATGCTGAACCAACATTGGAAGAACTCAGCAAGGCCATTGATAGCTTGGCCTCTGGCAAAGCACCAGGCAGCGATGGGATTCCTCCCGATTTAATCAAATACTGTAACAGCACGCTATTACATCCCCGCATATGGCGCTATGCCAGTGCTGGGAAGAGACAACTATTCCTCGAGACATGCGAGATGCCAAGATTGTAACACTGTATAAAAATAAAGGAGACAGAAGTGGTTGCAATAACTACAGAGGTATGGTTTTTTCCAGAGTCATCTTGCGACTACACAAGTTAGCTGAGCGCACATATCCAGAGTTGCAGTGTGGATTCAGAGCTGGTAGATCAACAATAGACATGATATTTTCTCTCCGCCAGCTTCAGGGAAAAATCAAGAGAGCACAGAAAAGCAGTATATCGCCTTTATAGATCTCACAAAGGCATTTGACCTGGTTAGCAGGGATGGCCTCTTCAAAATCCTCCTGAAAATAGGCTGCCCCGCTAAACTGCTGGAAGTGATAAAGTCATTCCATTAAGACAACAGTTCAATATGCTGGAAGCACATTACAGCCCTTTGACATACGCTGTGGCGTTAAACAAGGCAGCGTTCTGGCTCCAACCCTCTTCGGGATCTTCTTTGCCTTGCTCTTAAAATATGCATTCAGAGATACAACTGAAGGAATATGCCTTCAAACTAGGTCAGATGGCTGACTGTTTAACCACACAAGGTTGAAGGCAAAAAAAAAAATCAGAAGGGTTACAATAAGAGACTTGTTATTCGCTGATGACGCCTCACAATAAGTCATTGGGAAAACTCCAAACCCACAATGAAGACCAAAGCTGTGGTATATAACGCCTGCATTACCAGCACACTTCTATATGACAGCAAGACATGGACAACCTGTGCTAAGCAAGAAAGAAAGCTCAATGCCTTCCATCTATGGTGTCTACGCCACATCCTCTGTATTTCGTGGAAAGATAAAGTGACAAATGTCTAGATGTTGTCACGTGCTGGCCTTCAAAGCATGTTTGCACTGCTTAGATAGTGCAGACTACGCTTGCTTGGCCATGTCGGCCGCATGGAAGATGGTCGCATCCCGAAAGATATCTTCAATGGACAACTGGCAGATGGTAAAAGAACAGTTGGGCGACCGTATCTGAGGTTAAAAGATGTGTGCAAGAGAGATAAGAGGGCTGTCGTACAGATAGGTTGTGAGTTATTTTTGTCCCGTCTGAGTAGAGTGGATGTTGATAAGTACGTGAGAAAAAGGTGTGAGAAATAGATTTCACGGGTGAATAGCTTAAGGAGAAGATATGTCGCTTGAATGAGTAAGTTTCTCTATTCCAGCCTATAAGCCTATACGACTATAAGTTAGTACAAGACAACCTTGCCCTCCTCATACATATAAATATAAGTTTAACTACACACACACACACACACACACAGCTGTGTGACAAGACACACAAACGTGAAAAACTACGGTTAATTGGGTATGGGTCTGACCAACACACAAAGTTAAGTTTCTTTTGTTGTTTATTATCATTTAAACTTGACAATATCAAATATCTAAAGAAAGATCAAATAAAATCAGATTTACATACATATTTTTTTATTTTTTTTTTCGTACGCCCGCTAATACTCGAGGCGAAATCTCAGGTTATTGTTAATGTCTAACCTGACATTGATTTTACGTGAGTATCTCTTTTTCTTGTACAGAGACAGGTGTCCCTCGCCATTCAGGCAGATACTCTCCGATTTCGGAGGTACCCATTAGAGCTGGGTCGGCTCAGGAGCCGCCAATCCTTGGTCGACGACACTCCTTCAAATGTCCTCGCCAGGTCTCGAGTTAATCCAGTCCAATTCCCGGTCGACGAAAAATCCTCAAATGCCGTCGCCCGGGTTTGATCCTGAATCACCCGGTCGCCAGAGCGGTGTTGTAACCACTACGCTAGTGCGGCTCCCCTACATACATATGAAATAGCAGAATAAAGGAGCCCTTCCCCTATGGAGGAAAAAAAACACCCAAAAAGTTAATAACCCAAAGGTCAAAGGTTAGCACTATGTTACAGAGTAGACAGTAAAGTAAACAGGTTCCTCCTATATGCTACCCAGTAAAGTTAACAAGTTTAAGCAAATCCAGTTTTGGTAAAGTCCATGTAACAAAGAAAAATATTCACTCTCTCTTTCATACAGTGGCCACTCGATCACTCTTACCTACTCTTGGTGATATCCCTTGGAATTACAATGTTTCCTGACTATATAAAATGTCAGGTTTATCTCCAAAATTGGCCCCAGTCCATCCTCTGTCAAATAAAGACTAGTGAGGTGAACGCCTAATCTGGTGTGGGTTTTTCCTGGATGAAAGAAATGTCACCGCCAATAGTTGATGTAGAAAAACGTGATCTTGGGGTTCACAGTTAAAAGAGGAAAATACTTCCAGTATTGGGAAACATCTGGTTGCTAAAAATGTTACAATTGATAAATGATGATAATCCTATCGGCTGGCTCTATGGTAGAGTGCCGATTCTGAAACAGCGTAAATTCTGGATGCTACGCTTGAATACGACTGTCAGAAGTCGGGAATGAATGTTATTTTTTTCACCACCCCAGTAAAAAAAGAAAAAAAAATTGCTGGGTTTGGTAAGTCCAGTTAATTTTTACACGTTAAAATATTTCTTATGTATCGTTGGGGCATACTTGCTCACCAATGAAATTGGTGACTCACAAGCCAAGAAAAGACAACATTAACCAATCAGTAAAAAAAGAAAGGAAAAAGACCGCTGGATGCCCTTGATCAGGTCTGCTAGGAAAAAAAAACATTTTATGGACAAATTCCACTATTCTATATAGCTACATATATGCACACAGATGGGGACAAGCCGATCTCTTATCCCCTCCGCCAGCCCTGATTAAATTTAAAAGGCACACGGAATCTTTAGCCTATCCTATCGTGCATCGCTTAGCGAGTGCAGGTTTGGTTGAGTTATGCAGCTCTTCCCCTCCCCTCCTGCTCCCGGTCAATGATCAGCGTACAATTTTAATTATTATTCAATTATCCATAGGCGCCTTTACATAAATATCGCCTGTCGTTAATAACTATTAAATTGTCGGCGTCTGTTAGTCATCGTATGGTATTAAATAATAGGCACTTATAATAAATGTGCACAATGAAATAAAACGTGAATCCTTTTCTGTCACTATCAGTAGCGCCTAGCATTTAACTCAGTCAGCTAAAACCGTCTCTCCTTGTGTGAGAAAGCGTGTGGTGAAAATTAACATAACTGAACATCTGGTATGAAATAGCTACGCGTTATTTTATTTGACTAGTTTTAACGCTAGAAAATCTAAGTGAATTATAATGGTAAAAGCTTAACACCTTTAAACACATAAGCACTAATTTCTATTACCAGAAAATCAGAACGAAAATCCCCACGAATGCTATTATACATTTTCCACAATGGTTCTAGAACTACGTGCTTAGACTATCCAAAAATTCTGAGTGACAACTGACAGCAGGTTTAAGAAAACACAGTTTATATATCATTATGTTTCTCTGATCTATAGATGACGTTACTTTTCGCACTATTGTGTGAGTAACGGAGAATCAGAAACATGAGTTCCCCAGATAAAAGTTTGCGTTCGACCGCCATCAAAGACTTATATCCGTGTAACAGGGTTCTCGAAGATTTTTGCCCGTGAATCGATATCAAAGCGCACTCAGGAAAATCCTGGATCTCCCCTCGTGGACTTCAAAGACTCTGTGTTTTTCACGTGCAGTCTGTCAGGTATCGTATGATTGACAGATAAGCTCGCGTGAGAAAACTAGGTAAACAAACCTGATTCGAAACCTGTTATGACTGACAGGTCATGCAGTCTGTAAACATTGCGTTAGCTCGTGTTCACAGAAAAAGAGGTGGGACGAAAAGTACACTTGTGTAAGTAATACACAGGTAGAAAAAATGCGTGGTTTTGCTAGAAAATCATAGAACGCTACGAGGTTACAAGCCTGTCAGATTACTGTAGGCTCTCTTTCCACTATACGTCACAAGGGCACTGGACTGAAGTCCAGCAATCTGTGAGGATGAAGCTGCCGATCGCACCAAGTGGCGATGCTCTCTAAGGCGCCACCTCAGATTAGGCGAAAAGAAGCTCAGACAGCAAGCAGAAGAGAGGAGAAAACGTCGAAAGGAACACCATGAAAATTGTAATGTTATGATGTATGTATATAAGCATTACCTCGTCATCTACACAAGCACACACATGTTTCAGAAAGCACTCAGTAAAAGCATGTTCAGTTCGTAGCCATGTTTATTTACAGGATATCGTACATGTCAAGATTCGCATTATATTACAATGTGTGGTTCGTACTTTAATGTATTCATATTACATCCCCCCTTTTTTGAAAAAAAAATTTGTGCAAACATTTCCAACGAAATGTTTCATGTGAGAAAGGATAAGTATGTGTAATGCTCAGTGTGAGTATATATGTCACTGTCTGTATCGGCTGGGAGGTGTCACTGTACGGCCAGAACGAGTGGTGTAAAGTGCTGGTGGTTCTGCGGAAGTCCCTGGTTTAGCTTGAGTTGGTTGTGATTTCGGCCTTGGCGCTTGTTGGTTTTGTGGGGCACCAAGGTCTGGAGTTACTGCACTGTCTGTTGAAAGCATGGGAATTCTCTGTTCTGTTGTATTCTGTGGGATTTCTCTTATGTCCACTCTGTTTCGCCTCAGGAGGTTGCTGCTGCTGTCTGGTCTTAAAGTATAGCTCCTGGGTTCAGGGTTTCTGGAAATGATTGTTGCTTTTGACCATGTGTCATTGTTGTGGTTGTAGGTAGTTACATGCTGACCAGGATATAATGGTGGTAAGTCTTTAGCACATTTGTCATAGTTGGATTTCTGAACTTGCTGACGATGCTGAAGTTGATCATATGTGCTGTCTCTATGTTGTGGACGGAAGTGGACCTTAGATGGTAGGAGGTCTTTAATTCTTCTATCAAACATAAGTTCTGCTGGACTGTCGATCTTACTGTCTACCGGTGTTGTTCTCCATCTCAAGAGTGCTAGGTGTACATCCTCTGTTCTTGTTTTCTTCATGATTGACTTGATAGTTTGTATCTGTCTCTCAATGAAACCATTAGATTTAGGGTATCTAGGTGATGATGTTGTGTGTTTGATCTTCCAGTCCTTAGTGAAGTTTCTGTATGCTTGACCTGAGAAATGTGGACCGTTGTCTGATCTAATTTCATCTGGGATGCCAAACATGCTGCAATACTTCTTTGTAATGTCTGCAATAACAGCTGATGGTGAGGGTTGTGGAAGTTTCTCAATGATGGGAAATTTGCTGTAGTAATCAGCAATAATAAGATAGTCATTATTGTCAATTGAGAAAATATCAGTTCCTATAATGCTCCAAGGGCTCAATGGTATGTCTGATGGTATGAGAGGTTCTCTGCACTGCCTATTTGCATGTTCTTGGCAAATTGAACAGTTTTTACATAGTGTTTCTATGTCCTTGTTTATCTGTGGCCAGTAAAACATCTTTCTTTGCTCTCAGTTGTGTCTTCACAATACCAAGGTGACTATTATGGAGCTGTTTAAGGATGATATCGCGTTGTGTTTCTGGTACAACAATGCGATCTCCTTTAAGGATCAGACCATCTTCGATGCTTAACTCGTCCCTCATCGAGTAGTATGGACGGATGTGTGTTGGAACTTCCCTGATAGAGCTTGGCCATCCATGGTATATCAGTTCTTTGAGAGAGTTAAGGATAGGATCTCTCATTGTGTCTTCTCTGATGTGTTCAAGCCTATTATCGCTAAACTTGACAAAATCAACTTTGATGTTTGGGGTAAGATCTGCTGTCTTGTTGGGGTTTGGTAGTCTGCTGAGAGCATCTGCAAGACCTATATCCTCTCCTGGGATATACTGAATATTAAAATCATAACCTTGTGTTTTCAATAACAGAGCTTGTAGTCGTGGTGGTGCTGAAGCTATTGGTTTTTTATGAATCATCTCAAGTGGCTTATGATCTGAGAGAATTGTAAATGGGCGGTTGAAAAGAAATGTGTGGAAGCGTTTGATTCCAAAACGTACAGCTAGCATTTCTCTTTCAATGTTTGCAAGTTTCTTTTCGCCAGAACTTAATGATTTGCTTGCGTAAGCTACAGGACGAAGTTCTTTGGCATAGTGTCCTTCAGGATTTTTGTCTGGTTGCAAAAGTGCTGCTCCTAGGCCTTTCAGACTGGAATCAACCATGAGAAAAGTGGGTGCTTGCATGTCATAGTATTTCAAGCATGCATCAGATGATATGAGGGTCTTCAAGTGGTTGAATATGTATTGGTAGTCTTCTGACCATTCATACGGAGTTTTATTCTGTAGTAGAGATCGCAAAGGTTCTGCAGCAGCTGACAAATTTGGTATGAATTGTGCTAGGAAATTGACAGCACCTAAGAATTGTTGCAGTTCCTTCTTTGTAGCTGGTGTTGGCATGTCATGAATATCTTCAACCTTTTTAGGGTCTGGTTTTACACCATTCTGGGTGTACAGCAATCCAAAAAATTGTATCTCCGTTGCCTTAATTGTACACTTTTTGATGTTGAATGTTAGCCCATTGGCCTGTGCTACATGCATCAAGTTAATCAAGTTACGGTCGTGTTCTTGTTCTGACCTGCCGCAGACTACAATGTCATCCGCAATAGCCACTGTACCAGAACATTGCTCAACAATGTTGTCAATCTTCTGTTGGAAGATGTCTTGTGATACATTCAAACCAAATGGGAGTCTCTTGAAACAATATCTGCCGAATGGTGTTCGAAAAGTTGTAAGGAGTTGACTTTCCTCTGCTATCTCAACACTCCAGTATCCGTGTACAGCATCTAGTTTAGAAAAATATTTGGCATTGTGGAATCTGTGAGTTATCTCTTCCACTGTATGCATTTTGTGTGGACAGCGCTTTAGACTGTTGTTTAAGTGTTTTGGGTCAAGGCAAACCCGAAGAGAACCATCCTGCTTCAGAACGGTTGTGATACTACTACACCAATCAGAATGCTCTTCAACCTTTCTAATAACATCATTCTGCACCATCTTTTCTAGTTCTGTGGCAAGTTTCTGTTTAACATGTATAGGATACTTTCTAGGTGGGTCTATCTTTGGCTCAGCGTTGTCTTTTAAAAAGAATCTTGCCTTTCCTGGAAGTTTGCCTATTGTGTCGAACTGTTCTGGGAATCGCTGTTTAAGGTCATCTACTCCAGTGACGTGTAGAGTAAGATGTTCTTTTTTGTCAGCTTTAATGTTGTTAATAGTTACCACACTCAGCTTTTCGCACATTGGTAAACCCAAAATTGCAGGTCCTTCAACATCTACCAAGTAAAATGTTGACGATGTCCATTCAGAGTCTCTGTATAAACATTCAAGTGTTACTGCTCCGAAACAGTCTATACTTGTTCCATTGTAAGCTCTTAGCTTTGTCCTGCCACTCCTACTTTTTACATCCCTTGTGGGAAATCCTTGCTTATCCACCTTGTCAGGCATGATCTGTCTGAATATTCTTAAGGGTAGAGTGTTACCTTGGGCACCTGTGTCTATCTTGAACCGAATATATCTTTCTTTGTGCCTTTTAATTCCTGGTATTCGGAATTGTACTTTGCAGAAAGCCTGCGTTCTCTTTGGTTCATTACTGAAAGTTAGTATCTTCACAGTATCAAATGTGGAAGGATCACTTTCTTCACTGGAGTCAAGGTCCTCAGTCATCATAAAGTGTGTTTGTTTTGATGACTCTCTGCTGTGAAAGTTGTGTTGAGCACTGTCTTGTTTCCTCTTGAAACATAATTTTATCCAGTGGCCCCTCTTTCTGCAGTAATGACATGTAGAGTCTTTAGCTGGACAGTGGTTTTGTATGTGGTTTAGGCCACAACATTTACACATAGCACCTCTGCTTGTGTTGTGTTTTTCTTGTTGCTTCGAACCAGTTGCTTTGTTTTGTTTGGGTTTATAGCTTTTTACTGCATCCACCTGGGCTGTTACTGTAATAATAATAATAATAATAAATTCTTTAAGCACCAAACACGGCGCATAAGGCAGAAACCAGTGCTCTCCAGGTTGTTCATTGTGACGCCACTCCTCTTAGCTCTTGCACATTATTTAGGCCCAACGTTCTTCCTTCTCTTATTATTGTTCTTCTGAGTGTTTCTTTTGGTCTTCCTTTTTTCCTCTTACCCTCAGGAACCCAAGTGAGCGCCTGTAGTGGTATTCTGTTGTTTTGCATTCGTAGGACATGTTACTGTACCTTGCTGAATTTGTTTAATGTTTAGTGCTTGTGCCTCGTGTTTCCTGCCTTCATCCAGAAGTTGTTGTAAATTTAGTGTATCACTCTGGCTCAGTATCCATTTCTGGAACTCTGGCATTGGTGTGCTGAGAAGGATCTGTTCGATAATTCGCTCTTTTTCTTCTTCTTTGTTAAATTTACATACACTTGTTTTCTCCTTGATGCGAGTGAAGAAATCATCTAAACTTTCATCAGGTTTCTGTCGCAGGTGGTGAAGTTCTAATCTTGCCGCTCTAAAGTTCGTGTGCTTTATTATCAGACGTTTTTCAAATTCGTCCAATATGGCTACGGGGTCGGTCGCTGACTCAACAGGCATGGCGGTAGCAAAACTGTTGTAAATTTTCAAACCTTCATCGTCCAATGCTTCTAGGATATATGGAGTTAGGGTTTGTCCTTCCAGACCAGTGGTCTTGGAATATAGATCTATGCGTTGGCGCCATAACAAGAAAGCTTCACTCTTATCATCTTGACCGGCGAATCTCATTTGCGGTGCGTTGCGATATTGTTTTGCCGCCATGGCTGACCTCGATGACGAAAATTAGCCGAATAAACTGTACTCACGTGTTATCGTGTAGCTGTTTTGCGTCAGTCCGGTATCGACCGCTGCCACCATGTAATGTTATGATGTATGTATATAAGCATTACCTCGTCATCTACACAAGCACACACATGTTTCAGAAAGCACTCAGTAAAAGCATGTTCAGTTCGTAGCCATGTTTATTTACAGGATATCGTACATGTCAAGATTCGCATTATATTACAATGTGTGGTTCGTACTTTAATGTATTCATATTACAAAAATAAGCAGCTGAGGGCTGTTACCTCAGGGGTGCATTCCCAAAGTCAGTTATGACTGAAAGGGCTATTTTTATTATTATAATGCAGCCTTATTCATATCACAGAACTTAGCAGCCGGCCGGCATTTTTAAAATTAAGGTAAAGATAGCCACAAAGCAGATAATGCCACAGAGCTCTCAGTTACTGACTGGATAATAAAAAAAAAACAACAACACAACTGTGTACATATTGCCTTATTCGGCCTACATCACTCTTGCAGCCTTATTGATGTTACGGAACATATCGTCGATATTATTACAAGTCAAAATAAATAAATCAAGTCACACACCAGATAATGCCACAGATCGCTCAGTTACAGACTGTATATTAGGAAAAAACAATAACAAAACTTTATACACATTGCTTCATTTGGCCAACATCTATTGAGTTCTGGAGTATAATTGTAGACAAAAAGAACTTCACAAATATCTTTTTTGTTTGTATTGAAAACCTTTAATAACGACTAACATATCCATACACTTTCATACAACTTCACTTGTCACACCAGTCTATGAACGTAGCAATAATATACAGGTAGCTGTGTCTCTTATATGCCTAACTATGGCTTAGAATGAAAAAGATGTGTATTAGAGAGCTTCACAGAGTCTCAAAACTCCATGTAAACAACTTAACTATGAAACAGTGGTTGGGTGATGACTCAAAGTTCACACGAAAAGGGCACAAATGTTTTTACAAGGATTTGTAAAGGAGAAAGGCATCTAAATAGGCAACAGTTTGTTTAAGCCTCAGGGCTGTAAAAGTTAAGTTTAACAAAAATAGAAAAAAAAAACTAACGGTTCTCTATAGAAGTGGGTAGCTTGTTTTTTGTTTTTGTATTGCCTTGTATTTTATTTCTCCTCTGATTTAATTGTTATTTTAAAGTAACAAAAGTTTACAGAGACATAAACCCACACTCTACACCTCTCTGTATTTTAGCTCCCTGTGGGGCATATGCCTCTGATTAACTCTCACCAAGCATGCACCCCCCCCCCCCCCCCCCCCCCCCCCCCCCCTCCCCCCCCAATTATTTTTTTCCACTTAAGTTCTAATTAGCATAATGAAAATGTTACTTTATGTACACATGATATTGTTGCACATACTGCATTACATTTTTTGTAGACATAATAATATTTTGAATAGCTGTAATATATTAGAATAATACGGAACGGCTATATATATATATATATGTCAGAAAACTACTTATGCTATGGATTTCAATATCTACACACCCTCAAACTTGGCTCGTACCACTAGAGGACGACCACGGCATACAGTAGCTGACAATAATTGACTATAACGCCTTTAACAGGTACATTCCCTTTTTAATAACATATTGCATACAATGAAGCCCCACATAGCTCATAATACATATGAAATACACTGGCTACAAATGCCCATACAGCTTGCATTAATAACAACTTAATATATAAATATCGTACCCACTGGTATAGCCATCCTGGATGGACATCACAATGACTTTCGCTCACCGGCGAAAGCTTATGTACTAGGAATAATAATCTCATCTCATCTCATAATCGGAACCTTTTCTACCCCGTGAAACGAGGTGTAGAGGGGACCCAAGTGCACAAGGCCCATGGGCAGGACATGTAATCGAAGTGACTTGGCAAACAGGTGATTAGCCCATTGTGCCCGGAATAATACTAATAATAATAATAAATTCTTTAAGCACCAAACACGGCGCATAAGGCAGAAACCAGTGCTCTCCAGGTTGTTCGTTGTGACGCCACTCCTCTTAGCTCTTGCACATTATTTAGGCCCAACGTTCTTCCTTCTCTTATTATTGTTCTTCTGAGTGTTTCTTTTGGTCTTCCTTTTTTCCTCTTACCCTCAGGAACCCAAGTGAGCGCCTGTAGTGGTATTCTGTTGTTTTGCATTTGTAGGACATGACCGATATATGACCATCGTCTTTTCCTTATATAGTCGGAGACATATTTCTGCCTAGAGTCTTCTCTTATTTGTCGATTAGTCTTGAATTCTTTCCAACTGATGTTCAAGAGTTTTCTAAGACATTTGTTCTCGAATGTATTCAGCTTGTTCTCCAATGATTTTGTTATTTTCCAACTCTCACAGCCGTATGTTAACACTCAGATAACATTTGAATTAAACAGACGAAGCTTGGTATGTATATTCAATGATCGTAATTTCCAAATGTTAGATAATCTATTGAAGGCGCTAGCTGCCAAAGCAATTCTAGTATGGATTTCTCTTGTTGTGTCACCATCCTGAGTCATTTTACTGCCTAAATAATTGAAACTTTCAACTTTCTGTAGTTTTTTCCCCGTTCAAGATGATATCAAAGGTCTCGTTAGAAAAGTTCATAGCTTTAGTTTTAGAGGCATTTATTTGGAGACCAATTTTAACCGAGAGATGACACAAATTATTTATTGCTTCTTGGGATTGTCTTGGTGTTGAACTTAAGAATGCTACATCATCTGCGAAATCCAGGTCCCCCAGGAATTTTCCATTTGTCCATTTTATACCCAATTGTTCATTGTGGGTATAGTTTCTCATAACCCAATCAATAGCTATTCCAAAAAGTAGTGGTGACATAATACAGCCTTGTTTCACCCCCATTAGAGTGAGTCATGTTTACTGTCGAGCCTGGTTCTGTTTCGGTAACAATAGCTTGTTTTACGATAGTGAATTGTTAACTCACTGATCAACCCTCCGATCCAACCGACCGATTCGAGGGTTTCGAGGTCAGTTATAGGAAAATATCTACACCACTAGATACTCTGGTGTATCTTTTATTCTATAATTTAACATAACATGGTACTATCCATCGAAATATACACATTCCTGATGTTTTTCTTTCGGCGTCTAAGGTGAGAAACGAATTTCACCTCCATCTTGGAAGGGTAGATAACTCTCCAAACTAGGAATAGACAAAACTAAATCACAACTGACTTAACATCACCGATCTACAAAAATGCCGCTAGAAAAAATACATTTCATTCTAGCAAAATGCACTACATCCAAAGATCACATGAAGGAAAAAACCAGCACCAAATCAGAACGACGATGGCAGACTCACTACAGCAAAACGCTGACAGGGAACAACAAAACGACCTATCCCCGGTCGATGGCCAGAAAGTCAACTAACTTTTGCGCCAGAATTTGTGCCCACTTCCTTTCCGGTCAGCTGACCAAAACGGTTTTTTTTCATTATCTCAATGTTGCCACTCACAGCGTGACCAACTTAATATTTTGTCGAACATATGTACTGTGACATCCACACACACACCCCCCCTCCCCCCCCCCCCTTAAGAAAGAAAACGAAGTTTTCTTCCACCGGAGGAGTCACACCCAACCCCCTTCGGAGTATGGACGAACAACATGCCGAGACGACACCTCCTCATCTACTTAGAGAGTGCCAAAGTTGTCTAACACCATGGCGACAGAGCATCTTGAGTGTATTCACAATTTCCACTGACTCCTTTAAGACTTCATTTGTCATCATAGTCTCGATTGTGGCCAAGGCCTCTCCTGTCACCTGGACTGACTCCTGCACCTGAAATAGCTTCTCTTCCAGTAGTTTCCTAATTTGTTCTTGAATATTATCCACAGATTTTTCACTGCTGTTCTTGTCAGCCATTTTCACAGACAGTCAAAATAGCTTGCAACAAAAGGCCAGACTCGTATGCTTCCCAAAGTGCCTGACAGGATGCCAGCGATGAGCAGTGGATGGTGAAACAAACACTCCCCTCTGTCATATTAGGTCCCAGATGTCAGAAAACTACTTATGCTATGGATTTCAATATCTACACACCTTCAAACTTGGCTCGTACCACTAGAGGACGACCACAGCATACAGTAGCTGACAATAATTGACTATAACACCTTTAACAGGTACGTTCCCTTTTTAATAACATATTGCACACAATGAAACCCCACACGGCTCATAATACATATGAAATACACTGGCTACAAATGCCCATACAGCTTGCATTAATAACAACTTAATATATAAATATCGTACCCACTGGTATAGCCATCCTGTATTTGTGTGTGTGTAATTCACTCATTTAGCCCTTTGTCCTACCCTGGAGTCTCTTAAGAGACAAAACCAGAATAGAATTACTGCACCCTGATTATGTAAAACAAATTTGCTAGTGATTTATTTTGGTGACAAATAAGAATTGAACCTAAGTTGCTTTCCAGCACTTCTGTAAAACTAAAATGCAAATCTTTTGTTTTTCGTGTTTATTTAAATTGCCAGAAGAAAACAAAATCAGAGGCACATCTCCAATCCAACCTGCACGTCTGGAAGGAAGAGCTGGAGAAGAGAGGGATGGTCATAAGCAGCTCTAAAACAAGATCCATGGTGATATCACGAGAAGAAAGAAGACATCAGATTAAGCTGGGAGAACAGGTCCTGGAGCAGGTCGACCACTTTAAATATCTTGGAGCTATTATAGACCGAAAGGGAAGCATCAAAGAAGAGTTGGCCACTCGAAAAGCAGCAGCTGGGAGACTTTTTGAGGCCATAAATCGAGGATTCCTCAGCAAGAGAGAGGTTGGTAAGAAAACGAAGATGGCTGTATACCGCTCCACCTATGTCCCAGTCTTGACATATGGATGCGAGTCATGGGCAAAGACTACAACCCACAAAAGCCAGATCCAAACCTCAGAAATGAGATATCTGAGGAAGGTGGTTGAAGTAACAAGAAGAGACATGGTCCGCAACCAGACGATACATCAAGGCCTAAAATCCCACCCCCTGCAGACCCAAGTAGAACAGTCCCAACTAAGATGGTTTGGCCATGTCTGCAGAATGGGAGAAGATCGGCTACCACGACAAGCATGGGAAACAAAGAGCCAGGGATCCAGACCCCCAGGACAACCCAGAGTCCGCTGGGAGGACAACATTAGACAATCTTTGAAGGGATATGAGAAGGGACTGAGAAGGGATATGCCTCTATGGTTTCCACATTGTCGATTGTCACCCTTTTTGAAAATTGGTGTTATGATGGCAATCTCCCAATCCTTTGGTATGGTCTTGTTGCACAACGCTGCCTGTAGGACCCTTATTAGTAATAGGTCACCTGATGCTCCCATGCACTTAACCATTTCTGGTGTTGTACCATCATGTCCTGCTGCTTTGCCCATCTTGATTTTCTCCAGTGCTGCTTTCAGTTCTTCCATCTTTATGTCATCTTCACCATCATTGGTTTTCTCTTCTGTGCTAGTGGTTATCATTTCTGATGCTTAACCATGCTCACCATCCAGGAGTTCTGAGAAATATTCTTTCCATCTTTCCATTACTTCCTTCGGGGCAGTAAGCAATTTGCCTTGCTTGTCCTTTATAAATTTGAGAGGGCATTTTTTTTCCTTCCTCATGTTCTTTAGGGTCTTATAGAACAATTTCTGGTTTTCTTGCACATCTTTTTCTAGGTCCTGCAGCTTCATACCACAAACCCAAAGTAACTTTTTGTGAACACAATCTCCTGGCACAGATGTATGGACACAGCACGTTGATGCGTTCCTACGAATCACTTGTCTGGGTAATTTTATTATTCCTCCTATGTCTTGATTCTGATTCCTTAAGTATCCAGTCTTTGTATTTAAAAATGCGGGTTCTCTTTTAAGTTATAAAGACGCCCAAATACTTTGATCTGTCACTTACAATTTTGGAATTCTTTGTCCGATCCTTCTCTCTGACTCTGGGGAATTGCTAGCTTGCCAAGGCGATGCAGTCTGATTTGTGTCTCCGATTTTGCTAGATTATATTCCCATTTCTCAGTGCAAGTCACATATGGTATTTCCGACAAATTTGCCAATGAAATCCAATGTCTATTCCGTCTCTCAAATTAAACCAATCCAATCTCTTTAGAACTATGTGGGTCGGGGTGTTAGATCATTAGTGTCCCCCACGTGTTTTAAAATTTAAACACATGGCCTATCTCTCAAAATGGCATGTTTACTTCCGTCGCTATTATACAGATGGGCGAACACATCTGTGATCTCCTCCCTCAATGACTGCCTGGCTCATAATATCTCCTCAGACGTATTTTATCTGTATTAATTACACAGAAATTGTCTGGGCTAAAGAGATAAGCCGATTATCAACCATGTACTCAAATCGTTCACGAGACAGATAATTGCTGATACAGCATGGTGCACAAACATCATTTGACGACACACCTGGCCGTTTATTGTTCTTTCCGCCTAAGGTGTAGGAAGGCGCTGTGATAAACCTTAACTTCCAGGTGATCACTCAGTCTGGGCCGGAAATGAGTTATGACAAAGTCACTATTATTCTTCACTTTACTTTCTGCATTCAAGGTGGCTAGACCACTTAAGTGATTACAATTAATCCTCAAGATAGTCAATTCAGCCGTGAAATAACATTATTGCAGTGTGAATAGAGGTTAACAACTCTAAGAGGTGCGACTATGAGGTGAAGAAATGAAGTAATACTGCCGGAGAGAACGAAAGTTATAAAAAGTGCACAACTGATTTCGTCACAGCATATAGGGGCTAAGAATCTCATGTGAAATAACTTGCTACAAAACCACCACTGCAAAAGCACATAAATGCTTTACTGCAGGCTTTCTGCAAGGATACTAACTGCAGTGGTGGCTCTTGTGCCCCATAGGGAGAAAAAAAAGGGAAATTATAATGATGATATTTTAACATATTTTTAAACATTAATTATCTGTCATGCAGGACATTCTAGGTAAAGAGGCAGGGATAATATCTCATAGAGAGTGACAGCCATATCCGTAATGAACAGTCAGGATACTATTTGGTTTCCTTATCTTTACTTAGCTTATGTACGTTTCCACAATTACTGTGGCCATATTCCTAGGCAACAGTCTCAGAAGAACAGTGGGATGTGTGTTTGATGCGACCTTAAAAGATAATTCAGAGACACAGTTTAGGAATCCTAAACCTAACAACGTAGGTACTTATTTGGGTGACATCAAAGACATGCCCCACTGTTTTTCATTTCAACTGTCACGGATTTGACTGTTAATTTTATTTTACGAACACGTCCCATTTTTCTTATCTTTTAACGTTCTGGTTTCCTCAATTTTTTTTTCTTCCTGATTTTACCTACGCAGCCCATTATTCCCTCTCAGACCCCACCTCCGAGGTTTTATTTCGTTCAGGCCTTCATTATAAAGTCAACATTTGGTCAGTAGTGGTTCAGCTTACGATAATATTACCTAAGCTGCACCTGGTGTTGTCTGACTTGAGGAAATGCATATGGCTTGTAACAGGTTTGATCTCGAGTGAGAAATAGTTTCTTTGAAGCGAACCGTGATACTGCTGAAGTCTATAGCGGGAACAAAGGGGAGACAAAACTCACGTTCGTTCTGAGAGATTTGTTGTGGCCCTTGATCGCTCACAGAATAACATTAGGTCATATGTACGAAACTTTCTCGCGGTTGTTGTCTTCTGATGTAGTCTGTAGAAATAACGTTTGTCTTACTCAGGATTACATTAGACGCCATACATCCGTGGGAACACGCGATGGGGTTTGGCGTCTCTGGTAGACTATAAATTTAGATAGGTTTACTCAGTCAAGCACACTCATAAAATTTTCCTGCCCGTAGATGACCAAATGAGACAAAGGCAGATGTATGCACAAAAACTAGATTGTGTTGCCTATTCTCGTCATCTCGGGGTAAGTAGATATCTTTTATAATATATATATATTCATGTTAGCTTTTATATATACCTGATAGAGTGTGACTTGAATTATTTTAGGTGATTTCTCACTGGTAATTAATTCAGTGATAATGTAGCACCGTCTACCGCCTAAGTTAACGGGTGCTTAAGCAGTACGTGTCTCCCTGTGTTATTGTTTACAATGGGTTAATGGTAAACTTATGATAACAGATGCTTACTAGGCGAAGAATCAGAGTAGTCCGTTCAGTGCTTACCATGGGTTAAGAGTAGGCTAAAATAACTGTCATTACTGTAAGGAAATGTCAGCGGTGTGGGTTATTCACTTAAAACTGAATAGTGATGTGCGGGCACTATAACACTGAATTATAAGAGGTAGTCACTTATTACTTTCTGAGAGAATCATTATATGCCTACGTGTGTAGTTAGACACCAGTTTAAAACTTGCACGGCAATCCAGAGAGCAGCCAAAAGCCAGAGATATAAATATAAATTATGTTTAAGTCACAACTGTATTATTATAGCAAAAAAAAAAAACATTGCATTTTCCATGTATTCAATTTTGGGAGGTTATTACTTTTTCCATTTTTTGTGTATCGACCCCGAGGGGTGCATACCATTTATTATGTAATGTCAAATGCTGTATTTTTTATGTAAATTCACTTAATGTTATAAGATGAATCACATATCCCGTTATATTCTCCTCGATCTTACGGTTCCTGAAAACAATTAGCACCACGAGTTGTCACCCATACCTGAAGTACAACCCTTTTTCCAACGCCCGTCCCTCTAAATGGGAAATTAGCTCATGCAGTGTACAACGAGCCATATCAATTCTGAAGTCGTATTTGGCAGTAGTGGTTTCCTACTCGCCTCTTGATCACCAGTCAGAGCATAGCCAGCCAAACCGGATTTAACATCAAGTACGCAGGCCTAATTTTTTTCACGCGCTGGATAATAGAGCCTTGGACCGTTTGTCCTAAATCGACCTCATCTTGTGTGTGTTTCTGGTCATTCAAAACCCCGCACGTATTAGCAGTCAGCCGAATATAGACAGAGTCATCTACAGCCTATCTCGTCATTAGGGTGTAACCAACGATAGCGCCTACAGTGGATTTATTTATATTATTCCATCACCTATGGAGGATATCTACACATAAAGACCCTAATGGGAGTTATTCATCGTGGTTCCCCAAAAGCTGAAGGATTGAGAACTTTGTTTATTTATTTCTCAGGTGTTCTACAGCAGGGTTTTATGTTGGTGGTTTGTGTGTCCGTTGGTGTAATTGGATTTGTTAATTGATGTGAATATTGATGCCTTTCTTATGTTGTTTGCTGATATACATTATTTTCATATATTTTCTTCTTTAATAAATTTTACTCATTTATTAACGCGCTGTTCACGACCCTTCATCCATAATTATTATTTCAGCTCTTACTATGGTCTCTATTTGACAAGAGAAAAGAGAGAGAGTGTGTGGTGCTTAGACTATATAAGTGTGTTGAGGCTTGGAAAGAGAGATAGCTTTAATGAATCCTCTTCCAGGTTGGTCTCAAGTTCCCCTATTTACACATTATCTGTGTGTAATCTATAATTTTGTCAGTTCACTCTCATTTGTCGATTTCACTACAATTGTCTAACTCGACAAATACTCTAACACTTTAACTCAACCACGACATCAACCATTACTTCCTTTTATAATACCATGGTGTATCGCAGGGTTAAAAGGGGCCTCTACTGCAGTAAATGAAGAATACAGCCATTGGTCCCACTCAGTGCGTTATAAAAGGCATCTAACAGATAAGGTTGCGCATGGGGCTGGCAACTCTATTATGTGAAACAAATTGCTATGGAAACCACACCAACAATGCATGGCACATCAGTGCGGACTCCCTGAATGGGGGGAGGCTGCAGTCGTTGCCCTATGTTCCATAAGGAGCAAAATAGGGAAGGGTGTCGAGAATAATTGTTAACGATGGTAATCCCACTGTAGGTTTAAGTAGGGGACATCAGACTGGAGGCTGCCATGTTAATAAAACATTATTTAAGACAAAAGGCAACCCCTGCATGGGAATGTAGCTGACATCACAGAAGCAAGAATAAAGAGGGGGATGTCATGGATGGCACAGGCAGAGAGAACTATTAGACAGGTGACCACAGTTGAAAATATATTCAAGGGAGAAGAGTGAAGTAAGTGGGGTGAGAACTGGACAAACTACCAGCAAGTCATCATCAGCCTTGGTAGAGTGCAGAACTTGGGCCAATGGGATGGCAGAGCTGGAAATCAATCAGCTGATAATGATCATGCTGGGGATGATGCCATTGTGTACAATGATGGGTCTGTAATCCGAGGTAAGAAATCTGGGTGGGGCTTCTCTGCAAAATCGGCACTGAACATGATAACAACCTTCAGCATGAGAATGGAGGTAGAGGCAGCTACAGTAACCTTAAGGTGGCTGTCTGGAACTTCATTAACAAGCGCAGTTATTGTATCAGACTCACAGCTCATGCTCCGGAAGGTCCAAACTGGATGGCTTTGGTATGAATGGAAAACCTTCATAGAAGCCTTGAGTCTTCAGGAACTGGTGTGGATCTACTGTCCTGGTCATGCAGGTGTACGCGGCAATGAAAGAGCTAATAGACTAGCTTCAAAAGCACCCATAGAAGGTGCATTAGATATGGATAAGGGAGAGATACTAAGGGCAATTACTGACCACCTATTATAGAATGACACTGCAATCGATCAAGGCTAAGATTGCTGGAATTTGGCATCAAACTTAAGATCAGCAAGGTTGGACGTATGAGAGGATGCCTCCGGCGTGTATTCAACCAGCGCACAACAGGAACAATTAGCAGTATATACCCTTTAACATTTGCTAAGGGACAGTGAGCACCTATGGGTTTGCCTGGAGTGCAATGATGTCAATTCTGATCAACAATAACAACAATTATTTTTATGTTTTTATTTTTAAGATGGCCTCAGTGTTTGTCGGACGTTATTATTTTTGACAAGGCTTGAAACAGGGTTGGGATTAAGGCCAGCTGTAAAATAAACATGGATAGTCATTCGAGCAACATGGCAAACATAGTCTCCTATTCCAAACTTTTACCCCACTGTACTAAAAAAAACTTTTACATGAAAAGACCATGCTCCTTGTGAAATAAATAAATATATGTGTGTGTGTATGTGTGTGTATATATATATATATATGTAAAATGAAAAATGTCTTTCGCGCTGTTACCTGATAACTCTAGAACGGCTGAACAGATTTTGATGCGGTTTTCACCAGCGTAGTGGACATTTCTCAGGGAAGGTTTTAGGGTATATATCGTCATGGTACAATGTCAGGAGGCTGAGTAGTGAATTTTTCTTCACTCCATTCATTTTTATCTCAAGGGACTTCATTCATTCTTATCTCAAGGGGCAAGGGACGTAACTTATAAACTATATAAGTCATAATGTTTATTCTTTTTCGTTAAATTTAGAAGAAGTGCGTTGCTTTCTGTTGTGTAAGTTTTTTAAACCAGGGTTTTTGACAAGGAAACTTTAAATAATACCCAGCTATGTAAAACTGTTACTTAAATTTACAGTGCAATGCATTCTGTTATAAACATTTTATAAATCGGGTTCCTGCCATGAAAATTTTGATTAATTCTCAGCTATGTTTGTGCTACAAGATTTGTGTATGTTCTAGAAGATTCCCGAACTCCATTTATTCTGAAAATCGTTTTGATGTGTGTGCGATGAGTAACATTATTTATTTTTTTTTTAAATTAAAAAAAAAAATTTTTCCAACTGGAAATAATCCTAATGTCTTTAACATTATTCAATAGCAATTTAAATAGAAAGACAGATGGACGGACAGACATACAGATAGATAGATGGGATGGACAGGACATACGCCCCATACGGGACATGTTTGTGTGTATGTGTGTGTGATGAGTACATTATTTTACTTCAATTTACAGTACGATGCTTTCTGTTATGAAAATTTTGTAAATCAGGATTCCTGACAAGAAAAGTTTGATTAATTCTCAGCTATGTTTGTGCTACAAGATTTGTGTATGTTCTAAAAGATTACCAAACTCCATTCATTCTTAAGGGATGTAAAATCAACGGTTAACGCCCTTAGCTTAGAAACTATATAAGTCATAAATTGTATCCTTTTTCGTTAAATTTAGAAGAAGTGCGTTGATTTCTGTTATGTAAGTTTTCTAAATCACGATTCCTGACAAGGAAAGTTTGAATAATACTCAGCTGTGTAGAGCTTTTACTTAAATTTACAGTGCGTTGCTTTCTATTACGCAAATTTTCTACATCAGGATTCCTGAACAATATTTAATTTTTAAATGTGCCACGGGAATTGCGCTCATCCTTTATATTTTATTCTGCAAAAATGGTTTTGTTGTTAGAAGAAGCGCACAACTTTTTTTGAGGGAAATTATTACTTTATTTTATTTAGTACTATTCTCCTTCCTTTTTATGTTTAAGTATACATGTGAAACTACGCGTGTGGTTTTATATGTAATGTATCCCTTTATAGCATTATTTTATAGAGGAAAGGGCATTAGTACTGTACATGCATAAATTTGAATACATAAGAGCGTGTGTGTGGAGCCACGTTTGTGTATGAATGCAAATGTATGTATGTGAGTGTATGTATAACTCAGCTATGTAGAGTTGTTCACGATACAGCTTTAAGAATACGTTACATTCACTAAATTTGCCCTGAAAATCGTTTTGATGTGTGTGTGATGGGTAACATTATTTTTAAAAAAGAATTTTTTTTTTCAGCTGGAAATAATCCTAATGTCTTTAACATTATTCGATAGAAATTTAAATAGATAGACAGACAGATGGACAGACGGACGGACAGACAGACGGACGGACGGGGCAGACGTCCCATACGGCACACGTTTTGTGTGTGATGGGTACATTATTTTTTTTCTAACTGGAAATAATCCTAATGCCTTTAACATTATTCGATAGCACTTTAAACCTTCCTAAAACGATTCGCACCAATCCTAACTTGCAGCCATTCCGACATGGACCCGGGTATAATAATAATAAATTCTTTAAGCGCCAAACACGGCGCATAAGGCAGAAACCAGTGCTCTCCAGGTTGTTCGTTGTGACGCCACTCCTCTTAGCTCTTGCACATTATTTAGGCCCAATGTTCTTCCTTCTCATACCCGGGTATGACTGCTAGTATATATATATATATATATATATATATATATATATATATATATATATATATATATATATATATATATATATATATATGACGGTGTGGCCCGAAAGGTGTAATTTTAGACTGAGTAACTAGTTGTCGATCTGGTCCACGGTGTATATTTGTGCTCATGATGGCATTCTCACATGGGAATGGGCGATTTAAACGAAACACACCTTTGCCATCCGTGAAGAAGTGAGATGTGGGAGACAGCCCTCGGTTGTTAGACATCCTGGCGCTGTCTGATAACATACCTTGTTGAGCACGAAACCGTGAGGTTTGACTCCAGGCAAGAGATATCATGGGAATGTAACCTCCAGTGGGCGGAACTTGAATTGTGGGCGTCTAGGAAGATAATCTTTACTAAGATGTGATCTCATGTCATCCATACTGAGCATAGGACTCCTGATTTGCTCCCTACAGGGATGGGTGGAGCTTTCCCTGACATTTTGACGTCGCTATCATGTGGTACAGGGGTGGAGATGTAGATAAAAACTGAAACAGTGAGAGGCTTGGGTCAAAGAGCTGAGAAGTAGCCAGATCGTCTTCTTGTGCAAAATGCGCCCTAGTACGATAACCAAGTGAGGTCCGGGCTTTTGCATAGTTGCGTCTGTGCTAAGAGAACTAACAACATAGAGGTATGCTTGCATATGAGTACATTTTTATAATACTTTAGATTTAGTAATATTAGACGTTTCAGGTTTATGATTTATTGCTTTTTAGAGTTTGTCTATCTATAACAGTTTGATAGAAGCTGATTGGCGATTTATGTGTTTTTAAGTGTAATTTCACGTATATCTCATAGCTATTTTCAACCGTGAGACTGTGTGTTAAATATGTAAAGTAATAAGTGATTTTATTAGAGGAATTTTAGTGCCGCATTGCGCTGTTTACAAGTGTGTACGTATTACCATTATTATTATTTGTGTAGTGTTAAGTGATAGTTATATTGCATTCTTGTCAGCCGTAAGTGTGGTTAATTTTACATCAGTGATTTTTGTGAGAGAAAGATTAGCGTACCCTCTAGCTCCGTGAGTAGCCTAGCCTATTACATTTAGTACAGAGCTGTAAGAATAGAGTATATATCTGCTTGTTCTGTAGAGCAGCTAGGCCTTTCAGATACTGATCAAATGTGGTCATTTAGACCGGTGAGTTGTGTATAATATTTCATCATAGATAGAAGTGCTTCATTTAAGTTTTCTCTCGCGTGATGATGTAGTTAGTATGTACTATGAGTATGAAGGCATTATTGTTGACTTAAATATGTTTATTGTATGATTACACATATACAAAGACCTGCATGAACACACACATACACATGGTCATGTAAGTGCACGTACTTGCATATTTTCACACATATGTATGTATTATTACGTAGATGATGTTTGTCCATTAGTACGATGCTAGTTTATTTTGTTTCATTTTATTTCAGAGAGTCCAGCAGTCTGTGCTGGGTTATATGGTGTTACGTAGTAAATACCTAAACAGCTTGGTTATATGGTGTGTATAGGAATTACCAACAAAAAGTAAACTTGTGGACAACATTGTTTTCTGTATGATTCATGTGCTACCTGATAGGGTTTCATTAATAAAAGTGGGACCCCTGTCATCAAGAGAGTTTTTCTGTGACTGCGGAACATGTGTGAAAGTAGGCCAGAGAGAGTGACGACAACACTACACACGAATTCTTCTTCTTCACACATCATCTTCGCACTGTCACACACACATATATATATATATATATATGTGTATATGTGTATACATGCCTTCTATGAAGCAGCACATATACATATAATAGTTTAATTACTTGTAAATATGCTGTTCAAATCTTGCACACTAGTTTGAAGGCCAATACCATGTAACTAAGTACATAAATGTTAGTAATTGAAGGCTGGTCCTTTATCATTATACTCTATTGTGTAGTACTTGAAGGGGTGTGGTTAACAATATTTACTAAACGACTGCAGTAGAGGATCTCAGCCTTTCTTGCATGGGAGCATACTTTATGAAACACAATAGGCTAATGAAGATGAAATTCATGAACTGGTGCATCATTTGGTCAAAATGGAGAGCTTTCAAATTCATTTTTCTTTCCAATCGAAATTACCCTACACACTCTGAGCATGAGGACCACTTCTAACAGGAGCTGAACTTTGGTTGATGTTATTTTTAAGCTAGTAACTGTGATTATCAGATATTAAGATATAAATGGCGCTGTTACTAGATTCTTGCAATAATTGGAGAGGAATCACTCTTCTCTCAGTTCCCAGCAAAATACTAGGCAGGATAATTATACAGAGAATTTCAAAGGCAGTAGACTACAAACTGAGGAAAGAACAAGCAGGATTTAGAAAGAACAGAAGATGTGTAGACCATATATTCACTCTCAGGAACATTATAGAGCAGTGCTCAGAATGGCAAAGACAGCTTTACATAAATTTTGTTGATTTTGAAAAGGCTTTTGACAGCATACATAGGGACAGTTTATGGAAAATACTGAGGGCTTATGGAATTCCAAGCTGCATAGTGTCAATCATAAAAAGCCTCTATGCCAACTTTACGTGTAGTGTTGGGCAGAGCAACCTAACCTTCGAGGTGAAGACAGGAGTACGACAGGGATGCCCCTTATCAACCACTCTTTTTTTAACAGTCATAGACTGGGTGATGCGCCAGACAACAGAGGGCAGTCCAAGAGGAATACGATGGACTACATTTTCTACATTGGAAGATCTGGAATATGCAGATGACATTGCACTGCTGGCACATTCACATCAACACATCCAGGAAAAAACGGATAGACTTAATAAATTTAGCCAGCAGGTGGGCTTGAACATCAATTTAAAGAAGTCTGAGGTCATGACGCTCAATGTGAGCAACCCTGAGCCCATATCAGTAAGGAATCAGCAATTGGTACAAACAGATACCTTCACATACCTAGGAAGCATAGTAACACCAGACGGTGGGGCAGGCAAAGACATCAACATCAGAATGAATAAGGCAAGAACAGCCTTCTTTAGCCTAAATAACATCTGGAAGTCCTCCCAATACAGCACAAGCACGAAATTAAGATTATACCAGAGTTGCGTGCTTTCTGTGCTTCTCTATGGTGCGGAATGCTGGAGAGTCACAGAGAAGGAAATGTCAAAATTGTCCTCTTTTCACACAACATGCCTAAGAAAAATTCACCGCATCTTTTGGCCGAATACCATCACCAACCAAGATCTGCTTACTCGTAGCAAGCAAGAGGACATGCACACCATCATAGCTGGCAGACGCTGGAGCTGGGTTGGTCATGTCCTCAGAAGAGACCCCGATGCCATCACAAGAACAGCTATGCTTTGGGCCCCTGAAGGAAAGCGAAAGAGAGGCCGACCAAAAACAACTTGGCGGAGGACTGTGGAGGCTGAGATGCAAAGAATGAACCAGAGTTGGGGCACTGTACGAAGGATGGCCACCGACCGTGCAAAGTGGAATCAATTTGTTGTTGCCCTACAAGACGCCACTAGGCGTGATGGCCACTGACTGCTTTGACGGTCGGTGGTTAAGGATCGAAGAAGAAGACTAGATTCTACATCTATGGCAGATAACAATCAGATGTCTGAAAGCAGTTCAGTGTCTACTACCCGTATTGTATTTTTCTTTTTTAATTTGTGAGTTCTTTTCGTCTATCTCTCCCTCAGTTGTATTCGTTATGAACAAGTTCAAGGTATCTTCGGGAGGAAAAAAGTGTGACTAATTCACAAAGAGCGGAAATATTATCAAAAAATTATTACATGTTCACAATGCTATTTTCATCATACAAGGGCGGTGTCAGACAATTAAACATACTTTTATAAAAATGTGGACACGCCCTATAGGCTAGTCCGTCCTACGCGTAAACGCTCGCCTACGCTGGATTCGTTCAATCTTAACTCGCAGATCTACCATGGGGACTTCTGTGGACGCTCCGATTAAGAAGATACATTCTGCTCATAGTGTAGGTACCTTTGCGGAATTAATCAAACCTTATCTAGCAAATGAAACTACGGCAAAGAAAAAAAACGGGTTGCTTAACATGTACATGCACAGTTGGCCCAGTGAAGTCTTTCAGATCGGAATGAAGATGGTAAAACTGCACACCCGTGCGAAATATGAGACGGATCTCCAAAACTCGCCCGGTTACCTGGGTTATGCTGTATGCACCAGAACAGCGTTAACAATTACTGCAAGATTTAGTTTCTTTTTATAAATGTTACTATTTGTTAGACAGAGAAAACAATGTATACAACTACTGCATGGAAAACAGAATTTATAAACTTAAAACTACTTACATCTGCTCACTGTTGTAGTTACTACTGGAATGTTGTTTTCCGTCTCAGACTTCCCCCGCATAGGTCACAGCAGACGTGTCTGATTGGCTCTCGGGATCTAAAACAAGAAGTCGTTTTCCTTCGTCAACTTACGACGTGACATCTCTTGTCTCCGCTGCGACGGAGTTTTCCGAAGATGGTAGAATTTTAATCAAAACATCACAGAAATTTCCGATAACGCTGGCGTGGCTTACCTTAAATAGATATGCTCATATCTAAAAGGTTTATTCAAAATTAATTGCACGCTTTGAGGCTGATAACTTTATTTTTGCAAAAGGCGTCCAAGTTGACGTCTGAAGTTGTCCGCAGCAGAAGCAAGAATACAAAAATAGTTTGATCTCAAGGCCGTACGCAACGTTTTTGCAACCCGAGACCTAGCTTAATTCAAGATTTAATAACAGATGAATGGAAATCAGAGTTTGATAAAAAATCTGAAAGGAAGACCTGCATATAAGATGTTCAAAGCTCCAACAAGAAAATGTCAGATATCTAGGGAATTAAACATTCCTTGTTATAAGAAACTTCTCAGACTACAGCTGGGAAAAGGCTATTTCAGAATAGAAGAACCTTACTGTGCAGGATGTCTTAAGACAATAATGTAGAGCAGGGGTCGGCAAACTACGGCACGCGTGCCAAGCGTGGCACGTGGAACGATTTTCAATGGCACGCTGAGTGAATTAAAATACTGTACAGTATATGATCTCATTTTTAAAAAAAAAATTGAATTTTTAATTAAATAGAAGCATATAATTCTTTTAAAGCTATACCTGTTTTTACAACCCTTCATAACGAACGTTTTTAGACATTGGATGTAAGAATGTGCGATCTGATGAAAACTAAAAGCCTGATCATACTATACAGCACGTAAGTCTTCGTTTTTACGGACCGTTTCAGAGAACAAACATTCTTCAACGAATTTCATGGGGAGTGGTTATACTTTGCGGCGCCCGCTAGTCTGGCGTCTATCTGTGTCGTGGAACGACTCTCCCCGACTTCTTTTCTTCTGTCTATTATTTTTTCCCTCTACAAATTTCTCCTATCATTTGACAAGAAACCAAAAGTCTCTCTCTCTCTCGCTAGTCTTAGATTTCACTATTCGCTAGCGGATTCACGGCCAAAAGGTAATAAATTATTCCCTTGGACAGCCTAAGTCTTTCCACTTGAAAAGGTGAAAATCAGTCCTACGAACAGACCGGATGTCACGAGCAGGACACACGTAAATCAAGAATGGGGCAGAAACCCTGCCTGGCACTGCAAACACGTACACAGTGGATACTAGGGTGAGTTAATGAAGTTAACTTGATATCCCTGCGACCAAAAGATAGATTTGCAACAATGCCACCCAAGTCACAGCCCACCCCTGCCCGGGAACCTCACCTGGAATTTGGAGGGAATTATAAGTGATTCTTCTTGTAACCATCGTTCGAAGCAGATGTGATTTTATGGGCCTCTAACGAGGCTACTTTGCACTTGTTGCGAAATATCTGTAGTGATTTCAGTTGAGCGAAGTAAGTAGATCTAACTAATTAATACTGCTGATTTTATAACATGCATAATCATATGTTTATCAACAGCTTGCTATTGCAGTAACTTTTTGTTAAAGTTTAAATGCATTTCCATTTTCAGTGTCAATAATTGTTATTTGCATCTTTACAGATCCCTCAAACTAATGTTTGAGTAGCTGAGGTCCTAGACCTAATTAACCATTGATCTTTATTTCACAGCCTGGCAGATATAAGACAGGGTTATATTATTGTTGTTACCTTGAGATTTGCATATTGACCCAAGCAAAACAGAAGTGGATTAGTGATCTTCTATTTTCTATTTCTTATAAGGCTTCTGTGTTCTCTGTCAAGACTACAAACTTGATAACAGTGTTCTCAATCACTTCTTCTCACTTTGTCACATAAGGGACATTAATGTGTTTTTCATTATGGAAGGTTCTTTACATGTATTTAATGCAATTCTATGCATATACCATGTTGTATGATTGAAGAACTATTTTATGTATGATTGAAGAACTATTTTATTATCAGTATATGAAGGTTATTTGCTACAGGAACCAGGACTTTAAGAATGCTTGCAATTATTTAGCTATTTAATGAATTTACCACTTGACTGACAAAATGTAAGTCAGCAGTTCTCAAGCCTTGAGACCATGACTACCCTCCACATGATTTACTACTCGAGTAAGCAAGAATGTAAATCATTGGTTCTCAGACCTTGGCAGCAATGACACCCCAACAGGTTAAAGCAGCATAGGAAACTATTACCCGGTGGTTCTCAAACCATTGTTGACAGAGACCACAAAATTAAAATACTGCTCTATGGGCACTAGGTGAACCAGTGGTTCTCAGCCAATTGATGACCCCAGCCCATATGTCACAGTTTGTGAAACTCATTGCCACATGGGGAAAACCACTGCTGTAACTAAGCAGACAGCCAGATAGAGACTGAGAACTCAAGATACGCTATAATGTCAGTTAAGAAGGAGTAGTTCATAGATAATAGATCACCCATTGTTAATGAATGGTAGTTAACCTTGTGTTAATTTAATTTCTGATGGACGCTTACCAGCCATCAGACTTGGGAGATGATTGCTCTTGAAAACCACTAACGGTACTTCAATTGTTTTCAGTCCACCCAGGTTGCGGTTACAAAGTATAAACCAGGTTGCGGTTACCAGATACCTAAACCAGGTCCAGGGTACAAGTCCATGGTACCAAAGATTACCCTTACCCACCATACCCTATCAAATAGGTTATCATACCCAACCATATCCTATCACCCAGTAACCATACCACACATCCCATAAGCAGAAGAGGTATTCAGCAGAGGTGACTTACCCCATCCTTATCTGTGATGTGCATTGAGTCCAGGGAAGCAAACTCTGACACCCTCTGAACCCATTAACTGTTATGAGACCAACCTGCTGGGGCAGACCAAACCAAGAGAGTCCGAACACAAATCATCTCCGCAGCTACTACAGTCCTTGAGGAGATGAGTATTAACACCTACCAGCAACACTACCATAGAAAAGATCTCTGGTCCAAGTGATGACCAAACTAGTTTTTTTTTTTAAACAGTAGAGCTAAACTCTTTTTTTCATATTTATATGCATAATAAGAAATGTAAGATTCTATACCCTTTTATCCAACTTTACATAACAGAGTCTGTTGTTATTTTTCTTTGTCGTGAATTATTCTAATCCCCATATATAAATTAAAACGTAAATGTAAAGCCTAACAAATAAATTTAATAAAAGGAAAGAAGAATGGTAAAGAACAGTGCTGTCACAATGACTGTACTCGAAATCCCCCTTGTTTTCTACTTCGTCGGCAAATTGTAACGCTTTCACGTTGATAGTAAAAGCCTACTGTGTCGCTGCACGCTTTCTTCAATGAAACGTGTACTGTATTTCTTGGAAAAACCTTGAGATACGCAAGCTGATCAATGACCTAGATTTAATATTTCATTCATTCCATACACGGCGTAACTAAAAGACAGATGGACTAAAGGATAGAGAGAAGGGAGAGGCAGAAAGCAAGGACACATGCAACACTAAACACGCGTCGCGCGATACACAATTGCTGCCATCACGCGTGTAAGGCCACATGCACTAACTTTATTTCAAATCGACAGTGATAAAATTCACTACCCATACCAGAGTTAGGTTTTAAAATCCTGAAAAACGCTTATTGGGAATTATGACATTATACCGGTTTACGTTTGAAAACATGACAGTACCCAGACACCCTCAAGTTTGGAAGTGAGAAGGTAGTAACAGCACGACTATCCTAGAAGAAAAAGCATATTGGCTCCATTAAATTCGTATATTTGGGTTCCTTAGGGTTTGCTGACAAAGAATATGTAAAACGTTACGCAAATAGTCTAGGAATTACCAAGTTATGGCCAAAATAAAATAGTGGGGGTGCCTGACAGCATGAAATCATTTCTGCTCATAAAATTTTTTTATAACGTGTTTGAAAAAACATTACGTTACGGAAATAGCCTACCATGTTAACTCCTATTTGATTGGAGCGCAACAAATGTAAGACTAAACACGATTGGTCGGGCTATAAATACTATCGTGTGTTGTCAGGGGAAACGTGAAAAGGGGTATTTTTTTGAAAAGATGTGTAGACATGGTTTGATTGGGTAGAGCTGCGAATATACTCAATTCAGAGCGTCTGTTCCTTGCCACATCTTGTAATAAACCTACTAAGAAGCAGTGCGTTGAGCACCAGTGTATATTTTTTATAAAATAAAGCCTGGGACATCGGCAGATCGGAGTTGTGCTATATTCATTGCCAGTCAACGAAACTGTTTATTATTTCCATGAATTGTGGTAAGCTTGAAATATTCAATATCTTTTAATGAAAATTGAATGTAAATTGATAATTTATGTCTGTATATATGTGTAGTTCAGTAGCGAACATGATGTAAAGCCTATAGTGCTCCAGCCTGAACAGAAGGTGTCGGAGGAAAGTAAAACTGCATGGAATGGCCAAACAGTACACTGACACCTAGATTATTGACTAGAAAGAAATAATGCTGGAATTGCAGAGGCGTAGTAACCATTAGGGAGGGAAATACTGGTATAAAGTATTTCAGATGAAGCTGACAGTTGGCCTAACGCTCTGAACTCAATGTTTGTGATGTATTGTGCTCAGTGTAGAAATAGAGTGTAAATTAGTTCTGACGTAGAAGGTACAACCTTCTTGTTTCAGGGACCGTGGTCTTAAAGTTATTGAGCAGCACCTGGTCAGAGCTTTGCTGAAGCCAGAGGCGGACAGCATACTCCTTGGTCCATATAGCAACCAGTGGGGTGGCTCCAGAACTCATTAAAGTAATCGAGCAGAGGAGTCTTTTACTGCAGTCATCACGAAAGATAAGAGAGTGTGGCCATGGAGCTCAACATTATGTACCCCATCTTAAAATGACATTGTAAAATAAAATTAAGAGGGGAATTTAATTGTTTTAATACCTGGAACTGAGAACATCTCCAATACTAGTTCCAATAGAAACAAACTATTGAAGTCATGATGACAAATACCAACAGAGCTTGAACAAAACAAAACCAGTATTACCTCATATTACTACTACACAACTGACACACATAGGATACTATTAATAATATATGTCACTACAAGATTCATATTAATAAATTCTGGTACATATAACTTGTAATTAAAATTGATTGTGATTCCTGGTTCCCTTTGTATTTGAATCAGGACACATATACATTCATGACAGCACTGAATACATATTGTTATTTGAAAAGTTATCAGTGACTCCTTTAAGATATCCTCGTAGAGTGTTTTATGTATGTGAGTGTCACAGTGTTGTCAAGTGTGGTGGAATAAATTAAATTGTTTATCTGTCTGTTGTTGTTATGACTTACACTTCATCATACACATACCCTAGACATATAACGTAGTCATCACACTATTCCAGAATAATTCTGACTGAGGTATACATATGTGGCAGCAAGTAAGGTTATCTATAATACACTACTCTTATTAGATATAGATACCTTCACAGCTGATCTCTGTCAGTACACTAAGTCCCTATAAATATTTATAACATCCCACTTCACCACATTCTTGTTAACTTTATTTGGGCTGTATTTTTGTTTTAAATATAAATCTACACCCTGGGGGCTCAGCCATAATTCAATTAATTTCTATTGGGTCGGGATATTTTAATTGTGGCTGGACACCAAATCTCTTTCTCAACCTTGTGTGCTTTACACAGTCCTTTTGTAGGATTCCTGAGGAAGAATTTATCGTCCAGAAAATATCCTGTTTAGGTACCAGAATTCTCTTTTAAGTAAATTTCTAGTACACTATTTCCCGAGGAGAGGCAGTTTCTTCAAACTCGGAAGCTATCAATAAGACATTATTATTTTTATTCTTCCATTCCATCCAAGCTGTCCTATCTCCTCAAAACACCTCGCGACAATCTGCTACCGTAGTTTGCAGGATGAGATTCTTGAAAAGAATCCCAAGCAAATTTTGATGGGCAAGCGGAGACGTAATATCATAATTACGCAATAGTGTCTGGCTAGCGCCTGGACGAGCGTATTTTTTTAGTTTTCGCTCGCAGTTTTTGACTCCCAGTGTGAGTTTGGAGCAAGAATGACTGACCTCGACGAAGTTATATTTCCGTCCTATCCTGCCCCTCTCTCCCGACCACCATCACCTCTACAGTTCTCTCGGCTGTCGCATACTCATGCCCGTACAGTCCGTTGACCGCAGCACAAAAGTTGGTGTTATTATTAAGTAATACGGTGCCGTTAAAATGAATTTTAAAAAAGACAAAAACTTGATACACGCTCGTTTCAAGACTTTTGGACAAACGAATATGGATTCATACAACAAAAGGATCGTGCTGTTTGTGCTTTATGTTATGAAATTGTCTTGTGCCGTACGTCAAGTGTACAAAGACACTATCAAACCAAACATCAGTCCATGTTTAAAAACTCTGAGGAGAAAAGTGAAGCCATAAAAATGGCTGTTTCTGGCTACCAAAAAAAAAACAAAGTAGTATTTTTAATCAAGTAATTGGAACCAAAAATAAAGCTACCGAATGTAGTTACAAAATTGCACAGTGTGTGGCTTCGAAGGGCAAACCTGTCACAGATGGAGAATACATCAAGGAAACTTTTTTGAGCAGTGCTGAAATTTTGTTTAGTGATTTACCAAATGCGGACCTCCTGCTGTACAGCAATGTTCGTTGGCTTAGTCGAGGTAATGTTTTGAACAGATTTGTATCATGTCTAGAAGCAATCAAGGTGTTTCTTGATGAAAAAGAACAACATTTCCCGGAATTGAATGACGAGGACTGGCTGTGCAAGCTGATGTTTCTGGCTGACATAACTACAAATCTGAATGAATTAAACTTGCGTTTACAAGGGCAGGGTCAAACAATACTTGATCTTTTTGAGCACTGGAAAGCATTTGCGTCAAAATTAGACATATTTTGCAGAGATATTACCACTAACACATACAAGTACATCGAATTCAAAGCATCAGAGTTATGGACGATAAAATTTGTAGAATTGCGAAAAACTCTTGAAGGAAGCTGCTTGGAAAAGTCAGCTGCCATCCTCAACTGCTGGACATCACTGCCTGAAGCGTTCACCTGTTTGAAGAAAGTTGCATTTGCTCTACTTTCGGCTTTTGGGTCAACTTATACATGTGAACAAATTTTCTCACACATGAAAGCTTTTTTAAGTCCACAGAGAAGTCGCCTAACACGTGTGCATTCAGAAGCCTATGTGAAGCTGAAATTGACAAAACACACACCTGATATTGAACAATTAACCAAGGAGAAGCAAGGACACGGGTCCCATTAATTGATTAATGACTCAGATCAATAATAATCAATGATTTCTCATATTAAAATTTTAATAACGTGATTTATGTTTGGTTTATTTAATTGTTTTGTTCTTCAAACTATTGGACTTTCTGTCTTAACAAAATATACATATGGCAATTTTATTATAAAATTTCAAACTAATGTGTTCAGAACTTAAATTTTGCAAAACATAATATTTGTATTGATATTTGTTCCTATTTATATTAAAATATTGAATAATCTACAAAGAATAGAATAGTTATTTAATTTATCGGAAACATGTTAATACAAGATCATTTTTAAATTGTTTCAATAATTGTTGTATATAAAAATATGATGGACTTAGGTTGGCACGCTGAGTGACTTTGCAACATTACTTCGGCACGACACTACTAAAAGTTTGCCGACCCCTGATGTAGAGCATTTCTTGTTAGAATGGAAGAGGTATGAACAAATGAATACCAATTTTAGATTATTTGCAGGCACCAAATTTACCTATAAATATAGAAGAGGTGTTCAGAATAGATAGACAGACCTAGGGAAATACATAATATAGTCAAACAGTATTTAACAAGAACAAAAGTTAATATATAGTAACTAGTGTAAAAGCCCGCCATAAGACGGGAATTAAATTTAAAAGCACCAATACCTAAGGGCAATTTTATTTATTTATTCTTCTTCTTCCTTGTTCGTCCTGAAAAGGACGTTGGTTGCGTTGTGTCCGTTTACAGCGAAGCTGCGGTATTTGCGCCTTTCGGCCGACACATCCGACTTCCGCACGGCATTTTTGGGACCGGGTTTTCCTTCCCTCTTCGATCCCTACTCCTCAGCCAGACTGCAGTCTGTTTCCAGGACCACCACGTGGAGGTGGAGTAGGGTCTTGGTCAGCTCTGGTTCGCTGACCCTGACGCAGGCAGTCAAGCTATGAGTCGCTTACTGCATTCCTCACTTTTGATGCGTCTTGGGTCCCATTTTATTTATTCAAAAGTATTTAAAAAACCCACAATATTTGTTTTACATCTAATGTTAAAAGTCTGAACATGACAGAAGAGCATCTTGATTTTCTGTTGTTTTAATCTGGTACAACTTAAATCATGGATCTCCGCATCTTCCTGTCTCTAGTTCATGTACTGTTTATCAGTTGTGTTGTTGACTTGGATCTCCGCATCTTCCTGTCTCTAGTTCATGTACTGTTTATCAGTTGTGTTGTTGACTTGGATCTCCGCATCTTCCTGTCTCTAGTTCATGTACTGTTTATCAGTTGTGTTGTTGACTTGGATCTCCGCATCTTCCTGTCTCTAGTTCATGTACTGTTTATCAGTTGTGTTGTTGACTTGGATCTCCGCATCTTCCTGTCTCTAGTTCATGTACTGTTTATCAGCTGTGTTGTTGACTTGGATCTCCACATCTTCCTGTGTCTAGTTCATGTACTGTTTTTCAGCTGTTGTGTTGTTGACTTGGATCTCCACATCTTCCTGTGTCTAGTTCATGTACTGTTTATCAGCTGTTGTGTTGTTGACTTCGATCTCCGCATATTTCTGGTTCATGTACTTTTTATCAGCTGTGTGTTGTTGACTTGGATCTCCACATCTTCCTGTGTCTAGTTCATGTACTGTTTATCAGCTGTTGTGTTGTTGACTTGGATCTCCACATCTTCCTGTGTCTAGTTCATGTACTGTTTATCAGCTGTTGTGTTGTTGACTTCGATCTCCGCATATTTCTGGTTCATGTACTTTTTATCAGCTGTGTGTTGTTGACTTGGATCTCCACATCTTCCTGTGTCTAGTTCATGTACTGTTTATCAGCTGTTGTGTTGTTGACTTGGATCTCCACATCTTCCTGTGTCTAGTTCATGTACTGTTTATCAGCTGTTGTGTTGTTGACTTGGATCTCCGCATTTTCCTGTGTCTAGTTCATGTACTGTTTATCAGCTGTTGTGTTGTTGACTTGGATCTCCGCATCTTCCTGTCACTAGTTCATGTACTGTTTATCAGCTGTTGTGTTGTTGACTTGGATCTCCGCATCTTCCTGTCACTAGTTCATGTACTGTTTATCAGCTGTTGTGTTGTTGACTTGGATCTCCGCATCTTCCTGTCACTAGTTCATGTACTGTTTATCAGCTGTTGTGTTGTTGACTTGGATCTCCGCATCTTCCTGTCACTAGTTCATGTACTGTTTATCAGTTGTGATGTTATCTTCTTTCCTTACAGTATAATCAAACTGTTCAGTGCCTTCTAAGAAGAAAGTGAATTGTCGTGCCCAGTCTCCTTTTCTTCCCCCGCTCCTGCTATCACAATATATAACAGCATTCTTCTTCTCGCAACACGCCAGAAGAAATTGAATTGCTTCCCCCTGTTAGTAAGTAAGCTACCTGTGCATCAATACATTACACGAACCACTTAGCAGCAGCCAGGATCCTAATGTGTATATACGGGATCACACATTCTATAAATATATATGTTTTTGCACACCGTCATTTGCGTATTCTTCTTTGATAAGTGTTACTATTTTCGGGAGAGTACATATGAGGTAAACAATACAATTAATGTCCAACTTTCAACCAAAGTTGCATCCCTTTGCGTTACATACTGACAGAAAAAGCTTGTATTGTATATATATATAGGATTGGGAATGTGAAGGTCTGGTGCTGTTCTTACAATACAAATGACTTTTAACAGGTGAAATTCAATTAAATATCTGTTAAAGTCAGTTATATAACTGGAACCATTAGGCCTTTACACCCCTGCCCCTTAATATTATTATTGTTTGGAGTTTCTGATTGATGTTGTTCGGTTTTATCTCGTTTTTGTTTGTTTTGGTTTTTATTTTAACATACAAGCATAATTGGTAATTGTGATTTGCCCTATTTACAATGATTTGACAAGCGTGATGCCATTTTCCCAAATCGGCAGTTGTTCATATTATTTGGAATTGAAAACAATATATATTCTAATTGTAACCCATCAGAGGTTAAACTGGATATTTTTCATCAAGTAAAAAAATATAAAAAATACAACCTCAGACAAGATTTTAGGTTTAGGTTTTTGAACCCCGCACTTGAAAACTTGTGTTTTTTGTGTGCAAGGGATACCCGGTTCAACCCCATGTGGGTTATAATTTGGGTATATAGTGTTCATCTTTCCATATAGTGTATTACTTTGTTGTTTATCTTATGTGTTGGCTCTTCCAGGCTGTAATTTATCTGCTGTTTGTTGTGGCAATGTTTAATGTCTATGGTGCCTGTTATATTTCTTCTTCCAAGATACCATATTGCTCTCTCTCACTATTGACATCTTTTTTCTTCTGGGCTTTTGTTGGTTTTAGATTGGTGGGTTTTTTTTTCCCCCCATATAATTCTTCTTCTGGTATTGAATGGACTTATTGGTTTGTTTTTGTTTTGTTTTACCTTGTCATTCTAATTTGTTCTAGTTGTTATATGTAGGTTCTTGTTCTGGTAATATCTTCTTCTTCTTCCTCGTTCGCCCTGAAAAGGACGGTGGTAGCGTTGTGTCTGTTTGCGCCTAAGCTGTGATATCTGCACCTTTCGGTCGACACATCCGACTTCTGCACGGCTTTTTTTATTTTTTATTTTTTTTATTATTAATGTGTTTGCTACTTTTCTTTGTAGCACGCCCCTTTCAACCATCTACCATGTACATGGAGTTGTTGGTTATATCAGGACGTGTTTCCTTTATTGTAATATGTTTTTGTTTGTATTTATTTTATACTATATTATCTCTAGTCGGTATTTTTCCTTTTGTAGTTATAGTTCAACATGGTTTTTAAAAGAAATTCCAAAATATGCTATTTTCTAAGTTAGTATGTTTTTAATTTTCATTGGATGGTTTCTTTGGTTAATCTGTATGTATCTGGGGCGAGTCTTTCACGAGTTTGGACTACTGACTCAAATCCTTATTTGTTTTTTATATGTTAGCTTTAGTTTTTGTAATATAGTGTTTTATTAACTTTTGCATTTCTGAAGGGGTCTTTGTGCCTATGAGATTTTCTACCCTCATTTCTACATTGTGGTTACTACAGTATGTCTTAATGTTTTGCCTCTGTTGGTCATATTTCTTGCAGTCCACCAGAAAGTGTCTAATTGTGTTTGGTTCTTGACACTCTTCACATGTGGGTTCCTCAATCATGAAATATCCAGTTCCAAGCTTGAGCCTCAGCAATTTTTTATTAATTGGTATTTTTAGTTCATCTTTTATTTGACATTTTTTGCTTGGTTTTTTAAGGATTTTATATGAGTGTCTTGCTTTTTTTACTTTGGTCCCATGCTGTTATCCACTCTTTAGTTATTGCTTGAGCAATTAAGCTCTTAATTTCAAACTTCCCTAAGCCTACTTCAATTTTGTTATGGCTAGCTCTTCCCCCTTTGGCTTCTTTGTCTGCAAGCTCATTTCCTGCTATCCCCACATGTGATGGTATCCATGTTAGTGTTGCACTGCATCCTATAGTTTGTAGATATGTATTAACCTGTAGTATTTCCTCTATAATATCTGGCCTGCTACATTCATTTCTGTTTCTGATAGCTAATACTGATGATAGGGAATCTGTGAGAATGGTTACTTTTTTTGGTGGATTTTCTGCAGCTATTTCTAAAGCTTTTAGGATTGCCACTAATTCTGCTGTAAAGATGGATGTATTACCTGTTACTTTGTATCTTTTATAAATTTTTAATTTTGGTATTGCTATTCCTGCTCCTAATTGTCCTTCTTCATCTTTTGACCCATCTGTATATATAGTTAGGCTATTATTTATATACCGTTCTATGTACTCTAGTGTTTTACTTTTTGCTGAGATTATGTCGTTAGATTTATTTATGATCTTTGTTAAGTGGGAGTCAGTTTCTGGCACTTTTAATTCCCATGGTGGGATCTTTGCTTTATACATAGCACTACTGTTTATCGCATTAAATAGGTCTGGGTATTGATCCACTTCATCCATTGTTTTCCACCCTGACGGGTATCTGTTATGGTTTAATGGAATGTGGCCTATGTACTGGTTACCCCTATCAAAGGTTTTATGTGCTGGGTGAGTTGGATCTTTTGCCACTCTTGCCCAGTAGCTGAATCTCAGTTCTTTTCTCCTTAGCTCCAGGGGTATAATGCCTAGCGCTACTTCTATTGCCTCTGCTGATGTTCCCTTTGAGGCACCTGCTATTATTGACAGTGCCTGGTTTTGGACTGTCTAGTTTTTTCTTATTGCTTGGGGCGGCTGATGCATAGACAACACTGGCATAGTCAAGTTTGCCCCTAATAAATGATTTATAGAAGGTTAACATGGTCTTATTGCAGGCGCCCCAACCACTTCTTTTCATATATCTTAGCATGTTAATAAGTCCCCTACTGCTTTGCACTAATAGGTCTATGTGTTTGTTCCAGTTTAGTTGCTGGTCTAATACCATACCAAGAAATCTAGTTGATTTTGCTGTGCATACTTTTTGCTCATTAATGCTTATGTCAATTATATTGTTTTTAATTACACGCCCTCTACTGAAGATCATTCCTATGGTTTTTTTAACGTTTAGATTAAATCCCCACTTGTTCATCCAGTCAGATACTTTATCCATTTGCCTTTGTACTGTTTTATAGAGGAATGGGAGATTTCTTCCCGTTCTCCATATCGCAGCGTCATCTGCAAACTGGGATAAGTTGTTTTTTAAGTCTTTAAACTCGTCGCCTAGGTCGGTGACCATAATCGTAAAGATAGATGGTGATATTACTGATCCCTGGGGAATTCCATTCTGTTGCTCATACACCTCAGATCTATCATTGTTTATTTGTACCGTGAAGTATCTATCCTGCAGGAAGTTTTCTAGATAATTGTAGGTTCTGCCTACTATACTTAATTTCCTGATTTTGTGTAGTGCACCCTCCCTCCAACATTCATCATATGCTCTTGCTACATCAAGGAATATTGCTACTGTCTTTTCATTCCTTTTGAAGCCTGTTTTAATATCATGTTCCAGCCTCAACAGTTGCTCTATTGTACTATGTTGGCTTCTAAAGCCTGCCTGGGTTGGACTGTACAAATTATGCTTTTCTAGATGAAATTATAGTCTGCTGTTGACTATCGTTTCTAGAATTTTTCCTAGATGTGATGTTAACGATATTGGCCTGTATGAGCTGACATCATGTGTTTCCTTATCTGGCTTTAGTATGGGGATGACTACTGCTGTCTTCCATGAACACGGTATTTTCCCCGTGTGCCAGATTTTGTTGTAGAGGGATGCAATCACTCTTAGAGTTGTATTTGGTACCTTTTTGAGAATTTCATGGCTCAGAATGTCTTCCCCAGAGGTAGTATTGGTTTTTCCTGCTAAAGCTCTTTCTATTTCATCTACTGTAATATCTGCATTTAAATAATTAGCATCCTGTGTGGTGTCCATATTTTCTCCTTTTAATTTTTCTAGCTTTATGGACCGGGTTTGCCTTTGTCACGTAGGTCTTTATATCATTAAATTGCCTACATCTTCTTCCTATTCTCTCACCCGCATCCTTTATTTTATTATCTTTCCTTACTTGTTGTTCCTGTATTTTTCGCATCACTCGTTTGCGAAAAATATTTTCTTCAGTATTCTCAAACTTTACCTGTTTCTTTTCTCAAAACTGAGAATCGCACTAGCATTCTATTACATAGATGTCAGTCAGACGTAGAAGTGTTATAATGCATTCCGTCAGACCGGAGAGCCGACAGCTGTCTGCAGTTTCCCCGGGGACAGTGTTTTCTACGGCTGAGTTCTGGGCCGGTAGTGTGAAAATTCACTCCACGGGACATGGCAAGCAGACCGAGTGTCTGCATTTTTCAGTAAACCGCGAGCGTTTCGTCAAATAGCTCCGGCGAAAGCGTGAAAATCGCCCATGCCTGGTAGACGGTTGTCTGAGATTTGCAACTGTCACGCGCATTTCTCGGTCACTGGTGGCAGTTACGTTACGCGTTAAGCTGACGTAGGTGGTTTACACGTAAAAGGGGAGATGATTTCGGAGTTTGAGGAAATGTGAATTAATATGAAATTAATATGAAACAAATATAAAGGTATGTTATCAGGCACTCGCAGGAAATAAAGAAGTAGAACACCAGACAACAGAAAAACAACAGACATGAGTGGCTTACCCAGGATTTGAACACTGGACCTTCCGTGCGACAACCCCGCCTAGCCATGCAAGCGAATCACACTATCCGCTCTGCCATCTACGCATCATCAAAAAATGATGTTTCAATGGCAGGTCAACAGTGCGAACCACAATACACGACACCAGAAGTCCTCCATGGGCAGTTCAGCCTATTAATGACGCAATCACTTCTGTTGTATTTCTATCAAGCAGTATAGGCCGAATCCAACAAGACCCTTAGGACCTTAATACTGTGTCCAGTAAATGATAGTAGACTAGAACAGTGAGAACAGGATAGTGGGATGATGCGTAGATGGCAGAGCGGATAGTGTGATTCGCTTGCATGGCTAGGCGGGGTTGTCGCACGGAAGGTCCAGTGTTCAAATCCTGGGTAAGCCACTCATGTCTGTTGTTTTTCTGTTGTCTGGTGTTCTACTTCTTTATTTCCTGCGAGTGCCTGATAACATACCTTTATATTTGTTTCATATTAATTTCATATTAATTTACTGTTTACAGGCCTCAGGTTTCCCTCCCTTATTTGTAATAAATGTTTGAGGAAATGTGGGATTGTTTGCCCCTGTTTTCAAATACCCACCCAGGAGCTAAAATCTGATTTCATTTCAGTCTTCAACATATTCAGTAAACGGAACACGCGTGCTAGCGAATGAAGCTTGTATAGCGAATTTCATAGTTCTCGTCAGATTTCTGACGAGCTTCTAACTACCTATCTAGTGAATTATCCTAGTCGTGATGTTACAGTAATTCTGTGGTGAGATTAATAAATAGATATCTAGTATTTTGGAAAGTGTTTAAAGCGTTAAATCGCTCATTTCATTCTAACTAGTTTCTTTTGAACAGAGTGCTAAATTTATATAGTCTGTAATATTTTCTAGTGTCGCATACAGTGGAAAGCAGAATAAATTATATTTCTAGCTTAACAAACATGTAACTATAATGAATTTAGTTAACTGCTAACTACTCAGTCGAGTATCTTTTTCTAAACTAACTGATAAATGCTAGATGCGACAGCAGTGAATATTGACGGAATACGCAGATATTCCTAATTCCTGATGATCGATTTTTACATAACTTACTTCACGGGAAGTTTTAAATAATAAGTCAAGTTGTAGGCTTAGCGTTTAAAATGTAAAGTTATAACGAGTACATATTCTGTATATTATATTATATGTTGTTTTTCTTCATTCAGTGATTATTGGGGTGATCCCAACTGGCCAGCGTTTAGTAGCATGAGAGACATATTTGTGAGAAGCATAAACATTTCCTATCTTTAACCACGTGGGTTTTATTTTCAAGTAACACTGGTCTGACAGTGCATATGCCATCAGAGAGAGACAGTAATACGACTCCCACTAACGGTTTCTAAAGACTAGAAATATATATTGGGCTTTTGAGCCAGTTCATATTGCTCCACAAATTTAAATGTACATGCTGCCTGGCGGCGAGAATAGTTACAAGAATAACAATAACATTCCGACAGAGTTTTTGACTAGTATTGTGGTGACCAAATATAGTACCTTCCTGAAAGTAGACACCGATCTGACATTCTTTAAATTCTAGAAACCAAAGCTAATGACATTGTGCTCTGCTAACTTTCGTGCCTGGACAAATTTTATGTGACTTAATCAGACATTCGAAAAATTAGAACACCCAAGGAATCGTTCCCTGAGACAGAGAGTTCAGTACGTCTTTTTGAACTGGGGATTTCTTGGTCGATGACTGCATTTCGGGTCTGGGTGAAGGTCCTAGAAATTTATTATGTTCGAGAGGCAGCGAGCAAAGTTGTAAGTATAAATGGGAGCACATGGCCATGGCTGAATGAATGAGTGTACGCAGGTCAGAGTGTTATTTTACCGGTGTATATTGTCACCCATTTGCTGTCTTAACTTTTTTTAATCTGCAGAATTTGTTACAACTGCTAGAGTTTCTTTTTTTCTTAGGCTAAATCAGATTATCCAACTCTGTTCATACATTTACGAGAAAGAAAGAAACCTCTTAGACTCAACCAAATGTATCTATAACTCTTTGGGCCATCATCTGTTCTCTTAACGGGGCTGTGGGCTAAACCTAGAGTTAAGATTCTAACGGGCTATCATCCTTGTAGCATTTTCTTGAATTTTTATGACTATTTGTATATGTTTTTCCTTGATGTATATCTTTGGTGTTGTGAGAAGATTTTAAATGATAATTAAAATCTCTCTTGAACTTAATAATCGTGTTGGTCAGCTCGTTCTAAAAAATATATATATCATTGTTATAGTTTTCCCACGTCTTTGTGTTTAACTGTCGTCACGTGCATGTGCGTGTCCGTGAGTAGATAGAAAATATATGAACATATATATCTGGGTTTAGACTGTCTGACGCCTTAAAAGCTGTCGTAGAGGATAGGTGAAAGAGAGAAGATTTTCCTCGATTTTTCAGAGACAGCCTTTATATCACAGTCTATCAGCTCACTTGTGGAAATTCTAATTTTTTTTAACTAACTCTCATTGTGTCTAACACCTAGTCTAACCTATTCAGAAGGGACCAACCCAAGTCTTAATTCCCCTATCCAAAATCTACGACAGCCTTCCCATTTCGATCCGCACTCGCTCAGCCAGACTGCACTGCTGCAGACTGTTTCCAGGACCACCACGTGGAGGTGGAGTGCGGTCTTGACCAGCTCTGATTCGCTGGTCCTGACTCAAGCAGTCAAGCTATGAGTCGCTGACTGCATTCACTATTGCTGCATCTTGGGGTCCCGTTCTGGTAATATAAAATTGTATAATGTTGTGTAGCTCCCTGGGTAGGTCAACTTTCAGTACATTTTCCAGTGACAGTGATGTCGAGTTTTGGGTTCTCAAGTTTTCTGTGCTGTTCGAATGTTTTGCATGTTAACACATAATGTGCTTGTAGTGAAATTGACAGAGATACAACGGTAAAATACTCAAAAGATAACATTTAAGGATAAAAACATAATGCGTAGGCTGCTGATGTACATGATCGCCTAGACCGCGGGTCATCACCCTCCATAAAATTGACTTGCTAGACAGGAGGGGAACGGCGGATCAAAAGAAAAAAAATATGACTGGAAAGGCTAAGGAGACGCAATGGGGGGGGGGGGGGGTGGTGGAGGAAAGTAAAAATTCACGTCCCCCAAATTGACACGAGGTACGGAATTGGACGTTTTGCGATACCAAGCCTTGATTTGAATTCAGCGGCTAAAACGCAGATGTTAGGAATATTACAAAAATTTAAAAAGTAATTTTTCTTAATATTAATGTTAGGAATATAAAAATTAGCTGGCCGGATGGCCTATTCTGAGCAATGAAATAATATGATCTTAATTTTACAAACGGATAGATAATATTGAAGATAATGACAAAAGACAGTGTAGTTTACATCATCGACAGACTGCCTTGAATAAAAAGTGTCGTTATTTGCACACAAAAACACGACCTTGGGAACAGGTGTTCAAAGTTACTTATTATGGAGGAGAGGGTTTTTGAGCGGTAGCTGTGTCTAAATATAACTTTTTACGACAAAATTTTAAGGGGAGAGAAAGGTTGCTTCAAAAATCAAGCACATTTTTTTTGAAACACAAGTAGAGACGGACAGACTAACAGATAACCATCCATACTTGACTGAAGCATGACTGAAATGACTTTAGTGTAGAAATTTGAAATTTAAAATAAACCTCGGCAGTGATTGGCCACAGACAATCATATCATTAGCGCTCAGAGCGCATTTGGGGTCATTCTTCAATAATTGTTCAGTGTTAGACACAGATTTTAAAGTGTGGTGTTTTCCCATATGAAAGACAGTGAGTTAAATTTAGGGACGCCATCCTATAGCCAGCAGCTCAGCTGAGTTTTGCTAGCACTTCTGTGTTAATTATTCATAATCTGGTAAGATTGAAATTATTTCTTTATATATTTTGAATATTGTTTCATGTTCGAGTGATTTGATACTGCCATATCAAAATCTAGCCTTACAAACAAGTAGGGATTTGCTCTAGACACCCCGCCCAAGTCAGGGTCTAGGGACCAACAAGGTACATAAACTACAGCAAGGATTATGCAAGATAGATCAAGCGTTGAAACAGGTTACCTATCTTCTTTTAGGGCCGACAACTAATAAATATTTTTCAGAATCTATGGTCTGGGAGGATCTGTCTGATGTAGGCCCACCATGGTAACTGTGCTGTTTGGTCAGAGAGATCTGACCTGTCTGTATGATGTGGTTGTTGTGTCAGTGTTGTGTCCAGACGTGGGTAGAGAATAGATTTTGACACATGGCCCATACTTTGATTGCAGAGCTGTGAGTTTCTATCGACAACAAAGCAGAGTCTATTCGGTGGGTGACTGTACTCGAGTGTATCTGTGCAGTTCTTGTGACAGAGACCACCATTATTGCCCGCCAGCACGGAGAGGTGGGACCGCAAGTTTTCAGCACCAGAGCTACAAAAAGATGAGTGAGCCTCTGGTCTGCTGGACATTCACCAACTATTGGTAGTGACTAATATCCCCGTAAAAATTCCCACCATTTTCTGGACATTGTGTAGTCAATATAGACAGGTGTGATGAGGCCACCCCAACAGCACAAACAGTAAATATCCTCCCAAAGAGATGACTACTCGAACTTTTTTTAATAAAACTAACTAGTCTAGTACTTAAATAGGTACGCTCTTGCATTTATTATGTAACATTCCATGCATTTTTTTTCATAAATTTTCAATCCTTCTTTTAAAACAAGTTCTGGTCACATAAAACTTGATCCAGAACCAATAAATGTAATATAATTATATCAAAAACTTTATACACGTGAGTTAGTTCAGTGTATTTTAACACTTGTTAATCTTATTAGTCTTCTTAAATGTCTGTGGGTGTATTTATAACTAACACACCACATTACACATCATTACCCTAGACACTTTACGTAGCCACATTCATTAAGAAAAAAAAAAATTAAGTGTGAGGTCGTAGTGGTAGCAAGAAAGGCCTTCTGATAATTCTCAACTACATTTTATCTCAGGAGCCTTCACAGCTGGCCTCATACAAGTTACATGTAGTAATAACACCATCATACAATACCATCAACACCACTACAGTGCTATGGTGTTTTTCTCCAGACACGTTGCACAGAAGGGTTCCTCCACCATGAAATAGCCTGTTCCTAGTTGAAGTCTAATTAGTTTTCTGCTGCATGGTATTTCTGCAAAAAGTCAAAGCTTCTGCTTCCCTTCAAGTCAGAGTACAAAATTGGAAAGGCAAGGCTTGCAATGATGCTACGCGAGTCAGCTGATGACGTGGTTAAGTCCATTCAGCCCATACTGAAAACGGGAAGGAAGTGGAGAGTGGAAGAAGCTGTTGATGCTGCCCAAGAGTCACTCAAACTGAGGGAGGTAATCGGATACACACAAACGAATAGACGGGGATTTGGTCATGGAGACATCCGCTGGTGGTCCAAGGCATCAAGCAGGGAGCGCAGAGACATGGTAGTTCAGGAGATACGAGGAGCTGAGAATGATAAGAGGTTGCAAAAAGCAGTGCATCAGGTCCAACAAGGCCAATGGACTACATGGGAAGGAGCCCTGCAGAGGTCCTTGACATGGAGTGATATATGCCATATGGCACTTCTTAGGCTCAGCTTCGTTGTTAGATCAATGTATGACCTGCTGCCGTCGGCCACCAACCTTGTGAAATGGGTAAGTTGGATGATGAGCAGTGCCCCCTGTGCCAGGGAAGGCAGACACTTGAACACGTGCTCTCAGCGTGTAAGGTGTCATTAGCGCAAGGGCGATACACTTGGCACCATAATAATAATAGCCCCTTCAGTCATAACTGACTATGGGAATGCGCCCCTGAGATGACAGCCCTCAACTGCTTATTTTCCTGGTGCTCCTTTCGACGTTTTCTCCTCACCTCTGCTTCTTGTGTGAGCCTCTCTTCGCCCAATCTGAGGTGATGCCGTAAATAGCATCGCCACTTAGTGCGATCGGCATCTTCATCCTCCCATGTTGCTGGATCCATGTATAGTGCCCTCATAACTCTCTTGCACACATCTTTGAACCTCAGTTGTGGTCGCCCAACTGTTCTCTTGCCATCTGCTAATTGTCCGTAGAAGATATCTTTTGGGATGCGACCATCTTCCATGCGGCGAACATGGCCAAGCCAGCGAAGTCTGCGCTGTCTAAGCAGAGTATACATACTTTGAAGGCCAGCATGTGACAACACCTCGACATTTGTCACTTTATCTTTACACGAGATGCCGAGGATGCGGCGTAGACACCGCAAATGAAAGGTATTGAGCCTTCTTTCTTGCTTAGTATAGGTCGTCCAGGTCTCGCTGCCATATAGGAGTGTGCTGGTGACGCAGGCATTATATACCGCAGCTTTGGTCTTCATTGTGAGTTTAGAGTTTCCCCAAACACGCGATGTGAGGCGGGCAAAGGTAGCTGCAGCTTTGCCAATGCGGCTGTCGATTTCTGTATCCAGTGAGAGTTTGTCATTGATGGTAGACCCTAGGTATGTGAAGTGGTGCACCACTGCCAATTCATAGTTATCGATAGTGATAACTGGTGCAGCACCCACATCCTGACTCAGCACATTCGTTTTCTTTAGACTTATTGTGAGGTTAAAGTCTTTGCATGCTTTAGTGAAGCGATTCATCAAGCTTTAAAGCTCCTGTTGGCTTTGAGTGACGACTGCAGCATCATCAGCGAACAACAAGTCTCTTATAGTGACCCTTCTGATTTTTGTTTTTGCCTTCAGCCTTGAAAGATTAAACAGACGGCCATCTGACCTAGTGTGAAGGCATATTCCTTCAGTTGCATCTCTGAATGTATGTTTCAAGAGTAAGGCAAAGAAGATTCCGAAGAGGGTCGGAGCCAGAACACAGCCTTGTTTAACGCCACTTCGTATATCAAAGGGCTGTGACGTGCTTCCAGCATATTGGACTGTTCCCTTCATGTCGTCATGGAATGACTTTATCATTTCCAGCATTTTAGAAGGGCAGCCTATTTTCAGGAGGATTTTAAAGAGTCCATCCCTACTAACCAGGTCGAATGCTTTTGTGAGGTCTATAAAAGCGATATATAATGGTCTTTTCTGCTCTCTTGATTTTTCCTGAAGCTGGCGGAGAGAGAAGATCATGTCTGTTGTTGATCTGCCAGCTCGGAATCCACACTGTGCCTCTGAATATATGCGCTCAGCTAACTTGTGTAGTGGTGGAGCATCAGGCGGAGGGTGATGACATTTTATATAAGGAAATACTCATTGTGCAGGTGGAGCATCAGGCAGAGGGTGATGACTTTTTATATAAGGAAAATGTGCAGGTGGAGCATCAGGCGGAGGGTGATGACATTTTATATAAGAAAATACTCAGTGTGCAGGTGGAGCATCAGGCAGAGGGTGATGACTTTTTATATAAGGAAAATGTGCAGGTGGAGCATCAGGCGGAGGGTGATGACTTTTTATATAAGAAAATACTCAGTGTGCAGGTGGAGCATCAGGCGGAGGGTGATGACTTTTTATATAAGGAAATACTCAGTGTGCAGGTGGAGCATCAGGCGGAGGGTGATGCCTTTTTATATAAGAAAATACTCATTACGCAGGTGGAGCATCAGGCGGATGGTGATGACTTTTTATATAAGAAAATACTCATTGTGCAGGTGGAGCATCAGGCGGAGGGTGATGACTTTTTATATAAGAAAATACTCATTGTGCAGGTGGAGCATCAGGCGGAGGGTGATGACTTTTTATATAAGGAAATACTCAGTGTGCAGGTGGAGCATCAGGCGGAGGGTGATGACTTTTTATATAAGAAAATACTCATTGCGCAGGTGGAGCATCAGACGGAGGGTGATGACTTTTTATATAAGAAAATACTCATTGTGCAGGTGGAGCATCAGGCGGATGCACATGACTTTTTATATAAGGAAATACTCAGTGTGCAGGTGGAGTATCAAGCATTGGTACATGACTTTTTATATAAATACTCAGTGTGCAGGTGGAGCATCAGGCGGAGGGTGATGACTTTTTATATAAGGGAAATGTGGAGGTGCAAGATGGTGGACTTGAGATAACAAGAAGAGGTTATATGGCGCAAGATGGCGGGCTGACTTTTTATATAAGGAAAAGGTGGTAAGATGGCGGACTTGAGATAACAAGAAGAGGGGTATAAGGCTCAAGATGGCGGGATGACTTTTTATATAAGGAAAATGTGGTGGCGCGCTGGTGGAGCACATGACTTTTTATATAGGGAAAATGTGCAGGCGCGCTGCAGGAGGAGCATGACTTTTATATAGTAATATGTTTAGATAACAAGAAGACTTTGAGATAATAGGAAGACGATATATTCTGGAGGTGGGATGGAGGAGCGATGCAGGGGCAAGATGGCGGGATGACTTTTTATATAAGGAATTGAGGAGGAGGGTAGGAGGAGGCAGATGACTTTTTATATAGTAATATATTAGTGTTTTTTTAGATAACAAGAAAGCGTTATTTATAGACATATATTAACTCTGCAGGAGTGATGCAGGGGCAAGATGGCGGGATGACTTTTTATATAAGGAATTGAGGAGGAGGGTAGGCGGAGCTCAGGAGAAGTGGGTGACATTTTTATATAGTAATATATTAGTGTTTATTTTTAGACAATAGGAAGACGTTATTTATAGACATATATTAATTCTGCAGGAGTGATGCAGGGGCAAGATGGCGGGATGACTTTTTATATAAGGAATTGAGGAGGAGGGTAGGAGGAGGCGGATGACTTTTTATGATGACTTTTTATATAGGGAAAATGTACAGGGGCAAGATGGCGGACTTGAGATAACAAGAAGGTGGTATATGGTGCAAGATGGCGGGGTGATTTTTTATATAAGGAATTGAGGAGGAAGAGAGGAGGAGACCCATGACATTTTATATAGAGATATGTTTAGATAACAAGAAGACGTTATTTATAGACATATATTAATTCTGCAGGAGTGATGCAGGGGCAAGATGGCGGGATGACTTTTTATATAAGGGAAATGTGGTGGCGCTTTGTGGTGGCGCGTGACTTTCATATAGCACTATATTAGTTCGCTAATAGTGTGTTGTGGTCGAGTGGAGGTTTTTTGTGGTGGGGGTGACGAGGCATGGGTGTAATGTACCAGGTAGGGTTAGGTTAGGGGTGATATTTTTGTGTGATGTGGTAGGGTTTTGGAGGTGGAAGAGAGATATTTTAGATGTTGAGGGGAGATGTGGTGACGTTGTCAGGATGCCTCTGTGTACATTTTTGGGGTGTAGCAGGCGAGTGGGCCAGCATTGAGAGGTGGGAGTGAAGAGGCGTCGGTGACGAGGTACGGGTGTAATGTAGCAGGTGGGGTTAGGTTAAGGCGAATTTTTGTGTGTTGTGGAATTGTTTTGTTATGTGTGTTGGTGTGTTTGTTTATAGTCTACAACCGCGTGACTTTTATATAACGAAAATGTGTTGGAGGAACGTGGAGGAGGAGAGGTCTTGGTATATAGTAATATAAAAGTTCATTAATGGCGGGCGTGTTGTGTGATGATTATTTTACAAACAGTTATACGTACATATTACAGATAGGTAGACAATATTACAACAGTTAGACGGTATTTAGTTATACATATATAGAAATATAAAAGAGAAAACACTAGATACATTTTATATATTTATTGACAAAGTTAGTTGATCTATTGGTGACGTATAACCGCACTTCTTTTTCGTATACCACTAGGACCCCTCAGAACACAGGCGGTTCGGATTACTTGGCGAGTCTGTCACGTCTTTTTCGTGTAACCATCTTCAACAAGATGAGTGTCTGTCGTTATCACGCCATTGTCTATGAAAGAAAAAAAAACAGGCTTGGGGTGGGTTAGCCAGGGTCTGACTAAGCGCGTAATTAATCGCGAGAGGTGTGTTGTATTGTGTGTTGTATGGTTTCTTGGTTGTTGTACAGAGTGGAAGAGCTTGTCGGCCAGGTAGTTTATGTGTTGGTGCATATACCTGTAGGTATCTGTGTGTGTGTGTCTGTAGGTAGCTGTATACAGAGAGTTTAGATGTTGAGGGGTGATGTGATGACGTTGTCGGATGGAGCTGTCTCTTGATGTAAAAGTAAGACAGGGCATTGCGTGTTGTTCGTATTTGTAGATGTAGGATTTTGTATCTCCCTGTCCATTAGTTCAACTTGTTATTACTGTCTCTTCTAGTTTTCACTGTGATACAGCTTATTCAAGGAAAGTTAGATATCTGGTTTTAATCTCACATGTTCTTATCTTTAACGTACTTTATGATGTCTTCGGAGTGCTTTCATTTGCCGTCAGTGTATTTTTTTCCGGAGTATTTTCAGCTGTCTTCAACGCACTTTCAGTTGTCGTAAATGTACTTTTAATTGTTTTCATTGTAATTTCAGTTGTCTTCTTTGTACTTTTAATTGTCTTCATCGCACTTTCAGTTGTTTCTTACGTACCTTCATTTGTCTTCAGTGCCCTTTCTGATGTCTCAAACGCACTTATGTCTTGACCATATTTGCAGTTGTTTTCATCGCACTTTCAGATGTCTGCCGTACTTTCTATTGCAAACTGGAGTCTAAATAATCTTTTTACTCAATTTTTAGTTTTAGTTATTGATTTGTAATGAAAACACACTCGCAGATAATACACATCGCATCAGTACAGCGGGATCAAGCTAATTAACAAAAATAGGGACCCCCGTTTTACAACATCGCTGTTGAAACAAAAAACCTTGCATACTTATCTTTGTGTTTTTTTTTTTTTTTTTTTTTTTTTTTTTTTTTTTTTGCGTTCGCCCGCTAATACTCAAGGCGAAATCTCAGGTTATTATTTTATGTCTAACCTGACATTGATTTTACGTGAGTATCCCTTTATTTCTTGTACAGAGACAGGTGTCCCTCGCCATTCAGGCAAATACTCGCCGATTTCGGAGGTACCCATTGCAGCTGGGTCGGCTCAGGAGCCGCCAGTCCCTGGTCGACGACACTCCTTCAAATGTACTCGCCAGGTCTCGAGTTAATCCAGTCCAAATCCCGGTCGACGAAAAATCCTCAAATGCCGTCGCCCGGGTTTGATCCTGTATCACCCGGTCGCCAGAGCGGTGTTATAACCACTACGCTAGCGCGGCTCCCGACTTATCTTTGTAAATTCACAATAATTAAGAGTATCTATAACACTTAGCATTTTAGGCGCTAACATGTGACCCACATTGTACGTGCCAAATCAGACATTTAGACCAACAGTATTGTCAATGACAAATTCTCTCTGGTCACAGAAATTACTAGTCTCATATCAAAGGAACATAATTTTAGCCGGGGGACTTCCTCTGACGATAAGATGTATGATTTATTATATAGCAATAAAGTTGTTCGATAATGGGAACCTCGTCCACTCATGTTCATACTTTACTGAAGAGACGGTGTGATAACAACGGATACTCACCTTCATACCTCGTTGAAAACGCCTTCCACTGTTCCTACCAGTTGAGTGTACATGACAAGAAGTGATGACGTGCTTAAATCGTTGGGGAGCGAGTTGAAGACCGCAACTGTAAGTATTTTTACCAAAGGGGAAGTATTTTTTTGACAAGGGGAGGAATTTAATTGCCAAGTGGGTGAAATATTTTGACAATAGGAAGAAATTTGATTACCAAGAGGGCGAAATTTTTCCTCGTCGACTCATGTTCATACTTTACTGAAGAGACGGTGTGATAACAACGGATACTCACCTTCATACCTCGTTGAAAACGCCTTCCACTGTTCCTACCCGTTGAGTGTACATGACAAGAAGTGATGACGTGCTTAAATCGTTGGGGAGCGAGTTGAAGACCGCAACTGTAAGTATTTTTACCAAAGGGGAAGTATTTTTTTTTTTGACAAGGGGGAGGAATTTAATTGCCAAGTGGGTGAAATATTTTGACAATAGGAAGAAATTTGATTACCAAGAGGGCTAAATTTTTTTTGACAAGGGGCAGTATTTTTTGGTAAGGGGGGAGTATTTTTTTAACAAAGGGGTAGTATTTTTTGGTAAGGGGGAGTATTTTTTTGACAAGGGGAAGTATTTTTTGGCAAGGGGGAGAACTTTTTTAAAGAAGTATTTGACGGTTGATCTATTTATCTATAGGTTGGACCATTTGCGGCGGCCTGGGAGAAAATTTTGGGATCGTCTTTTGGTGTTTGGAAGAAAACCTTTTACTAACGTTTGAAAATTGCAGGACAATACAAAAAACTAAGCAAGAAAGAAGTCTCACTACCTTCCATCTATCGTGTCTGCACCACCTCCTCGGTATTTCGTCGAAAGATAAACCACCATAAAAATGATAAAGTTACTTCTAAACCAGCTTGCTGTTTGTAACCAGACTACGACACATCTACATAGATAACAAAGTTCTGGTGAGATCACTTTTGCGTAGTGTACCTAAACTTTCACGAAACACACAAAAAGCTCCTGTCATTGGTTACGAATACACAATATTATAGAAATAATGCCTTAACAAAACTATTTAAAACCTTACAGATACCGGATAGTGACAGACTATCAAACCAAGAAAGCTAACACTAAATATTTGTAATTCTCCTCTACAGCCTGTCGAATATTGATTAGGCTTCTGGGTATGTAACCAGCTGTTACCACGAATCGTGTCTCAAACCGTTTCACAACCTAGATTAAACCCGCTCGTACACAATCAATTAGCTTTTTCAATTAAGCAAGTCGCTGTTAGTGAGCAAATAAGGCTGACCCCATTTCAAGCGATCTACAATGCGTTTGAGACTAGTGTTTTAGCTTGACATTTTGTCTTTTTTTAAAAGAATTATCTATTTATTACACTTAAAGATACAACATACACACTACCAGGACGCAAAGTTCGATGGTAGAACTAGTACAGCAACACTTCAAAAATATACATATTGTATATACAACAATAAAATACCGGCCAACCCACCCCAACACGCCCCACGCTTCGACAGCCCCACAAACTACACCACACAATTAAGATACCTACAATCAAACACACTACCGGTACAATACATCACACAAAAAAACCTCCCGACCTCACCCACACCACTACAAAAGAAAACAAAATCCCCACTCGCTTCAAAAAACCCTACTAACCTACACCCCACTATACAGCGTCACCTCCGCCTTGATTTTGTTGAAGCACTATGTTCCACGGGGAGCTAAAGGGTATTGATGGCGATACGATGAAAAACACTGATTATCAAAAATAGACTTCTGGATACTCAAACGTGTGGTTCTGATAACCTTTAAAGCGACAAATTCATAAACTGACGACTTGTTGAATGAAATGAAGCAATGTGGGTCACATGTTAGCGCCTAAAATGCTAAGTGTTATAGATACTCTTAATTATTGTGAATTTACAAAGATAAGTATGCAGGGTTTTTTGTTTCAACAGCGATGTTGTAAAACGGGGGTCGCTATTTTTGTTAATTAGCTTGATCCCGCTGTACTGATGCGATGTGTATTATCTGCGAGTGTGTTTTCATTACAAATCAATAACTAAAACTAAAAATTGAGTAAAAAGATTATTTAGACTCCAGTTTGCAATAGAAAGTACGGCAGACATCTGAAAGTGCGATGAAAACAACTGCAAATATGGTCAAGACATAAGTGCGTTCGAGACATCAGAAAGGGCACTGAAGACAAATGAAGGTACGTAAGAGACAACTGAAAGTGCGATGAAGACAATTAAAAGTACATTTACGACAACTGAAAGTGCGTTGAAGACAGCTGAAAATGCTCCGGAAAAAAATACACTGACGGCAAATGAAAGCACTCCGAAGACATCATAAAGTACATTAAAGATAAGAACATGTGAGATTAAAACCAGATATCTAACTTTCCTTGAATAAGCTGTATCACAGAGAAAACTAGAAGAGACAGTAATAACAAGATGAACTAATGGACAGGGAGATACAAAATCCTCCATCTACAAATACGAACAACACGCAATGCCCTGTCTTACTTTTATATCAAGAGACAGCTCCATCCGACAACGTCATCACATCACCCCTCAACATCTAAACTCTCTGTATACAGCTACCTACAGACACACACACACAGGTACCTACAGGGATATGCACCAACACATAAACTACCTGGCCGACAAGCTCTTCCACTCTGTACAACAACCAAGAAACCATACAACACACAATACAACACACCTCTCGCGATTAATTACGCGCTTAGTCAGACCCTGGCTAACCCACCCCAAGCCTGTTTTTTTTTCTTTCATAGACAATGGCGTGATAACGACAGACACTCATCTTGTTGAAGATGGTTACACGAAAAAGACGTGACAGACTCGCCAAGTAATCAGAACCGCCTGTGTTCTGAGGGGTCCTAGTGGTATACGAAAAAGAAGTGCGGTTATACGTCACCAATAGATCAACTAACTTTGTCAATAAATATATAAAATGTATCTAGTGTTTTCTCTTTTATATTTCTATATATGTATAACTAAATACCGTCTAACTGTTGTAATATTGTCTACCTATCTGTAATATGTACGTATAACTGTTTGTAAAATAATCATCACACAACACGCCCGCCATTAATGAACTTACATATTACTATATACCAAGACCTCTCCTCCTCCACGTTCCTCTAACACATTTTCGTTATATAAAAGTCACGCGGTTGTGGACTGTATAAACAAACACACCAACACACATAACAAAACAATTCCACAACACACAAAAATTCGCCCTAACCTAACCCCACCTGCTACATTACACCCGTACCTCGTCACCGACGCCTCTTCACTCCCACCTCTCAATGCTGGTCCACTCATCTGCTACACCCCAAAAATGTACACAGCTGCATCCTGACAACGTCACCACATCTCCCCGCAACAGCTAAAATATCTCTCTTCCACCTCCAAAACCATACCACATCACACAAAAATATCACCCCTAACCTAACCCCACCTGCTACATTACACCCGTACCTCGTCACCGACGCCTCTTCACTCCCACCTCTCAATGTTGGCCCACTCGCCTGCTACACCCCAAAAATGTACAGAGGCATCCTGACAACGTCACCACATCTCCCCTCAACATCTAAAATATCTCTCTTCCACCTCCAAAACCCTACCACATCACACAAAAATATCACCCCTAACCTAACCCCACCTGGTACATTACACCCATGCCTCGTCACCCCCACCACAAAAAACCTCCACTCGACCACAACACACTATTAGCGAACTAATATAGTGCTATATAAAAGTCACGCGCCACCACAAAGCGCCACCACATTTCCCTTATATAAAAAGTCATCCCGCCATCTTGCCCCTGCATCCCTCCTGCAGAATTAATATATGTCTATAAATAACGTCTTCTTGTTATCTAAACATATCTCTATATAAAAAGTCATGGGTCTCCTCCTCTCTTCCTCCTCAATTCCTTATATAAAAAATCACCCCGCCATCTTGCGCCATATACCACCTTCTTGTTATCTCAAGTCCGCCATCTTGCTCCTGTACATTTTCCCTATATAAAAAGTCATCATAAAAAGTCATCCGCCTCCTCCTACCCTCCTCCTCAATTCCTTATATAAAAAGTCATCCCGCCATCTTGCCCCTGCATCACTCCTGCAGAATTAATATATGTCTATAAATAACGTCTTCCTATTGTCTAAAAATAAACACTAATATATTACTATATAAAAAAGTCACCCACTTCTCCTGAGCTCCGCCTACCCTCCTCCTCAATTCCTTATATAAAAAGTCATCCCGCCATCTTGCCCCTGCATCACTCCTGCAGAGTTAATATATGTCTATAAATAACGCTTTCTTGTTATCTAAAAAAACACTAATATATTACTATATAAAAAGTCATCTGCCTCCTCCTACCCTCCTCCTCAATTCCTTATATAAAAAGTCATGCCGCCATCTTGCCCCTGCATCGCTCCTCCATCCCACCTCCAGAATATATCGTCTTCCTATTATCTCAAAGTCTTCTTGTTATCTAAACATATTACTATATAAAAGTCATGCTCCTCCTGCAGCGCGCCTGCACATTTTCCCTATATAAAAAGTCATGTGCTCCACCAGCGCGCCACATTTTCCTTATATAAAAAGTCATCCCGCCATCTTGAGCCATATACCCCTCTTCTTGTTATCTCAAGTCCACCATCTTGCACCTCCACATTTCCCTTATATAAAAAGTCTTCACCCTCCGCCTGATGCTCCACCTGCACACTGAGTATTTCCTTATATAAAAAGTCATGTGCATCCGCCTGATGCTCCACCTGCGCAATGAGTATTTTCTTATATAAAAAGTCTTATGCTCCACCTGCGCAATGAATATAAAAAGTCATGCTCCACCTGCACCCATCCGCCTGATTTTCTTATATAAACCTGCTCCACCTGCACAATGAGTATTTTCTTATATAAAATGTCATCACCCTCCGCCTGATGCTCCACCTGCGTAATGAGTATTTTCTTATATAAAAAGGCATCACCCTCCGCCTGATGCTCCACCTGCACAATGAGTATTTCCTTATATAAAAAGTCATCACCCTCCGCCTGATGCTCCACCTGCACAATGAGTATTTTCTTATATAAAAAGTCATCACCCTCCGCCTGATGCTCCACCTGCACATTTTCCTCACCCTCCGCCTGATGCTCCACCTGCACACTGAGTATTTCCTTATATAAAAAGTCATCACCCTCCGCCTGATGCTCCACCTGCACAATGAGTATTTCCTTATATAAAAAGTCATCACCCTCCGCCTGATGCTCCACCTGCACACTGAGTATTTCCTTATATAAAAAGTCATCACCCTCCGCCTGATGCTCCACCTGCACAATGAGTATTTCCTTATATAAAAAGTCATCACCCTCCGCCTGATGCTCCACCTGCGTAATGAGTATTTTCTTATATAAAAAGTCATCACCCTCCGCCTGATGCTCCACCTGCACAATGAGTATTTCCTTATATAAAAAGTCATCACCCTCCGCCTGATGCTCCACCTGCGTAATGAGTATTTTCTTATATAAAAAGGCATCACCCTCCGCCTGATGCTCCACCTGCACAATGAGTATTTCCTTATATAAAAAGTCATCACCCTCCGTCTGATGCTCCACCTGCACACTGAGTATTTTCTTATATAAAAAGTCATCACCCTCCGCCTGATGCTCCACCTGCGTAATGAGTATTTCCTTATATAAAAAGGCATCACCCTCCGCCTGATGCTCCACCTGCGTAATGAGTATTTCCTTATATAAAAAGTCATCACCCTCCGCCTGATGCTCCACCTGCGTAATGAGTATTTCCTTATATAAAAAGTCATCACCCTCCGCCTGATGCTCCACCTGCGTAATGAGTATTTCCTTATATAAAAAGGCATCACCCTCCGCCTGATGCTCCACCTGCACAATGAGTATTTCCTTATATAAAAAGTCATCACCCTCCGTCTGATGCTCCACCTGCACACTGAGTATTTCCTTATATAAAAAGTCATCACCCTCCGCCTGATGCTCCACCTGCACAATGAGTATTTCCTTATATAAAATGTCATCACCCTCCGCCTGATGCTCCACCTGCGTAATGAGTATTTTCTTATATAAAAAGTCATCACCCTCCGCCTGATGCTCCACCTGCACAATGAGTATTTCCTTATATAAAAAGTCATCACCCTCCGCCTGATGCTCCACCTGCACAATGAGTATTTCCTTATATAAAAAGTCATCACCCTCCGCCTGATGCTCCACCTGCACAATGAGTATTTCCTTATATAAAAAGTCATCACCCTCCGTCTGATGCTCCACCTGCACAATGAGTATTTCCTTATATAAAAAGTCATCACCCTCCGTCTGATGCTCCACCTGCACACTGAGTATTTTCTTATATAAAAAGTCATCACCCTCCGCCTGATGCTCCACCTGCGTAATGAGTATTTCCTTATATAAAAAGTCATCACCCTCCGTCTGATGCTCCACCTGCACAATGAGTATTTCCTTATATAAAAAGTCATCACCCTCCGTCTGATGCTCCACCTGCACACTGAGTATTTCCTTATATAAAAAGTCATCACCCTCCGTCTGATGCTCCACCTGCACAATGAGTATTTCCTTATATAAAAAGTCATCACCCTCCGTCTGATGCTCCACCTGCACAATGAGTATTTCCTTATATAAAAAGTCATCACCCTCCGTCTGATGCTCCACCTGCACAATGAGTATTTCCTTATATAAAAAGTCATCACCCTCCGTCTGATGCTCCACCTGCACAATGAGTATTTCCTTATATAAAAAGTCATCACCCTCCGTCTGATGCTCCACCTGCACAATGAGTATTTCCTTATATAAAAAGTCATCACCCTCCGTCTGATGCTCCACCTGCACACTGAGTATTTCCTTATATCCGTCTGATGCTCCACCTGCACAATGAGTATTTCCTTATATAAAAAGTCATCACCCTCCGTCTGATGCTCCACCTGCACAATGAGTATTTCCTTATATAAAAAGTCATCACCGTATTTCCTTATATAAAAAGTCATCACCCTCCGCCTGATGCTCCACCTGCACAATGAGTATTTCCTTATATAAAAAGTCATCACCCTCTGCCTGATGCTCCACCTGCACAATGAGTATTTCCTTATATAAAAAGTCATCACCCTCCGTCTGATGCTCCACCTGCACACTGAGTATTTTCTTATATAAAAAGGCATCACCCTCCGCCTGATGCTCCACCTGCGCAATGAGTATTTTCTTATATAAAAAGTCATCCCGCCATCTTGCGCCATATAACCTCTTCTTGTTATCTCAAGTCCGCCATCTTGCCACATTTTCCTTATATAAAAAGTCACGCGCATCCGCCTGCGCCTCCGCCTGAAATCTAACGGCCCAGTGAGATCATAGGGTGGTAGCAGATAGGTCCCTGAAAATACTTAACCATCACCTACTAACCTAGATGCTCGTCGTAAGCCTGGGTGTGTCTTATCTATAAAAGTGTACGATCTATTATTTGGTTCAACACTTCTAAAGGTATCCTTTAGACTATGCTCTTCTAAAATAGTTTGTAATATCTTCCACGGAGATGTCTGATTCTTATTTACATATGTGTTCTGTCTTTGTAACGTTCGACCGGCAAGATCTAGGTCAGACATGACACAATTAAAATCCCCTCCTAAAATTAAGTTCCCTCCTTTGTAATGCGGTGACAAAAAGTCAGAGAGTTCTCTATAAAAAGCTGGCTGGTTTGCTTTTTGACTGGGAGCGTATATATTGACTAATGTGTATGTGTCTTGTTCGCTTTGTTTATTTTTTATTTGGATACAAACTAATCTACCGTTAGTGTCCGTGTTATGGTGTGTTATTTCCCAGTCTTCTGATACTTGTAAGATCGCTACACCTGTGTGTGATGTCCCTATACTAAACCAACCGTTTCTTAAACCTAGTTTTGTTGTAATTTGTTTGGACCGAAAGTTTGAAATAACTCTGGTTTCTTGCAGAAAAACAAAATCGGGTTGGTATTTTTTAATTAGTATTTCCAGAGAGCTTAGTTTATTTGTTAAACCGTTTATGTTTAAAGACAATAGGGTTAAACTAACGGGCGTAGTGTTGGGGTGTAAAACAGTGTGCGCCATGAAAAAACACAAACATTGTTGCCTTAATCGTTTACATAAAATAAAATGAAGTATGCAGTTCCCTTGTTACTGCATAGAGCAGGTGCAGTCAGTTCTAGGAAAGAGGAAAGGTACTTCAGCATCTGTGTGGGTAAGGAATAAGGTTGATGGATGTAGAAAAAAATGCTGCTCAAGAAAAGAAAGGTCCGAGACTTGGAACACGGATTACAGGATGATAATTGACAAAAAGGACTATTGGAGGAAAGGGTGTGGTTATGTGATGAAAAAGATATGAAAAACCAAAAGGCAGAAAAGGAAGTAAGTATCAAGATACTACAAAGGGAAAGGATGTCTTGAAAAGGAAGAGAATTATAGCATTGTAAACACATACTTGTGTATCTCCATTTGCACATATATGTATCCACTATGTATCTTGTATCTCTATCTGTCCTTGAATTCATATTTATATGTATTATTTTAGTTACACAGTTCTTAACGTCCTTGAACATCACGAGTTTCCCTTCTATAACTCTGGGTCCCGGTGAGTTTCTTTCCAGGTCTATTGATAACACTGGGTCATAGTAGTCCTCTGTAGCCATCGCTGCCCAGGAAAAGGGGGCCCCACCTTGGAGTGGTGTGTCTGTGTCACAATCACTTGTGCTGCTGTCATGCTTGTTGTTTATGTCAGTGGTCATATTGGTGTCACCCAGAGTGGACTGAGGGGATATCTGCGTAATTCTTCTTTTGACTTTAATCTGTTTCGATTTCTCTTTCTTCTGTTTCCTCTTGTTTACAAAAAGTGTAAATTTCTCATTGTTCATATCTTCTGGGTCAGATTCGGGTAAATTCATGTTGTTTGTGTCTTGTGGTACGTCATTGGTTATCTGGGGGTTGTTTTGCATTAAAGGTGCAGCTGATGTTGATGGTGCTGATTTTGTAGGTTGTTCTTTGTCCGGAACTGTGATTTTGGTTGCTACTTGTGGTTTCCTTTTTGGGCATTGGTTAACCCAATGACTGTCCAACCCACAAATCGCGCACGGCGTTCGTCTGCCGGTCATTGTAACAAAGATTTTTACGTTTGTCTCGTGTCCCTGCGACTGTAGTCTCATGTTGACATAGTGCGGGATGTTTCTGGTCGGGTTGCTCATGAAGGCCCACTTGTCAGTGGCGTTCTTTAACTGAAAAGCGTCGGCTTCTTTGTCGCCCGTAATGGATGTGACGATTTGTAGAACAGCGTCCTTTTTTATCGTTGGGGGTAGCTAATGTAGCACCCCTTTGGACTTTTCCTTTTCTTGATGTTCTATGATTATAGACATCTTGGGATTATCCCATTCGAATTTCTTCCCATGAAGTTTCTGATAGTGCGTTATGTGAGCTGACGTCGTCAGGGTCGCATACCATTTTAGAGGGTTTGAGAATCTGTAAAGGGCTGCAATGTTATTTGAGCCCACCCCTGCTGGTCCAGCTAAAATGCTCGCCATCAGCGAGTAAGAGGCTCTTGCGGCTTGTGGCCCGGATGTTGTAAGAACCAGGGGTACCGGGTCTGTGTAACGACCCGCCTTCCAGGGCATCTTCCATGTTTAGAACTATGTCTTGAACTTCCCTTTGGATTTGTTATAAAAAGCAGAAATATCCACTTAGAAAAACACACAAACCAGACGAGAACCAACCGCTCTCTCAGTTATTGGTTATTGTAAGGCGTTCGAATTACTTACTGTTTAGATCAAGCAACGATGTCAAAGTAGTAGCTAAATTGAAACAAATGTCAAAAACCTCCTTCAAAATATTAACGATAAAAAGTGTCTGCCATATTGAAACAGGAACTCTTCAGAAAATATAGGATATATACATCAGAAATTTACAAGGTACGAAAAACACAACATATTAACAGCACACTCGACTTCACAGACCATAAAGCAGTTTATACAGTGTTAGGTATAGGGACGCCCATTATAACATCTAAAAGATATCCACATTGGAAGTTTAATAATAGTCTACTTAAACATGACTTCTTCACAAAGGAAATAACGCAGCTCATATTAGGATACACAGAACAGATCCCTGAACAAAATATTGCAGGATATTGGGACCTATTAAAAAACACCATAAAAGACAGGACACAGGTCCTGGCAACCTACATACACAGGACATCCAAAACACAAGAAAAGATATTAGAACAAGCTATCAAACTGACAAAAAAAGATAGACAAAACTGATCCGGTTATCCAGATGTTACAGGACCAGTTAGAACAGCATAAACAACATACATACAAAGGTGCAATGCTGAGAACGAAGTTATATACAACACAAGAGACTCCAAACAAACAGTACTTGGCAATAGAACAGAACGTTCAACAAAATAAGCAGATCCGCCAAATACTAGATAACAATGGACAATTGCAAACGAACAACACAAACATATGTCAGACCATCTTGGAATTTTATAAACATTTATACACCAAAGAAGAAACAAGAACAGACACGCAAAAAAAAATTTTAAAGTACACAAAATCTCTTACAGAACAAGAAAATAAAAATTTAGACCAAGTTATAACACTCGAAAATTTGAGGGAGGCAGTAAACACACTAAACAGAGATAAGACCCCTGGCCCAGATGGCCTTACATCAGAATTCTATATTTTCTTTTTTCCCATTCTCGGACCACTATTAATGAAAGTTTTTGAGGAAGCCTTTCAGAAGGGCGAACTTCCTGAAAGTTTAAACCAGTCGTACATAGTACTCTTACCAAAAGAAAAAAACAGATAGGAAACTACTAAAAAACTATAGACCCATATCACTTCTAAACACTGATTACAAAATTTTAACCAAAACTCTAACTAATAAACTGAAATCATTCATGCATATCCTAACTCATGACGACCAACAGAACAGCGTGCCGCAGAGAAATATTAGCAAACATACACACTTTTTTAGAGACCTGATTAGCTACGCGTCAGACAAGCAACAAGAGGCCGCTATTTTATCGTTGGACCAAGAAAAAGCCTTCGACAGGGTATCCCATTCTTTTTTGCACAAAACACTGCTTGCTTGTAATGTAGGGCCATACTTTAGGAAATGGATAGAAATTATATATAAAACACCCGAAAGTAGACTTTTAATAAATCACACAATCACAGAACCATTTATTCTAACTAGGTCAGTCAGGCAAGGCTGTCCACTCTCGCCTTTGCTATATGTACTGTCAATAGAACCCGTGTTAGAGAAAATTAGACAAGACACAAACATCACGGGGGTTTTCATTCCAGGACAAGGTCAAAGGAAATTAGCCGCGTACGCGGACGATACGATTTTTTTTCCCAACCAAAATTTCATCTATTCACAATATTTTAAACACCTTTAATGAGTTTGGACGAGCCAGTGAAGCAAAATTAAACATTCAGAAGTCAAAGTTAATGGGAATAGGTAAATGGAGAAACAGATCAGACTTCCCCTTTCAGTTGCTACAAGTAAATGAAATAAAAATTTACGGTATTACATACACCGCCACTCCAACACAAAGGAATACAGAGGTGTGGAAAAACTTGTTAGAGAAAATAAAAAACAGACTAGAAAGATATAAATACAAAACTACTACAATTTTCGGAAGATCGGTTTTAATCAACACTTTTATTCTACCTAAATTGATTTACATAGCAAATGTTCAAATCATTCCTCAAGAAATTATTACAGGAATAAACAAACTAATAAGATTTTTTTTATTTCGCAACACCTTACACTGTATAAAGCATAAAACGTTAATACAACCCAAAGATAAAGGGGGAGTATCTTTACAAGATATAGCAACTAAAATAAAAGCTTTAAGAATCAAGTACATAGGAGAAATAGTAAAAAATCCTAAACAATACCCTTTAGCTCATTATTATATTGGTCTGAGACTATCTAACGCATGTCGTTACAAAAACAATCAACCTCATTATTTTGGCACTTTACCACGGTTCTACAAACAATGCATACAGAGCATACAAGGAAACACACCTTTATTACAACAAAATACACGTTCCATTTACAGAAGTCTTATTAGTGTACAAGAACCCTCATTAGTGACAAGGATAAAACGTGGGTACAATTATTTTATAACTGATTACCAACCTATTTTTAAGAGCCTACACGAGTTACCACTTGCTCCATCCGCAAAGGAAGTCACGTTTAGATTATTATATAACATAACACCCATTAGGCAAAGACTTGTTGCACAGTGGAAGAACCTCCCAAAATGCAAATTATGTAATACCAATACACAGGAGACAGAAGATCATTTGTTTTTTTTTACTGTAGTACAGTCACTCCTACAATAGGAATTTTGAAAAAGGAATTGATGGTCTACTTTCCACGCAGTATAGACATGTATAGAGCTATCATGCTGAATTCCCTACCAAAGTGCACACAACAAGTAGAACTGAAACTTTTGAGCCTGATAGTGGAATTTAAATATTTAGTCTGGATTTGTAGGAACTGCGTGGTGTTTGAAGGGAAACAGTACAACGCCCACTTATTCTTAAAGTTATTCTTACAAAAAATACAATATATCAAAGGTTGAAGGGATTGAGGGGGGGGGGGGGGGGGTGGGGGGGGGGGGGGGGGGGGGGGGGGGGGCCAGGAAACTAATTTCAACCTAAAATTGACTGTACATATGTTTAAATAATTATAGCCATGTTTTGGCTTTCTGGATGCAAGTTTCAATGGATATGTGAAGGTTTTTATTTGGAAACTTTCTTTCAAATGTGCCAGTGAATGAGAGTACGTGTTTATTTTATATGCATTATACAATGTACGGGTGTTGGTAAATTGTAAAAGGATTTTAAAAAAATAAATAAATAAAATAAAATCCAATATAATTTTAAAAAATAAATAAAAACGGAGCGAACGTAGGTATGTACGTGAATGTATTTATCGGTATGTACGTGAATGTATTTATCGGTATGTACGTGAATGTATTTATCGGTATGTACGTGAATGTATATATCGGTATGTAGGTGCGTTTTTTTTTTCTCTCTTCTTCATGTTTCTTCTCAAATGTTTTGACTCATTTCGGAGAAATGACAAATAAAAGTTAAAAAAAAAAAAAAAAACATCAACTACTAAACTCAGGGGCCTACACAGCTGACCTCACTTGGTAGACAAATAATATTAAATAATAACATCTATAACACCGAATCCACCACTGCTACCATAAGTGAAATCGGTTCATTTTCGATACAAGACAACAGGAGGCTGAGACGCTTGGGAGTCATGACCCAAGTGGGCCCGCCCCCCTTAGAGTGTAAAGGAGTATATCGGGCCGAAACACTTGTCGGAAGGGGGGACTACTTCTGATGATCAGGTTGCTTCCTGTTGTATCGCTCTATAAAGAGTTTCATATCATGGTTCTCTAGATATCTGACATGTCCGGCTCAACACCCCCTCCCCCAACACACACACACTAGTAGAAATGTTTGTGTTTTAATATAAGCTGTGACGCACAAAACATAACGCTGACAATTAGTGTTTATTTTTCAAATATTCAAGTTGACAGTTGTAATCCTTGTGTGTACTAGGGATTTTTTAGACCGCAAGGGACTGCAGGGTCGACCTAGCCTCGTGAATTTGGTACCAGAGAAACTCTAGGAAGGTTAAGGTGACCGACGTGTTGCTGACCACATCACCCCTAGTGTGCTGATGGTCAAGAAAATATAGGCCTAACACCACATTCCCAATATGCTTCATTGGTCGTGTAACGGAATCCTTTACCTTTAAAAAAAATAATAATAAATGAAACACTCAGAGAGTAAACACGCATGATTCTTACTTTGCTTGTTAAAAACAAGATACTTATGTAAAGACAAAACTAGATTCCAAGTAATGCTCCTGTGCTTAGTTAGCTTGGTTAATCATACATGCAAGAATACCAGGACAAAAATGGCTACCTTACTACAACTCTTTATCAGTGCACTTCAAAGGCAACTTTATGTGCTGTTGAGATGGTATATAAATTAGAAATTTGCTAAAGTCTGATTCCCTTTTTCAGGTTTTTGTTAAATGTTTCATTTAAAATATTTGTTTACAAAAGCATGAAAAAGTATTCAATAAGTATTTAAAAAATCATACACAATTAGCACAAATTGTCTAATTAGTCCAATACGAAAAGCAGAAACTGCAGCTTGTTACTATGTTAGCGAATGGTATAAAGAATAAAGAAGTTTCTTTTATTTTTTAAATATTATTTCTAGTACATGAGGAAAGAAATAGATTGAAATCAAAATGATGCAATATGTTCGTGCAAATTTGATACTACACAGACTTTGTTAAAAATGTATTGTTAATATTAATCAGTTTTGCAAAAACTAAAAGAAATTAATGCTGGATATTGTTAATTTGCTAGCAAAGGTATTTATTAATTCTCAGAGTTAAAACAAAGGGAAAGAAATAATGGAGGGGGGAAAAAAAGCAAATTAAAAACGCGGCATTATGGGAAATAACAAAGACTGTGAGCACATTAATATTGTCAAGGGAAGTAAAACAAATAGTGTTAATTACCCAAGGGAAATAAAAGTAATAAAAAGTATTATTAGATTTATATTAAAATGATTGTAAAAATTGTTCATTTCTTACGTAGTGATTAAACAATTTTAAACAAAAATTTAACGTTATGTATTGTATAAGAGAAAAAGTTTAAATATTTTGTTTTAATAAAACAAAAGACACAAAAATTTTAGCCAGTTGAATTTTTTCAGCCAGTCTTAAATTTTAGTATTAGAACTAGTCTTACAGATTACAAATTTGATTAGTATACAATTTCCTTAAAATTTATTTAAGTTATTTTTGGCTCGGCTTTAAAAGCCGACACAACAACAATTGTTTCTTCTTCCTTCTTCCTCGTTCGTCCTGAAAAGGACGTTGGTTGCGTTGTGTCTGCTTACACCAAAGCTGTGATATCTGAGCCTTTCGGCCGACATATCCGACTTCAGCACGGCAGTTTTTGGGACCGGGTTTGCCTTCCCTCTTCGATCCCCACTCTCTCAGTCAGACTGCGCTGATGCAGCCTGTTTCCAGGACTACCACGTGGAGGTGGAGTAGGGTCTTGGCCAGCTCTGGTTCGCTGACCCTGATGCAAGCAGTCAAGCTATGGGTCGCTGACTGCATTCTCTATTGCTGCATCTGTGGGTCCCCAACAATTGTTTCAAAAGTAACTAACAATTTTCATTTCTAATTTTTTTTTTTTTTTTTTTAAAGGAGGAGGGCGGCCTGCATGAAGGCCGTAAGGAGGCAGCCCCTCCACCATGCAAAGGCACAACAGGCCAATCACATGTTTGCTTTAAACTATGATTACGAGTAATATAAGAGAGAAAACCGGACTGATTCTAAAGGCGACGAACTGGAACGGACTACGGACTACGACTTATGGAACGTGGAACACAAGAAGTATAAATGGGAAAGAAGAGGAGCTGGTGGAAGAGATGAGGAAAGCAAAACTAGAAATCCTGGCTATAACGGAAACAAAGAAAAAAGGACAAGGAGTCATGGATCTCGATGGCAACACGCTGCTCTACAGTGGTGTACCCACATCTGAAACAGCTAAAGGGGGCGTGGGTTGCATTGTGGCCAAAAATCAAAAAGATAGTATCAAGGGATGGAACTTTGTCTCGGAGCGCATTATGGTTGTAAAACTAAAAGAAGGAGAAACCATAGTCAACCTGGTCATAGTGTATGGGCCAAATGAGGATGAGAGAGCAGAGGTCAAGGAGGAATTCTTCGAGCTGCTTCAAAGAACAGTGGATGACTGCCTAGATGAAGTTATCATGCTCGGAGATTTTAATGCCAGAGTTGGAAATGATCATGCTAGATGGGGTGGAGTTATCGGAAGATATGGAGAAGATACTCTCAATGACAATGGAAAGCGACTCCTTAGATTCTGCAGTGAGCAGAATCTGATCATCACAAACACAAAGTTCCCCCATAAGCGCATACATGCATACATTAGATGTGAACCAACCAAGAATGAGAAGTCAGTGATCGACTATGCCATTGTTAGGAGAAGCTCATTCAAATATGTCCGAGATGCTAGAGTCTGAAGGGGGCTAGAGATTGGAAGTGATCACTACCTGCTAACAATCAAAAGAACAACTGAAAGAGTTGCTCAGCCTAGGAACTGCCCAACATCACGCAAGAAACCAAGTAAACGAGCGGGAGAAATGAGCATTAGGACCTACAAGCTGAAAGAGCCAGAAATTAAGACCAGATATCAGGGGCTTATTGCTGCGGCGGTGAGCAACACAGAAGAACGACCTGATGACTTGGAAACCCTCTGGAATAAATTCAAGGATATCATAAAGACAGCTGCAGCAGAAGCATGCAGTAAAGTCCGACATGGGAATAAGAGAAAGAGGACACCTTGGTGGACAGAGGAAGTCAAAGAGAAAATAAAAGAGAAGAAAATGGCATGGAAACAATACTTAGGAGCTAAAAACACAACAAGACAGATGGAAACATATAGAGAATATGTGACGCTGAGAACAGAAGCAAAGAACAAAGTGCTAGCAGCAAAACAGAAGTCCTGGGAAGAATTTGGAGAAAAGCTAGAAAAAGATGCACAAGAAAACCAGAAATTGTTCTATAAGACCCTAAAGAACATGAGAAAGGAAAAACAATGCCCTCTCAAATTTATAAAGGACAAGCAAGGCAAATTGCTTACTGCCCCGAAGGAAGTAATGGAAAGATGGAAAGAATATTTCTCAGAACTCCTGGATGGTGAGCATGGTGAAGCATCAGAAATGACAACCACTAGCACAGAAGAGAAAACCAATGATGGCGAAGATGACATAAAGATGGAAGAACTTAAGGCAGCACTGGAGAAAATCAAGATGGGCAAAGCAGCAGGGCATGATGGTATAACACCAGAAATGGTTAAGTACATGGGAGCATCAGGCGACCTATTACTCTTAAGGGTTCTACAGGCAGCGTGGTACAACAAGACCATACCAAAGGATTGGGAGATTGCCATCATAACACCATTTTTCAAAAAGGGTGACAATCGACAGTGTGGAAACCATAGAGGCATATCTCTTCTCAGTGTCCCTGGTAAAATCTACTCTAGAATCCTAGAGCAGAAACTCCGACGCCTAGCTGAGCCACAACTGGATGAGGTCCAGTGCGGATTCCGAGCAAACCGAAGTACTCAAGACCTAATCTTCACACTCAGACAGCTGAGTGAAAAGGCCCTTGAGTATAAGAGTGAGATCCATCTTTGTTTCATAGATCTGGAAAAGGCGTTTGACAGGGTCCCCTGGAGCAAACTTTGGGATTGTTTGGCAAGGAAGAACATTACAGCACCTCTGATTCATGCTATACAGAGTTTCTACAAGTCTTGCAGAAATTATGTGAGGACAGCAAACCATAAGTCAGAAGAGTTCAGGAACACCACTGGTGTAAGACAAGGTGATATCCTGTCACCTTACCTTTTCATACTCCTCATGGCCGATGTCATTAAGGCATGTAAGGAGAGAACAAGAAAGTATTCAGTGGGGTACTGGAAGATGAGAAAGGTCTGTATTTCGGAGCTGGCATTTGCTGATGATGTTGCACTGATTGCTAAATCAGAACCACATCTCCAATTCAACCTGCAAGTCTGGAAGGAAGAGCTGGATAAGAGAGGGATGGTCATAAGCAGCTCTAAAACAAAATCCATGGTGATATCACGAGAAGAAAGAAGACATCAGATTAAGCTGGGAGAACAGGTCCTGGAGCAGGTAGACCACTTTAAATACCTCGGAGCTATTACTGACCGAAAGGGAGGCATCAAAGAAGAGTTGGCCACTCGAAAAGCAGCAGCTGGGAGACTTTTTCAGGCCATAAATCGAGGATTCCTCAGCAAGAGAGAGGTTGGTAAGAAAACGAAGATGGCTGTATACCGCTCAACCTATGTCCCAGTCTTGACATATGGATGCGAGTCATGGGCAATGACTACAACCCACAAAAGCCAGATCCAAACCTCAGAAATGAGGTATCTGAGGAAGGTGGTTGAAATAACAAGAAGAGACATGGTACGCAACCAGACGATCCGTCAAGGCCTTAAATCCCACCCCCTGCAGACCCAAGTAGAACAGTTCCAACTAAGATGGTTTGGCCATGTCTGCAGAATGGGAGAAGATCGGCTACCACGACAAGCATGGGAAACAAAGAGCCAAGGATCCAGACCCCCAGGACGACCCAGAGTCCGCTGGGAGGACATTAGACAATCTTTGAAGGACCGAGGACTAGAATGGAACCAGGCCAGGAGGAAGACAGCCGATAGGATAGTCTGGCGCTCTCTCTTCCAAACCTCTACACTTCACGGTAGAAGGGGAACGACTAAGTAAGTAAGTAAGTAAGTAAGTTTTTTTTGTAGGTCAGGCATAACCCTTCATAACTGTGGTGGGTTTTGATGTTATTAAGTGTGGTTGCTAGGTTACTTAGTGTACTGAATGAGGTCAGCTGGGAAGGTCCCTGAGGATAATAGTTTATGTGCGTTTACAGAGTACCTTACTACTATTACCTATGACCTCAAGCAGACTTATTTGTGATTTATATGACAGATAGCTACGTCTAATGTCTAGGGTAATGAAATGTGGTGTGCTGGTAATTGAGTACACAAACACACATACACTAATATTAAGCTCTATGATCAAGTCAATTAACACTGTGTTTAAAATTTAGGAATTACAATTTTTTTCAAATTTATTTTGTCCTGAACCAAGTTTTTCTTCTGGTCAGGACTTTTAAATTAAAATGTGAATCAATTTCAATAAAATTACATAGAATCGGGTAAACACATGAAAGACTTGTGTATATATATATATTATATATATATATATATATATATATATATATATATATATATATATATATATATATATATATATATATATATATATATATATATATATATATATATATATATATATATATATATATATATAAGTTGAATTTACTAATATTGGTACTAACTAAAAGTCTTTAGGAACTAGTGCTGGATGTCGGGTCGAGGTATTTTCGTCATCCCCAGTCTGTGGTTAACAGGGTTCATTTGCTCTTAAAACAGGATTAATGGTGGGAAAAGTTATTAATACACAAGGGAGTTTCTAGTAGATTATGTTCGTTGTCGAATCAGCAGGCCAGGTCTTTAATACTTAACTGGCCTGTGACGCTTGAAGAAAGTTGTTCCTTAGGCTCACTCCTCATATGCTCTGAGGTAGTATGGTAGGCATCTCAATTCATGCAATGGTGTATTCGTCAGAACATCTGGCACTAGCACAGTGCCAGACAAAGAAACTCTGAAACCACAAAATGAGTCTATGTCTTAACATACTACCCAATCCACCATGTTTACAAGCATAATTACATTGAATTAACAAGACGGGGTCAGATCTCTCTGACCGACCCAGCACATCTACATCCAGGCTGTTATCAAGTAGCACTAGTTCCATTCCTCTCCTCTATGGACTGCACTGCATCTGAAATATTTTCATTAATCTCTTTTTTCCATATAATAAGGTGGGTGATATGTTTCCACCTGACCACCTGAAAAGAAACATCTGTATTCTACATTTCTGATAGTTTATCCTACTATATTTCAACCTCTAGGCCCTGGACAGTCGGCTGGGGACCTAGAATAAGTACTCACTTGTCGTAATCATTTTTCATTATATGGCAGTATCAATCACTCATAATTGTTATATAAAAGGTTAATAATTTCGTCCTTACCACAATTCAGAATAAAACACACAGATACGCTGAAATAGCACAAACTCAGCTGAGCTGCTGGCTAGACTAGGGCGTCCCACTACTATTAGCATATATATTCAATGGACGACAAACCTCTTAGCCTCAACGATCTGCTTGTATAGACAGTCTTCAAAAAAATGGCAACTAGCCGGCAAATTTTTCAATAATCTTAACTGTCTCGTCCAATGAGAGTACTGCCCCTTCTAGAATTTAAAATTTCAAACTAACTGTCCAATTTTTGGTCAAATGTGTAGTGTATTTCTGTCGGTCGGTCTGTCCGAACTTGTCATTTCCCAAGTTTGGACTTGGTTTTGGGCCCAACTACAAAAAACTATTCAAATTTTTCCCTCACCCACTGCTTAGATTTCTACTGCGAAGATATTTTTTAGATTCTCTCCTCCTTGTCTCCCCTTGTTTACATGCACTTGTTTTTCTGCCTTCGTCTCAAGGACGCGTCAAATGTAACTTTAGTGAATGCAAAACTAACATGTGTTTGCGAGTCTGCATCGAACAAATCAGTCTTTTGTCAATAACTTCCGAATTATCTGTCCGTCTTTTTATTTGAAAGCATATTATTTATCAGGAAAAGATAAGCTCTTTAACTAGCTAATTTTTGTGATTCTAAACCTATTAATAAGAAATTCCATACTTTTTTCCATGTTAGTCTTGAAATCTTTACTACCACGCGTTCACTTCTTTTCCATGTGCTGTCCAGCTATTTTCGAGAGTTTTACGTCATTCTAAATAAGAGCTAAGTCTGTTTTCGTAACCTAAGTGGCTACATGTTCTTACTTTACCTCGTATTTCAAACACTAACTACGAGTTTGCGCGTATGCTAGGCTTAGATTCAAACGCTTGCAGACAGCATCATTTTTTTCTTTTCTCCTTTTCTTACCCCGTCTGAACGAATAGGCCTTTCGCGTCCCCATGTTATAATTAGTTTTTTTCTTTTTCCAATGACACTAGAAAACGATGGTACGATCTACTAAATCAACGGGCTTGTGGCGTGGGCGAAAAAGCCGCAGCGTAACTTAACTATATTTTATCCCTACAATTCATTTTAACTTTTATCTTTATAAATGGAGGATTTTATCGCTGTATCAATGTATTCCATCACAATAACAATCAGCCTCAGGAGTGATGAAACTAAAATACTGCTCAAAATCATACAGTAAAGCATAAAAAGTAAGGTAGACAGCAAAGTCCGAGAAGAGCAGTTTTAGGCGGAACAAGAGAGACAATATTTTGCCTAAGAATATTAGCAAAATAATATTGCTAGCCTAGCTAGAACAATAGAATGATAGGAAACTCTTTACAGAGCGATACAACAGGAAGCAATCTGATCATCATAAGTAGTCCCCCCGTCCGACAAGAGTTTCGCCCCGATATACTCCTTTACACTCTAAGGGGGGCGGGCCCACTTGGGTCATGACTCCCAAGCGTCTCAGCCTCCCGTTGTCTTGTTTCGAAAATGAACCCATTTCACTTATGGTAGCAACTTTAAAATCCACAACTCCGCCAGCCGTCGAGGCAATTGTGAAGTAACAAAGAGAAGACAAATTATTCCGTTCGTTCCGTCGCACATCACAACTAAGGACACACACCTGCGCGAAACCGACGAGTCTAGCCACTGCGCGCTAGCCACTGAAATTCTGTGCCTGACACCCCTTATAATATACACCGCCTGTTGCCCCTCAGTCACAGCCCTTTCACTAGTACACCAAGGACTTAGAAAAATATTTGTGTTTTCTGTACCGCAGCGTTTATTGTCACGATTTCCATTGCCCATTTTTGTTGTTCCACAGCCAGCCTGATGCCTTTTCGGCAGTTTCACCAAGCCTCTTCAGTGCCCTTGTTCTCGACCGTCCCCTCAGCCCCAACAGTTTCAATAAATCATACACTGATGCAGTCACAAGCCCTCTTGCGCCCACTTCAACAGACATGACCCTTGCAGTGAACCCATCGTGTCTCAGATCCGCGGCCAGATCACTATACTTGGCCGCTTTGAATGAATGTTGCTCGTCTAATCTGGATTCAAATGGCACGGTCAGTTCAATCAGTATGACCTGAAGCGTTGCTGAAGAATGAAGCACTATATCCGGCTGTCTCCGCGATTTTCTGATACTCTCTGGATATGCCCCTCGGCCAGGTAGGTCTACCGCCATCTCCCAGTCGTTTGCACAGTCATGAAGAGATGGTAAACTGCTACCAGGTTTACTCGGTTTGGGGTGTGCTGACTTTCCTGCCCTCAGAAAGTATGTATTTGTGGTGCTCGTCCTGGGTTTGCTATTCACCCTCATTCTTGCCAGATCTGTTGTCGCAGCAAGCTCATTTAGCACTTTGTTATGGCGCCAAGTGTATCGCCCTTGCCCTAATGACACCTTACACGCTGAGAGCACGTGTTCAAGTGTCTGCCTCCCCTGGCACAGGGGGCACTGCTTATCATCCGACTTTTCCCCATTTCACAAGGTTGGTGGCCAACGGCAGCAGGTCATACATTGATCTAACAACGAAGCTGAGCCTAAGAGGAGCCATATGGCATATATCATTCCATGTCAAGGACCTCTGCAGGGCTCCTTCTCATGTAGTCTGTTGGCCTTGTTGGACCTGATGCACTGCTTTTTGCAACCTCTTATCATTCTCAGCTCCTCATATCTCCTGAACTACCATGTCTCTGCGCTCTGTGCTTGATGCCTTGGGCCACCAGCGGATGTCTCCTTGATCAAATCCCCGTCTATTTGTTTGTGTGTATCCGATTACCTCCCTCAGTGCCCTCTTAAATTTATAAAGGACAAGCAAGGCAAATTGCTTACTGCCCCGAAGGAAGTAATGGAAAGATGGAAAGAATATTTCTCAGAACTCCTGGATGGTGAGCATGGTGAAGCATCAGAAATGACAACCACTAGCACAGAAGAGAAAACCAATGATGGTGAAGATGACATAAAGATGGAAGAACTGAAGGCAGCACTGGAGAAAATCAAGATGGGCAAAGCAGCAGGGCATGATGGTATAACACCAGAAATGGTTAAGTACATGGGAGCATCAGTCGACCTATTACTCTTAAGGGTTCTACAGGCAGTGTGGTACAACAAGACCATACCAAAGGATTGGGAGATTGCAATCATAACACCAATTTTCAAAAAGGGTGACAATCGACAGTGTGGAAACTATAGAGGCATATCTCTTCTCAGTGTCCCTGGTAAAATCTACTCTAGAATCCTAGAGCAGAGACTCTGACGCCTAGCTGAGCCACAACTGGATGAAGTCCAGTGCGGATTCCAAGTGAACCGAAGTACTCAAGACCTCTAACACTTCACTCCCATGTATCATAAAGCTGGTGTTATCTGTAGTGAAGTCTCTAACACTTCACTCCCCTGTATCATACAGCTGGTCTTACTGTAATGAAGTCTCTAACACTTCACTCCAATGCATCATAAAGCTGGTGTTATCTGTAGTGAAGTCTCTAACATCTCACTCCCCTGTATCATACAGCTGGTCTTACTGTAGTGAAGTCTCTAACACTTTACTCCAATGCATCATAAAGCTGGTCTTACTGTAGTGAAGTCTGTAACAATTCACTCCCCTGACAACTCCAAGAGATTCATCTTCCACGGCCTTGACACGGCGATTGAATGACACGGTGTTAGATTTGCCGCGCGAATTGAAGAAAAAGTATGGTGCTTCGTTTGGCTACTAAATTTCAACAATTATAATCTGTGGGTGAATAAAGGCACAAGTACCGCATTTTGTTTTTTAATGTGTGTATTACATTATTTTAAAAGGAAATATGTAATTAAAAACAATTCAAACAGTAAGAGGTTATAACGACTATCCGATATTTGAGCTGAAATTATAATATTAATATTAGTCGTCCACGAGGGAGTTGTTGTCTGTTGCGGATAAAAGTTAAACTGTTGCGGATAAAAGTTAACAAATGCGGTTTGGTTTGGTTTTAAGGACTATCTTTATTGCACACGGATAACTCCATCAGTGCTCTGATCTCCTTTAGACACCTTACTAAAGACCATAATAGAAGGCAGAGTTAAAGGCAAACGTGCAAGGGGAAGACAGTGCTATTAGGGGAAATGTAACATCAAGAGATGGACAAGAAAGAGTCCATCACAATATCAAGAGAAAAGGCAGAAGACGCCGGAGATCCATTGCAGCCGATCTAAGATATTGATGTCTGATGATGATGAATAGTCTTGTTGGTCTTCCCCCCCCCCCAAAAAAAAAAAATAAAATAAAATGTAATTGACAATCATCTTAACAAGACAATTTCGAGCACTACACGTTAAATCCTTGAAAGTATTCAAAAAGAGACATGAAAAGAGGTCGTATATCTTTATCATCACTGCTCCACAGATCGCACAGGAGCATAGACCCTCAAATACAAAAGTCCACCTATACTGCTCTTTACATTTCTTTCACATCTCTTTCACTTCTGTCTGCAGTTGATCTCTCCATAACACCATATTCCCAATGTGCCTCAATGGGAGTGGAGCAGGATTCTTTTTACAGGACATACATATTTTCTTTATGCTTAATACATTCATGTGCCATGCTGCCACCCCTACCTGCGAAATGCATAATAGACTAACCCCGCACTCTTCCTGCCACCACTACCTGCGAATTGCAAAATAGACTAACCCGCGCAGGCAAATGTACGGAAGCTGGTGTGGTCATTGAATTTCAGAATGGGTGAACAAAGACACAAGAACCCACAATGCAGACTAAATAAATTGTACTGCGTAAAATAAAATTTAAAAAAAAACAAAAAACAGTAACAGGTTATTACCATCGAAACAACAGTCTGATGAGATCAAAGCAATTTATGGAGATCAAAAGAAGTCGTCCAACATAAAAATCTAAATCAATTCAAATGTCAAGGTGACGAATGAGTAAACATATGCAGTTAGAATATTGGAGACCAATGAGATGTGTTCATTAGAATATTGGAGACCAATGAGATGTGTTCATTAGAATATTGGAGGCCAATGAGATGTGTTTCTTAGAATGTTGATTAAAATCGTTGTCTTCTTCATGTACCATACCAGGTGGCGTAGACGATCATATCTCTCCACAACTTGATCAATTCTGATGTTGACGTCTGTCCATGCCATGATGTCAAACTGTCCTGTATCTTCTCTTTGTCATCTTCTATCTCTTTATTTTCTTTAATCTTTTCCCGCTGTCACCATAAGTTCCTTCTTTCTTCTTCTGCTCATAACATGCCCAAAGAAAGTGTATTGGTTCCTTCTAACATGAGGAATAAGCTTTCTTTGCGCACTGGCCCTTTTCAAGACATCTCCACTACATTTTGTTTGTTCTCTATGGTATTTATAACATTCTTCTGTAAAACCACATCTCTGTGACCATTAGCGCTTTTCCTACATGTTTACTAATTGTCAATGACTCATTTCCGTACGTCAGGATTGGTTCTATATAACACCAAAGAACTCTTTCTTAATTTATTATAATATTATGGACAAATATGAAATGTAATGACAAGATGACAGGGAGGCCGGGGAAAAGACACGTATAGCAAAGATACGTTCTGAGATCAGCAAAATGTGCCCACATGAAAGCAACAGAGGAAAATAGAGAGAATATGGGGCAGGAGAAGATAGCAAGACGACGAACAACAAAAACATTTAAGGCACAGATGTATCATCATCATTTTATTTTCTGCTCCATACAGAGCATGGTGACGTCACTGTAGCTGCCCCCCCCCCTCCCCTTTGCAAGAAGTCTGCACAAAGTATTCACACACTTTTGTAGCAGTGGTTTCTGTGGCCACTCGTATTAGTATCCTTGTATGACATGTGGCCACTTGTATTAGTATCCTTGTATGACATGTGGCCACTCATATTAGTATCCTTGTATGACATGTGGCCACTTGTATTAGTATCCTTGTATGACATGTGGCCACTCATATTAGTATCCTTGTATGACATGTGGCCACTCGTATTAGTATCCTTGTATGAAATGTGGCCACTCGTATTAGTATACTTGTATGACATGTGGCCACTTGTAATAGTATCCTTGTATGACATGTGGCCACTCATATTAGTATCCTTGTATGACATGTGGCCACTCGTATTAGTATCCTTGTATGACATGTGGCCACTCGTATTAGTATCCTTGTATGACATGTGGCCACTCGTATTAGCATCCTTGTATGACATGTGGCTGCTCGCATTAGCATCCTTGTACAACATGTGGCCACTCATATTAGCATCCTTGTATGACATGTGGCCACTCGTATTAGCATCCTTGTATGACATGTGGCTGCTCGTATTAGCATCCTTGTACAACATGTGGCCACTCATATTAGCATCCTTGTATGACATGTGGCCACTCATATTAGTATCCTTGTACAACATGTGGCCATGTATTAGCATCCTTGTACGACATGTGGCCACTCATATTAGCATCCTTGTACAACATGTGGCCACTCATATTAGCATCCTTGTATGACATGTGGCTGCTCGTATTAGCATCCTTGTACAACATGTAGCCACTCATATTAGCATCCTTGTATGATATGTCGCCACTCATATTAGTATCCTTGTACAACATGTGGCCATGTATTAGCATCCTTGTACGACATGTGGCCACTCATATTAGCATCCTTGTACGACATGTGGCCACTCGTATTAGCATCCTTGTACAACCTGTGGCCACTCATATTAGCATCCTTGTACAACGTGGCCACTCATATTAGCATCCTTGTATGACATATGACCACTCATATTAGTATTCTTGTACGACATGTGGCCACTAGTATTAGCATCCTTGTACGACATGTGGCCACTTGTATTAGCATCCTTATACAACATGCATATCTGTGCAGTAGACCTTTTCTTTCTTCGTATTTTCACAGATCCACAAGAACTAAATGGGACACCAGATGTATAAATGTTGTATGATAAACTGAGGTAGTGGTAGCACGTTGCAGCAGTCAATGTGACAATTAACAACACAAAGAAATGTGACAAATGTGTAAAGGAATGTGACAACCAGTTACACACAGAAATGTGACACCCTGTTACACAAAGAAATGTGACAACCAGTTACACAAAGAAATAAGACAACCAGTTACACAAAGAAATGTGACAACCAGTTACACAAAGAAATGTGACAACCAGTTACACATCAAAATGTGACAACCAGTTACACAAAGAAATGTGACAACCAGTTACACAAAGAAATGTGACAACCAGTTACACATAGAAATGTGACAACCAGTTACACAAAGAAATAAGACAACCAGTTACACAATGAAATGTGACAACCAGTTACACAAAAAAATGTGACAACCAGTTACACAAAGAAATAAGAAACCAGTTACACAAAGAAATGTGACAACCAGTTACACAAAGAAATGTGACAACCAGTTACACAAAGAAATAAGACAACCAGTTACTCAAAGAAATAAGACAACCAGTTACACAAAGAATTGTGACAGTCACTGAAGAAATTGGGTCAGTCAACCACACAAAGAAAATGTATTCTTCCCTGGATCCTTAACCGCTGAATGATACAGCAATCATTGACCATCAAGCCTAGTGACGTCTTGTAGGGCAGCAACTAACTTCTCCACTTTGCTGAGTCAGTGGCCATCACGCTTAGTGACGTCTTGAAGGGCAGCAACTAACTTCTCCACTTTGCTCAGTGATACAACCACATTGATACTAGTGGTATTCTTTATGTATCATTGTCACCCACGATGATAAGTGTAGACTTCATGTTGATGGATCGGGTGATATGTTATAATGGTCAACTCGAAACCGACACAGTATGACGTTGAGTGGGAGTGTAAATGTCAGGTGCACGAATGCATGGACTGTTCTGTAAAGTTGACTAATACTTCAGGCATAAACTCACTCATAGTTAAAAGTCACTGACGTGTATTACTGTGGACGTTTTTGTTCATGGATTTAATGAGACACACACTGACATCACGGTTACAGTCACTGGAACAAGTTGACAACAACATCGTATACTTGAAAAAATGGTCTGCAATATCAAATAGGCATTCGTGTCGAATATAGGTACAACTGGACTTTAGCAAACAAGCACTCATGGTCCTAGTTGTCTGGCATCTCAGGCCCTAACTGATTAATCGCATCAGTTAATGCTAGCAAAAGTGTTTATCATAAAAGGCTCCCTGGTAGGACCTCTTCTGGCTAAGTATTACAGTTCGTACATTAGCAAATTGAATGACGACACTCTTCAATCATCAATAATAGGACTTATAATAGACAGATCTCTGTATCGTCCTTAGATAGTAAGGGCATTCCTGTTCTCTGGACGATAATCCGCTAGACCAAAAGCGGGGTCAAAAATGGCTCCATCTTGTGTAAGCATCGCTCACACCGAAGGTGAATAACGAAACCTAATAGAAGGCTCTGTTCCTTATACAAATGTGCATATAGGGCTCTGCATGTCCGGTAATCAAAACTGCTGCATATATCAAGCTTTGGTGCTGCTAGATAACATGCCGTCTTTATATATATATTCAACAAATCATATGGACGGACGTTATCACGTCGCCCACCTAGGCATAGAAAGAGTTCACAAAAATGTCTTCGTACCTTAGTCACAGAAAAAACACCCTAGCACATATCACACGCCATCACTTGGCGTAACAAATGAACACTGGGAAAATCACTGACATAATAGTCATACAGAGAAACAATCTCCTTCCCAGAATAAGACCACAGAGACCAATCTTCGGACTTTCCTATCCGAACAGCCTTCAGCAGAAAACCGACATGACGGAAGCCCTGACGACAATGACGTCATTCACACATGCGCAGAAGCGCACTTGACCCCAGAGTTCAGCTCCAAAATAGGCCGACGTTAGACATGAAAAGATATAAAGATATAAGACTAAATCGCCTTAAATAGTCAAGGAATAAACATTAACTCGGGTTATAAACCTTTTCAAACAAGACCAATCTGTTCTGTTCAAACAAGGAACAAACCGACGTAAATCTAATTCATACGCCAGAGAAGATAACGAATATAATAAAATATAACATCAAACCAATCTAAGGGTTATTTCCCTTAGATTATCAAATAAGATCCTTTCCTCAGACAGATAGATATTACTTTAAACATATATTGCCTAATAAGAATCTGTTAGTAACACTCAGTCAGTGGCCATCATGCTTAGTTGACGTCTTGAAGGGCAGCAACTAACTTCTCCACTTTGCTCAGTCAGTGGCCATCACGCTTAGTGACATCTTGAAGGGCAGAAACTAACTTCACTTTGCTCAGTCAGTGGCCATCACGCTTAGTGATGTCTTGAAGGGCAGCAACTAACTTCTCCACTTTGCTGAGTCAGTGGCCATCACGCTTAGTGATGTCTTGAAGGGCAGAAACTAACTTCTCCACTTTGCTCAGTCAGTGGCCATCACGCTTAGTGACATCTTGAAGGGCAGAAACTAACTTCTCCACTTTGCTCAGTCAGTGGCCATCACGCTTAGTGACGTCTTGAAGGGCAGCAACTAACTTCTCCACTTTGCTGAGTCAGTGGCCATCACGCTTAGTGATGTCTTGAAGGGCAGAAACTAACTTCTCCACTTTGCTCAGTCAGTGGCCATCACGCCTAGTGATGTCTTGAAGGGCAGCAACTAACTTCTCCACTTTGCTCAGTCAGTGGACATCACGCCTAGTGACGTCTTGAAGGGCAGCAACTAACTTCTCCACTTTGCTCAGTCAGTGGCCCTCCTTCAAGAACTGTTCAAACTCTGGTTCATGCTCTACATTTCGGCCTCTACAGTTCTCTGCCAGGTTGCCTTTGGTTGCCAGTTCTTTCGTCTTCCTTCCGAGTTCCATAGCATGGCATCTCAAGATGGTGTCGGGGTCTCTTCTGAGGACATGCCCAACCCATTTCAAGTAAAGGAAAATTCTCCAAATTTTTAAGCCAAACACCATCACCAATCAAGAACTGCTTACACGAAGCAATCAAGAAAATATGCATACCATCATAGCAGCATCACTTGATTGGTGATGGTGTTCAGCCTAAAAATTTGGAGAATTTTCCTTTGGCAGGATGTACAAAGAAAATATGATGGCCAAAAACAAAAAGAAAAGTGGCAGTCAAGTTAAAAAAAAAACATGTAACAACAACACAAAAACATTTGACAACAACACAAAAAAATATGACAGCCAACCACACAAAGAAATATGACAGCCAACCACACAAAGAAATATGACAGCTAACCACACAAAGAAATATGACAGTCAACCACACAAAGAAATATGACAGCGAACCACACACACACACAAAATATGTGGTAATCAATGATCTGAAAAGCATTATCAAACACAAGTTTTATTTTTGGTACAATCCTTATTGCTATCAATTGTTTGAGAATCTGAGGTCAACATGTAACCATCCAGCCACTTTCAACCCTGACATTAACACAGTTTCGTTCACTGGCAGAACACCCCTACAGCAATATAATCAAACCACTATCAATGACAACAGAAAGACAAGCATATTTCTGACTTCATCATACAATCTTGCAGCAGGAAAAAAAAAAAATTCGTAAAAAAAATGCAATTCCCATACTTCCTTATAATGATGTGCCTACGATGAATTTCAATATTTCTAATGCTTCAATGGAAGTTTCAAGTATTCCTCTATCACAAGTGAAAATACTTGCACAAGGTACATGCATAAATAACCAGAATTCAGTTCTTCAAAAAGGTCATTTAGCAAAATATTGTGCACAAATTGGAACAACACAACCGATTGAATTATGTTCTAAAAATAGAAACATGCACACTAGAATCATCAGGTTCGGATATCTTTGTTAAGACAATGCAAGTTAATAATGACAGTGTTACATCTGGAGAAAATATGGTTATGTGTGCACTCCTGTACCATGCGTCCTTGACAGAAGATGTTCACCTGACACTAGACCAGAGTATAACTGACAAGCAAACTGTTTCACCTCTTACTTATCATCATCATTACCTGCACTTCTGTACCAGACATCTTTGACACAAAAGAATCTGCCACTAGACCAGTGTATAACCAGAGTATAACAAACAGGGGACCTAGTATTGTGAAGTCTCAAACAATGCACTCCCCAATGGCAGTATCTGTTATGGGACTACGTATTTTACCATCTAGGCGTTATTGTTAATGTTGATCAGAGTCGACATCACTGTACTCTGGGCAAACCCATAAGTACTCAGTCTCCCTTAGCAAATATTAAAGGGTATGAATGCTAACTGTTCCTTTTGCGTGCTGGTTGTATACATGCCAGATGCATCCTCTCATACATCCATCCCTGCTGGTCTTACATTTGATGCCAAATTCCAACAAACTTTGCCTTGATGATTCCTCTATTGCAGTGTCATTATCTAATAGGCGATCTTTAATGGTCCTCAGTATCTCTCCCTTATCCATATACAAAGCACTTTCTATGAGTGCTCTTGAAGCTAATCTGTCAGCTCTGCATGACCAGGGCAGTAGATCCACACTTTTTCCTGAAGATTCAAGGTTTTTATGGAGATTTTTCAAGACATCAATTTTGGACCTTCCGAAGCATGGACTGAGAGTCTCATGTATGCTTGTGACCATTTCTTATTTATCTGAGCCAGTCCTTTAAATGAGGACATTAACAAAAGTTAATGTTCGCTGAACTGCAGCTATTAGATGTTAAAAAGCACAGGAAACAGTGGAGATTCCTGAAGTAGTACCGCGCAAATGTACATTGGTTCTGATGTCCATGTTCCCATGCAGCTGATCTCTCTGTTAAGGCGGCTGCAATCCACATTATTAGCCAAGGGTTTACACCACATTCATTAGACAGTCCATCAAGGTTGCAAAGTCCACACTGTATGTCATGCTGTATGTCATGCTGTATGTCATGCTGTATGAGGCAACTAGCATGAGGCTGTGCATGTAAAACAAGTTGCTATAGAAACCACAGCTGTATGAGTATGTGACAATCTGGCGCTGGCTACTTGCAAGGGGACTTGTTGCAATGGGAAATTCATGCTCCATAAAGAGCGAAAAGAAAAATAATGATTAGTTTATCTGTCTGGCTCAGTATAACACTCATCTGCCTGGCTCAGTATAACACTCATCTGTCTGACTCAGTATAACACTCATCTGTCTGGATCAGTATAACACTCATCTGTCTGGCTCAGTATAACACTCATCTGTCTGGATCAGTATAACACTCATCTGTCTGGCTCAGTATAACACTCATCTGTCTGGATCAGTATAACACTCATCTGTCTGGCTCAGTATAACACTCATCTGTCTGGATCAGTATAACACTCATCTGTCTGGCTCAGTATAACACTCATCTGTCTGGATCAGTATAACACTCATCTGTCTGGCTCAGTATAACACTCATCTGCCTGGCTCAGTATAACACTCATCTGCCTGGCTCAGTATAACACTCATCTGTCTGGCTCAGTATAACACTCATCTGTCTGGCTCAGTATAACACTCATCTGTCTGGCTCAGTATAACACTCATCTGTCTGGCTCAGTATAACACTCATCTGTCTGGCTCAGTATAACACTCATCTGTCTGGCTCAGTATAACACTCATCTGTCTGGCTCAGTATAACTCATCTGTCTGGCTCAGTATAACACTCATCTGTCTTCTGATTATATAAATGATATTATAAATACTGCTCATGCAACATTTTCATTCCAGACTACACAGCTACACTCTTATACACACACACATACACACTATTAGTTGTGAACAACATTCAAGAACAACTGCTTTAAAGTAAAAGTTTAAAACAGAAATGGCCAGAACCACTGGTATATGAATGATTATCATTCAAAACATACATTCTCAGTATAATATAATAGATTAGCAAACAAAGATCCCTGCATATCCGAAAAATGAGGTTAAGTTGGAGGTGGTGCATTCTTGTACAAAATGAGTGACAAAATAACAGTTTTTAGCATATACAACATATTTTTGCAACACAAAAAAAAAAACTGATCTGGAAAGATACAACAACATAATCAGTTTCTAGCAGTAGAAAATCAGTCTGTGGTATAGTTACCAAAACAGAAAGTAGCACAACTCAGAGACTACACTCTTCTCTTTCTCTCTGTCTTCATTCAAGTTCTTCCCTCCAGGAAATTAAAAAATTTATATATTCCTAAAAATTAAATTTGCTGTTTAAATTATACTGCATGAAATAAACAACCACAGAAATGAAAGCAAACCAGGAATGGACTAAATGAATAACTGGTATAAACTGGAGATGTACCAAGTTATAACACATTGTAGGGTATTTGTAAAAACGCTCTATGCAACTTAAAAATTAATCATAAACTTTACGGACCATGCATGCACAGTCAGTGTGATATATTCTAAAAGTTACAGGTACCATAACTCTTACCATAAAGTTAGATGATTAGCAGTAAAAAACAACATGTTGACAGAATCCATCTTGCAGCTTGGTAAAATAAAGAAATCAAATAAATATGCAGAATAAAACTCACAACAACAATTGCTGTTGAAACATGCATTTAGCAGAACTGACAAATAAAATATAAAATTTATCAGATTTAAAATTTTTTTAATAAAAATTAATTTACTAGTAAAATACACAGCTTAGATTTGCTGTAGCATTTCACAAACGTTTGTAGACATGTTATTTAGTTGAAACACAGAAATCTTAAGAGATTTTTATGATAAAGGACATCATGGCTTTCTTTAACAGACTACAGAAATACAACTGATCTTCACAAGGGTATAAATAATGAAGAAACATAAAACATCTTCAACAGGATCAGAATTGAAACAACCAATCATTTCACTTCAAGTTAATTCCAAGGGTAGATCAGCAAGTGTTATTCTAAAACAACCCTTTAAAAATGTGATGCGGTAAAATTATAAAACTTTTTATTAAACATTACATAAAGAAGTGTATGTTTTCAGCAATAAAATGTGTTGACCAAAGCTTAAAACTCTGACCAAGACTAAAATCTCAAATTCTAATGATTATTAACTAAAAGTCAATGTAACATAAAACAAATGAAAAATCTAATTCACTGTAATCTTAATACAGGTCAACAATCTTTTATCTGAAATCCTTGGGGCCAGATGTGTTTTGGAATTTTTCGGATTTCAGAATGGTAGTGCATTACGTGCACTCTATATTTTGACTATAGGCTAGCTTGGCTCAACAGTGGTCTCCAAGAGAGCCCCACTCTTGCAATGAGCCATGGGTTGGTAGACAGTAAGTTAGTATTGCTTTCTGCCCATTAGCTCTGACTAAAGATACATCTTGTCGGTAGGCACCCAGTGACTCATTTATACGAAACAGAATCGCTGGAGCCATAGAGATGTGCACAGCACAGTTTTCTTCTTTCTCTTGTGACAGTCATGCAACTGCTATTGATGTTGTGATAAGCTTCCTTTTCTTCTTCACACTGTTCCCTGAAGGGGTATCTCCAGCTGTTTTTGACATTTTTACAGTGAAATTTAAATCACAGAAAGTACAAAAATATCTGAGAGCTGCAGATACAAGTGTGGCTGGTAGAAGTGTGGCTGGTAGAAGTGTGGCTGGTAGAAGTGCGGGACACAATTGACTGAGCTATGCTCAAAAGCTTATTGATGCTCTGGCGCTAACATGTACATGTATAATGTATTGTGCATGCACTAGCATTGTGGTGTCAGCACATGGGCAGGAAATATGATATAACTAACGCTGAAACCTGCTTGAGTCATGTTGTGCACATGAGTGATGCTCCACGAGAAAAACAACTTTTGGTTTTCAGAGTTTTCTGAACTTCAGAATTTTGGAAAAAAGTTAACTGGCCTGTACCTGACATGCAAAATGGTCTTTTTTTTTTAATGACGTCACAACCCACATAGGCTGAAATGATGAGGGTAAGATGGTATCTCCCCCAACATTGTTTGAACCTTCTATTTTTCGTTCCCAATAAATATCAGCATATCAACACGCAGCTGGCAAGCGGATTTTAAATGGCTAAAACTGATTGATTTAATATCTACCGTTTCTACACTTTGTGGCCGCATGGTTAAATAATGGCGTTTTCCAGCCTCAAACTATAAGTGTCTTTATCTTTCTCCAACTGATGGTATATCCCTCTTTTCAAACTGCCTTCTCACTCTCAAACAAAAGACACCTGTCTCATTCCTCCACTAGTGCCAAAATAAAGACATCTTTCTACAACTAGAAACATCTTTCTCTCTCTAACTAGTACTAAATGTGTCTTTTCTTCAATACAAATTACAAGCCCCCTTCTTCATATATCAGGGCTGCACACCAACCTTAAATGATAATCAAACAAAAAGAGATTTATAGTTATACATACACTTCATAACTTTTATCAAGAACTATTTAAAAAAAAAATTGTTTGATTTCAAGGTCAAAGTTAGGGCTACACTGACCACAACTGAGGGATCAGTCTATATTCAGCATATGCAACAAATAATTTATATGGGACCTAACCAAAAGAGCAGCAGTCATTCAATTATTATCCCTCTGCTCCTCTGGAGCACAGACCTTCAACAAAATCTCTCTATATTTCCACGTACGGTACTGTGTCATCCATTCAAGGTGTTTCTATTACTTATTTATCCCTGTCATGTCCATTACCAATTCCCGTCTGCATGTGTTTTTCTGTCTGCCTTTTTTTCTCTTACACTGGGGATTCTTGAACAACTGCCTTGTGATGGTATCAGCTGGTTTCCTTAATGTGTGTCCTTCTCAAAACCAATGTCTTCTCCTCACTTCTTGGTATTTGTCTTGTTCTTGGTGACCTTGTCACACCTTTTCTATCCCTCAAGTACCAAGTTATAAAATTCTGTCTCTTCCTGGTTATCATTTTTGATGTTCTCCATCTTTTATAGCATGACAATACGACTGCCTTGACATTTCAGCCAAAGATTGCCTTGACATTTCAGCCAAAGATTGCCTTGACATTTCAGCCAAAGATTGCCTTGACATTTCAGCCAAAGATTGCCTTGACATTTCAGCCAAAGATTGTGTGTGTTATCTCCATGTTCAACTTGATGTCTTTTCATTTCCCATATATTTGTATTTGCAAATGCAATGAATGCTCCTGTTGCCTTTTATATCCTTATTTTGATTTCACTTATTTTGTTCCTTCAGCTTTATCTATACTGTTGCTAAGATACATGCATATAGACAAGAGTATGAATGCTTCTCTAAATGCTGACTGGCTATCTCTTGCTGCATTTATTCTCACAATCTTTGTCTGGCTATCTCTTGCTGCATTTATTCTCACAATCTTTAACATCTACACAAACAAATAACAAATAATACCTCCCTTTCAATGAACATAGATAAAAGAAAGATTTTCCGCTTACACCCCACATTTTTTTTTTCTTTTTAAATATCCCATTTTTCTATTCCTTATTCTCACTCCTGACAAAGCATAGGAGCATGTCTGTAGATAGACCCTGGCCTGGAAGCCTCAGCAGAACAACTTCATGTGCTCTTTCAGTGGTGGTTTCTGTAACATATTTTTTTAATACATGATGATGCTGCTAGCTCTATGCACAACCCTCCTTATTTGTCTTTTATGACATGCCTGGTAGGGTATAATGGTTCTATCCTTTCTCTCAAATAATCAGACATTGATACACGTCAAAGTCCACCTGGGTAAAGAAACCACACATAAAAAAAATGAGTTCTGTCTCACTTTGGTCAGGCCACACCCCATTCAACCTAAACACAAAGTCTGCCAGTTGTATTAGGGCATTTGTCCCAACATAAACGACTTTGTGGCCTAGTCAAGTATATTCTAGGCACTCTTACAAAATAAAATATTTCTGTCTTCATATGCTGGCAAAAAATTTAAAAAAAAAATCTACATACATAAATGAAAATAATGTATTTGACATCATAAACAGAAAAAACATACATCAAAATGGGAAATTTTAAAACTTTCCAAAGAAAGAAAGGAACACAGCGTGCATGCTCACATACAACAAAATTAATAAAGCATCAACACAACTCCAATATTAAAATCAAGCTCTTGAATGATAATTTAAAATAGAAAATATTTGGAAACACACATCCTTTAACAAAGAGAAAAAATGTAAATAAAACATTGACACTTTCAGAGAATAAACTTGCACAAATCTTCTTCAATCAGCTGTATTCTTATAGGCAAATATGGGTGTTCGTTTACAAGTGTTTACATCTCAATTATTTTTTTTCTTGTATTTGACCAAAACAGGCTGCTGTATATTTCTATTACACAAGTAGTGTCAAAGTACCACCTGGCAACTTTTCCATGTCACTGCCACAGTTCTGGGTGGACGGCATAAACAACCAAAAATAATATTGGATTTACTGCACTCTTTAAAAAAAAAACCCACCTATCTGAATGGGGGCACAATTTCTGATGATCAGATTACCTCCTGTTGTAAAGCTATGTACTAAGTTTCCTAGTATTATTATTGCCTGACTTAATAAGTATAATGACCTTGAAACCTGAACAGACATGGCCAACATTATCAAATAAAGAATACAGAAGACAATACAGTTTTCACTTTCTGGGGAATATATGGAAACTGAAGATAATCAAATTCAATAGAAAAAGAAATATTCTAGTGTCCAGTGACCTCCATAACATTATCACCCCCCTACAGTTCCCCATGGAGCATAGGCCTTCAACAAACTTGTCAAGTCTTTCCATGTCTTCTTCATGTCTGTCACCAGTTCTCTTCTCCATGTGTTCCTTGGTCTTCCTCTACCCTGGGTATTCCAGAACACGGACTGGCTTGTTATTCTATCAACAGGTTTTCTCAATGTGTGTTTTATCCATCGCTAGCATCAACTTCTGATCTCTATCTTCCACTGGCACTTGTCCAGTTCTTGTCATTAGTTCCACACTAGCGATCTTGTCATGCTACTTTAATTCTATTCTATGCCAGCACCAGCAACTCTTAATACCACAAAAATTTCAGAAACATACAGGGTAATGAAAATAATAAAGGAGAATAGAATTAACATCTAATTAGTTACATACTGTCACAAATGTGTGCTTGTGCTTAACAGAAGGACAAAGTGATAAAACTAGTTTCCCAAGGGGAACTGAGAGACAGAATTGGCTATACATTAGTGGAAAAATGCAAGGAAAATAAGATGATAAGAAAAGAAATATTGCAGGCAAAATGGACATGAAGATGAAATCATTGGGAGTCGGTCATTTTGCTAGGAAACCAGTAGCGTAGAAGAAATAAAGGAAAACATCACAATTGACTGGCAAGAAAAACTCACTGGCAAGAAAAACTCACTGACAAGAACAAAACAAACAAAGAAGTCCTAGAAAAGCTAAGAATGAAAAGAGAATTAATGAAGAAGATCCAAGTTATATAGCGAACAGGTGAACAAAGAAGAAGATATAGCAAACATATTTTGGCCATATAAAAAAAGACACAACACCTTGCTGAAGACCATAATGGATGGTTGAGTTGATGGCAAACGTGCAACAAGATGACAGTGCTATAAGTGAGAAGATAACACTGAGTAAAGGACAGGAAAGAGTCTATCAGAGTGCGTCATAAAGATAAGAAACAGAAGATGGAGATCTATTACAGTTGATCTTGACTGTAGAGGTGGCAGATGATAATGAGCAGAATGCCCATGACAATGAGGCTTTGTGAAATGTGGCTGAAGGATGTGTTCCTCAGGGAACTATATGGGAAAGAAGACATTGTTTCACGAAGAAGTAGCCAGTTAATGCTTACACAATACTAAACAATGTGTCACAGTATTAAAACACACACATACATACACATTCAAACACACAAGACTTTTGATTTACCCTCAAATAACAAAATCAATGCTTGCTAAACCATCAGCAAGGATGCAGTGAACATGCAAAAAAAAAAAAAAACACCCAAATTATATTAATAAAAAGTTTATCAACATGTAATCAGCACATACAAAACAAACCCGTAGAGCCATTCATTTGTTACCAATCACACGTTATATATTAATCCATTGTATTATCTACACAATAAATTGTCCACATTAATTACAAGAGTCACTTAACAGCATTGTTTCACATATTTATTTAAACACTTCACAGTCTTATAAAACATGCTCATCACATCTTTCCAAAATATTATACTTTATAACATCTTCAATTCTTATCCAGGCTTAATTATGAATTAGCAAGAAGATTTATAAAACTACTCACAACTTCCGATAACATAACTAATAAAAATCAGGTATAATATAGCACTAGCTACAAAAAATATGAAATAAGAACCCTTCAATATCTGTTTCCCAACTACAGGTGTAATGTGATAATTACTGCTATATAAATAAGGGCAGTGGAACAGCAGATAACTGCTTCTTTTCATACACTGTAAACACTCCTTAGAAAGTGTAAAAAAATATATCTTTCATACAATGAAAGTATCATCTTTCATACTATGAAAGTGTTGTCTTACATACCATGAAAATGTTCAAATATGATCCGACAGACATTTTATTTTACCAGTCATCTACATATTCAGTATATGTATACAAATCATGTTTTGAATAGTCCACAGGACTGTTCAACCATTAGAACCATCTTTCAGTTACCTTGTAAATGTTCACACTGTGAAGTCACTCTTCAGCCAAGATTACAATGATTTCATTAATCTTTTATCAAACTGAACCACTCATTTCGCACAATGAATTATCAATCTTCTAGCTGACAACCAACACTAGTGATTTAATTACTTCTTAACATACAATCAATCACCTGTAACCAGCAAAATCAGTGATTTCATTATTCCTTAACTGGCGTACAATCACCTGTAACCAGCAAAATCAGTGATTTAATTACTCCTTAACTGGCATACAATCCCCTGTAACCAGCAAAATCAGTGATTTCATTTCTCCTTTAACTGACATACAATCACACTAAGCGCCAAAATGTGTGATTTCATTACTCCTTAACCAGCATACAATCAATCACCTGTAACCAGCAAAATCAGTGATTTCATTATTCCTTAACTGGTGTACAATCCCCTGTAACCAGCAAAATCACTGATTTCATTTCTCCTTTAACTGGCATACAATCACACTAAGCGCCAAAATGTGTGATTTCATTACTCCTTAACCAGCATACAATCAACCACATGTAGGCACCAAAACCAGTGATTTTATTACCTCTCAACTGGCTCACAATCACGTGTAACCACAAAAACATGTGATTTCATTACTCCTTAACTGGCATACAATCACCTGTAACCACCAAAATGCCCAAACCACCCTACCCACAACCCCAAAACCCAAGTCACAAACCGTATAAAGAAATAAACCCACCATCACCCACCAATTCCACCATACCTAAAAATCCCCCCCACTCCCCCCACTCCCCTTAACCAAACAAAAAACCCTCCCCACCCCCCACCCCCCAAACATACCCCCCCTAATACCATAACAAAACCTCACAATCCCACTACCATTCAATCCAAACCCCCCCACAAAAAATACCAAAACCTAATTCATATCAACCCCCAACCTAAAACAAACCTTCTACACCCCCCCCCCAACCAACCCTACCACCCCAACACCCAAACAACAACTACACCCAAATAAAAAACAAAATCCACCCCACCCCTCCCACATTGTCCACTCCCAATACATCCCCTCAAACTTTCCCCACATAACAATCCTGGAAACCTGTCCCACCCCCTCACAACTAAACATACCTTAACTTAATCACAAATAAAAATTCACCCAATTTATCCCAAATAATTCAACAACCCTAAACCCAACAACAACCCCCCCATTCATTCCCCCAAAATACCAAAACCAAAAACATCCCTACACAACCACAACACCATAAAAATATTAATAAATAAACCCCCAACCTAACCAAACATCCCCCACAAAAACCACCCACCCCCATTAAACTCACACAAATCCCACTCCCAATACCCTCATCTTCATTTAACCCCCAAACACTAAACCACATACCCATATCACAAAAACCAAAAAAACAACCCCCACCCAAAATATATAACACCCAAACAAAACCTTCACAACCCCAAACCTCAAATGGTCAATACTTAACTAACAAAAATAAAAACACAAAAATAACCAACCAAACAACCACACTGTAATCCATATTCACTTGAAACCAAAATTGCCATAACCATTATAAACACCCTACATAATCCCAACCCTCTAATCACCTGACTTCCTAAAATCATTTTAAATATACAAAATTTAAACCAAATAAAACCTCATCCTAAGTAATTAACACCACTCCTAACAAAAGTCATTCCCCCATAACACACAAACAGTATCTCAACCCCACTCTCTTACCCACCACATCTCTATAAAATACTCCTAATCACCAAAACAATACTCCAACCCATATATCCCCATACCATACCTACCTCACAAATAATAACCTTCCCTCATTATACAATCCCTAAACCAACCTCCCCCAAAACTACAAAACCCCACCCAAATTTCCGTAACTTCATACCATTATACTACCTGAAAACATTAAGGGGCGGTCTGGATCCTCCATACATTAAACTAGGTACCATAACAAATTACATTTATTCTCAATTCAAAGGTTAAATCTCTACAAACCATTTGTCAACTATAAATACCCTTATACCTCATACAAACATAACTTTACTTACATCTGAAATAACTAATGTAAAATAAAAAAAAAAAAATTTAAATCTATTCTCTCACCATATTACCACCTGATATACAACTTATAAAATACAACTCAAATTACCTTACTAAATACCTCTTAACATAACCAACATTTCTCCCCCTCATACCAACAACTACCACTATTTTCATACAACAAAGCCATTCAAATCATTACTTCAAAAAACCCCCATACTCCCCCCTTAATGAATGAACCAATACTTCTCAATCCCACCTTAAATCAAACCAACACCCTACCCTTAAAGACTAATGATATACCAAAACTCACCCCCCAGCCCACCTAACTGTACATTCTCAACTTGTCCAACGTGTACGGACAAATTCCCTAAACAACACAATACCAACCCACCACAAATTCCTACCTCAAAAATACAAATCCCTGTATCACATTCCCAACTCCCCCAAACCCCTCAATTTATCATCATGAACACATGCAATAACTCAGAAACTAATACAATCCTCACTAACCAATACAAAAATTCCAATATAATTCAATACCCCATAATCACCAATAACATTCTTGAACTCATATTCTAAATAACCCCAACCCCATTAAATAACCCACAGAGTCACTTACCTTTTTTCAAACTAAACAGTCTATCCATTCTATCTCACACAATCCCTAATTTTCCTGGAAAATTAACACCACCTACCCAACATAGTCAATTCCACATCGCGATTCACTTCACCATCCATCTATTTCCCATCAAACAGCCTTATCCTCTTTCCAACCTTAACTTTATATCACCAACCCCCACCATCAAAAATCCCCCACTACTACTCCACCAAAAACTAAATACAATTTTTCCATTATCCTACTCACCATAACCATGTCACAATTTACAACATATTCCAATTTCACCAACAGATAATCATGTACTATGTCATCGACAGCCTTTCATTTCACTAAATATTGCCACAAACCTTTCATCAGTTACAAAATGTTCATATTAAACTAATCTATACAAACAAAACCACTCCCACTCCATCAAACCATCAAATCTGAATGGACAAAATAACCTCTAACTTCCACTAAATCTTAACGGTATCCATCAATCCCTGGTCTAAAAATTAGACATATTCCAACTTCAATACTAGATAATCACATGAATCATCAACAAAGATAAAAAATCCGCATTAACAAGCCCCTCCATTCTAATTCTCTATCAACATCACTTACCAATATCCCTAATCAAAATTCCCACAAGTTACACAATCATCTAGCCCTAACAAAACAAACAACCACATTTCAACCCCTGTCTACCCCCATAGTTATTCACCCTAACCCAATCCCACCTAATACCCATCCCCCAACCCCCCTCCTCAAGTACCCAAAGTCACTGTACTTTGAAAATGAATCCCCCATCCAGCATCTTATCATAACCCCCCTTGCAATTAACACTTGCCCATTAATTTCACGTGTAGTTAACCCCCTCTTGTACCCTCACCTGAATAAAAACTCCCAATTATGTACTCTGACCCTCATGATGCAATCATTCCTATTCATGGACCCCATATATCCCTGTCAGGGATACCCCGATGACCCTTCAACAACTTTCTAATGATTGTCCTATTATATAATTGAGCACTAATTATCAACACTTGTAATCACCACATCATCCTATTCACAACAAATATCCCAAACTATTATCAACACCCCTAAATCAAAAATACATTCCCGCTGTCAATTCCCCCCCATCCAAACTCACCAAATATCCCTCACCACACAAAACCCCCACTCTTGGCCCCACGTCCCACCACCATCAATATACACACAAAAATAAACCCAAATCCCTTACTAATCTCCCTCACATAACACCAAAAAAACAATATTAATCTTCGCTTTCTTGCCCCTAACACCAATATGAATCCCCGGAAACTCAAATCACCCCCGACCTGATCCATACCTAATCACCATTCTACCCAATTAACCATCCCAAAACCCAAACTACCAAATAGTCTAATACAACCTAACATATATTGCAACTACCCTACCGCCTACACATACTCTTAATGACCAGTTCAGGCCATTATTAACCTCCAACACCCCCCCAATCCAAGTACTCATCGACTTAATGACCCCTACAAATGTATTTCATATAGCTTACCCCGATATTCAATTGTCTCCAATCACAACAAGCAACCCCACTCAAAGGTCAAAAACAAGAATTTCAACTTCACCTTAATCAAATCCATTAAACCCAGTATAACAATAATAATTCAGACTTAAACTATAACCTCAACATAATTAATAAATGCAAACTATCTCCCCATCAACAAACAAATCCGGCTACCACCAACTTCTTTTCCACATAATCCAAAAAAACACCATTCTACAATCACCCCAAATCAAACACCCCCAACTATACCCTTTTACAAACCCACATCCCAACCCAAAAACTACCTACACACCCACACTAACCATAAAAATTTATTGGAATATCGCTCAAAACTTACCGTTTGTGTGCCCAATACTCCTCCTTTCTATCTCCAATTGAAATCCCCAAAACCACTCTCGTTCACCCTCCATTTACACTCAAGAACCTCCAAGCTCTGTGGATCAATAATTTCAACCCCTTTATGGACCATCCCTGGGGCCCTAAACCCCCTTCCACAACACTTCTCCAATAACAACACCACTCACCTTACTTACTCTCACGTATAACCTTCCAGCGAGATAACTTACATCACAAAATCAAAAGTTCCCCCCCAACCTCTAAAAAATGTATCTGCATAATTCCAATATGTCCAAGGAATATCTTCAAATTCCCAATCATATCCCAAATGTTTAATCTCACCTCAACCTATCAATTTCCACACCATACCCATCTACAATTCTAACCCAGTCATTTTGCTCCTATAACCCCAATTTTCTTAACCTTATCCCCCCCTACACACTCGTCATCAACTTTTAGGCACAACACCTCACCTACCCCCTACCTAGAGAGGAGCCAACAAGTACTTCAATCACCCTTCCAATCCCAACATTTGTCACACCCACTTAAGGCACATTACTCAAATACTTTCAACCATTATCTTAACAACAGCTTTCATACCTCCTATTCTAAAATAATCGACACCTGTACACATAAATACCAAACCACCCATCGTACTCTTACCCTATTTAACATATTCATCCCTTTATACATCTCAAACAAACCCAACATTCCAAGAAATAATTGGGCCACTATCCACACCAAAAACCTCACAGAACCCACATCCACAATTCCTAAACCACTAACACCATCCACACCACAAATCCACTATGATTAAAAACTACATTACCCCAAACAATCATACATTCATCATAACCCAACACCATCAACTTAACCAGACCAATTCCCTATGGCAATAATTCCCCCCCCAACTAATAACAATATGTAACTTCACCTCTCATCACAACGCCACTTGCTATCACAAAACCATAAACCCAACCCATTAACAAAACCCAACATAATCTACTTTACCCCATACAACTTCCCAAACCACCCCAACTAATCAACACTTTAACCATCCTAAACCTCCAAATCATCACTTTAGTTACTTTTCAACACCAACCCCACCTTCACTCCATCCCATGAACATCCCTAACACTCCCCTTTTAAAATAGTGCTACACTACCTGATTCCAATGTCATCTTTACTACATTAACCCCTACTAACCTTTTACCCTAATTTATCTTCCGTAAATTACCTACATTAACGCTCACAATACAACGTCAAACTACAAAACCAACCATTCAAGTAACCCTCCCACATCCATCCGTCACTTCAGCCGTAACTATACTATTTATACCCCACAACACTTCACATTCATCACTATACACCTACTCCTTCACCACCATCAACCGATGAGTACCAAACAATTCCTTACCAATACACCCTCTGGTCGATAAACTTTACTTCCAAATCACCCCCGTTCATAGTTACAACCACTTAATAAACTTCCACCCCTAAAAACCCACACTCCCTCACCCGCCCCCATCTTACAAAATGAACAATTCTTGGGGTTATCATCACCATCTTACTCATGTATCCTAAAACTCACCAAAATTCACATACCTTATATTCCCCTTCAACCACTGCACCCAACCTATCCCCAAATACAAACAACCACCCACTAAAAGCCAATGATATCTTATAACATTCATTTATTCACCGTAATATCTGTTTTCTCCCATTGTCAACTATCCTACCCCACCAATAATGACTACAGGTAGTCCAAATTCAAATACTATTCATACCTATCACCTTAGTATGCTATATTACATAGATCAACTCAAATTAACTAACTTCTTTAATATGGGCCATCCCTCCCCCCTCCTACTAACACGCCCATTCACAAATCTTTTTACAAAACACAACTCCCCCCGGTTTGAGATAGCCCAATATCCAAATCATCCACATCGACAAAACAATTCCATTATCCAATTTCTAATTCAAAGCTCGTCACTTACCAAACTCTAATTACATCCCCTTATTAACATAACGAAAACAATATTCACATCTTAAGTACAACACACAACCCATTATTCCACCCCTACCCCCTCATCACTAAATCTACCCCATACAATTTTAACACCTTACCTTCCCCCCTTAACCCCACCCCCTCTTATTTATTATCAACTCCTCCCCCTTCGCCCTTTATTTGTTAAACTCCAGCAATTTATCCCCCCCTTACCCATCCCTAACCCATTCTCTTGACCTCTACACCCCATTCCCCCCCACATACCACATTCTCCCACCTACAACTCAACATCAATATCCCATCTCCTTATAAACCAAACCCCACCTCCTATCACTCCAATGACACCCCCCACTATTATAAATTTATCACCCAAATTAACCCCTAACTCTACACCCAATTCCCCCCATCCACCCAAACCCCCCCACACCCCCCTATTACCCATCCCCCCACCCCCATTCTCCACTCCCTTCACTTACCCCTACGAAACAAACCCCACTTGCTACCTCACCCATGACCACCCAAAAACATCACACCCACTCCACTTTCAACACCAACATCCCCCCACTATAAATCCCACACATACAACATTTTATTACACACTTCCAAATCCCCATTACCCTCATTCCCATACCCCAACTCCTTCCCATATTCAATTATATAACCCAAACCCCCCCAACCCCCAAACCTTACCCCAACATATCCCCCCTCACTCTTTACCCTCCCTAAATACCCCCCACCATACCTCCTATAATCCCGCATTTTCTCCCTCAAATAGAACAATAAACTACATATTCCCTAAAAAATCCAAAAAACAAAACTCTATACCCCTCTCCCTCTACCCCCCCCCCCCTACTTTCTCACTTATCCCAACGATATAATCACCCCCCTCTACCTCACATTCCATAAAACAAACCCAATCATCCTACCATCTTAATCCACCTTTTACCTCACTTCTCCTAACATTACCAAAAAAAATACCAACTCCCACTTTCCTCCCCAGCAAATTCCAGCTCTCCCTTCATTTGCAGCGTTTACATCCCTTTCCTAAACCCCCCATAACCCCATCCTCTATCCTACCAATCCCTCCTTCACAACAAACCATTTCTCCCACCCCACTCAACTACCAAATTCCTAACCCAATCACTTCCGATAAACCACCCTTCTCACACCTCATTTTTAATCCCTGTATAATCCCTCAAATCCACCCCTAATCATCTCAACCTATTTTAACTGCAAATATTTCTCTTCAATAGTCCCCCCCCCAGTCAAAAAATCCTCCCTAAGACCTCAACCAAAAATTCCCTACCCCACCATACCCCACCTCCTCCTCAACACCCCATCCCCCGCAAATACCACCCTAATCACCCCCCCTTCAATACCCAAATCTTTTCAAAACCCCCCCCCCCTCCCCATTACCTATCAATAGTCCCACCCCACTAATCATCCTTAACCCCACCCTAACCAACCCCACCCCCACAACATTAACCCCAACCCCCCCCCCATACCCCAAACCCTCACCCAAAATACTCTATTCATCAACTAATTCAAAAAACCAACCCAAATACCTTACCCCTACCTACCAATACACCCCCCCCCCAAATCCCTCAACTCCCTCTCACCACAAATCAAACCCCCCAACCATAACCACAACCAATAACCACCCCCCCCCCCCCCCTCACCCCCCCCATCTCTCCCTAAACCCACCCCCATACCCCCCCCCACCCCCCCCTATTACAAAAAACAACCCCCCCCCCCCCCTCCTTTACATCCCCCTACCAAAACCTTATATCAATCCTCAATACACACCCCTGTCTACACCAATATCCCTACCCTTTTCCCATACCCCCCTTCCACATTCTCCCCAATCCAATCCCACCACAACTCCCCAACTATTAACCTTTTTTTTTTTTTCCTTTTGTTTTTCCATCCTCCCCCTCAAAAATTATAAACTCCTCAAATCTCCAACTCCAATTACCCCAAACTTTCAATACTTCCCTAAACCCTAAATGTACCATAACCTTTATCCCCCCTTCCTTAAATCATAACCAATTACCTACCCTTGGGGGGGGGGGGTAACACCCCCCATCTCAACCAATCCCCTTTTATCCTTTCTCTAACACAAAATCCTAATCCCTCACAACTCTACCCACCCACATCCCCAAAAAATATAATCATAATTGACCCCTATACCAAAATATCCCACCCCTAACTCCTCCCAATCTTAACCCACCCTCCCCATACCAAACATCCCAAATCACTCATAATTACCCAATCTTGACAACCATCCCACCCAATTTGACCACCTTCAATATTCCCTATCCCCCAAACTCACCCCCCCTACCCCAACACTAAAATCCATACAACCAACTAATAAACCTACAGCTCCGCCCATAAACCCCCCGTTACCCGTTAACTTACACCACCCTCACAACACCCCAAGACGAACAATCTACCACACCTTACCCCACCCCCCCCCCTCCCCTATACCTCCCCCAAACCCTCATAACCCTAACCAATAACATACCTACAATACCCTCCTCTCTGTTACACCCCGCAATAAAAAATCAACCCCCCACCTCTTCAAGCCATACCACACCCCCACAAACCCCTATACCAACACCTCCCACACCCCCACCCTTCATACCAAACTCCCTTTGAATCTTCCCTATAAACCTACACCATCACCCTCCCCCTCATCAACCCCAACACCTAATAGTAACAACCTTCCAAGTCAACTAACCTTAATCTACAACCACCCCCCCTAAAACCCAATCCATGTCCAATTAACCCAAACAAATGATACCCCATCCCCAACACCCAAAAAAAATTACCCAAATTACCACCCCCCCCACAACCATCCCACGACCCCCACAAAAACTTGCAACCAACAACCTCCCACAAACACCCCCATCACCTTTTCAAACCAAACCCCCACCCCCTTTCACAACAACCTACCCCCCCAAAACCATCTAACCCCAAACCCCCCCCCCCACCCCCCCCAACCACCCCCCCCCCCCACCAACACAATCCCCTTCCACACCCTACCCAACGTGGCCCACCCTATCCTACCATCCAAATATACCAAAAACATTCCACCCCCCCCCTCCCCAATCCCAACCACCCCCCTAAAAACCCATCCCCCCCTATACCCCCCCTTCTAATCACCCCCCTCCCACTCACCCCCACCCTCCCATCCCCCCCCCCCCCCAAAAAAAACCCCCCACCCCCCCCCCCCCTCCCCCCCATTACCACTCCCCCCCATCCCCCCCCCCCCCCCACCCCCCCCCCAAACCCCAAACCCCTACACCCCCCCACTCACCCCACATCCACCAACCCCCCCCAAACCCCCCCCAACCCCACACCCCCACATAACAAAACGCACCACAAAACCAAAACCCCCAATCCCCCATCAATAACCCACAAATCCCCCCCCCCCCCCCCCAAACCCCCCCCTAACCACAATCAAACCACTTAAATCCCCTTACCAATCCCCTCCCTCCATACTAAACAGTAAACAAATCTTCTCACCTTCCTACCATATGACTACCCTCCTACCCCTCCAAAATAACCCCCCATCACCCCCCCCCCACCTAATAATCACTAATCCCCAAATCGCTACACTCTTACCCCAATCCCATCCCCCCCCTTCCCACACCCACAATTTCAAAATCACCATCATGCACTCAAACCTAGCCAAATTCACAACACTCACCAAACCCCCCCCCCCATCCTCCCCCAACACTCCTCCAATACACACCCTCTCCACAATAGTATCCCCCCCCTTTTCTCACCTGTCCCCCCTCCGACACCCCACCCCCATTAACTTTATCCAATCTATCAAATTCTCCCCCTCCCCCCCCACCACCCCACTAATCCCCCCACAGCGCCTCCACCCCCTTCCCCCCCCCCACATTTTCCCATCAATCCCCCCCCACTCGATCCCCCCCCCACCCCCACACCTAACCCCCATACAGCTCTCCATTAACCCCCCTCCTACCTCCACTCCCCCACCGCCTTTAATCCCACCTCCACCATTCCCTTTTAATACTCCCACCCCCATTTATAACCCGCGTTCAAACCCACTCATTCCAACTTCCTCACAACCCCTTTCCAAACCTCAACCCCCCCCTTACCCCCCCATCCCCCACCCAAACCCACTTCCCCTACCCCCATTTCTACCCCCCCCAGATACCCCTCCAACTCTAATAAACCCACCACCCCCCCAAATTCCTGTCCCCTCCACCCACCCCCCCTCTCATTTTCTCCATCCCCCTTCACAACCCCCACCCCCTCCCCACTTAAATCATTCCCCCCATTTACCCCACTTTCCCCCAATAAACTAAAAACCCCCTCCACCATACCCCCCTATATACCTTCCCAAAACCTATTGTACCCCCAGTCCCCCCCCACCCTCTATCCCCATACCACCACCCCCCCGCAAACCATTACACCCCATCTACACCCATTTACCTTATCCCATTACTACCCACCTTAATCACACATAAGTCATAATTAGATCACATCCACCCTACCTCCCCCCCCCCTACACCCCACTTCACCCCACCATCTATCATTTACTCCTTAACCCAAATCACCTCACAATCCTCTCTTCCCACCCCCCAAACTCCCTATCCCCTCATCCAACCCACACCATCCCCCTACCTAATAACACCTATCCCCCCCCACCCCCCCCCATATACACTCGTCTCCCATTCCCCATCCTACCCCTACCACCCATCCACACCCTACCCCCATAAAAATTCACTCATCCGTCGCACACAACGAAATACCCCCCCCCCTCACAACTACCCCACCCCTACAATAAAATACCAGAGTACAAACAATTCACAATCCCCACCCCAATCCACATACCTGCCCCCCATCACTACCTAACTTCCACCATTCAAATCCTAAATCCTCACCCCCCACTCCTGATTCCATGCATACCCAACCCCCACCCACACCTCCATACACCCACCTTAATCCCCAACCCCCCACCTCTAAACATCCTATCTACCCAACCCCCTATTCAAAATCACCTCAAACCCATCCCTCCCACCCCTCCAATATCACTCCCAATGAATAAACCATCCCCCATTCATATAACTATTATACAACCCTATTCCTTATCATCCCCCCCTCCAACTGTCCTACCACCTAACTCCAAACCATATCCCCCCCAACTTTAACCATCTCCACGTGCCCCCCAACAACCACACTGAATCACCCCTACCTACCAACTAAACCCACTCCTCAAAACCCAATCTACCCCAAATACCCCCTTATAATCCAACTCCCCCCACACTCTTCCTACCCAACCCGTATTTCCCCAACTCCACCTCAACCTACCCCCCAAACATCCTCCCCAACATCCCCACCACATCCCCGAACCCCTTCCCTTTACTCAAATCAACCTACGACTCCCCACCCCACTCACATCCTCCTTCTCCCACACCCTGTCCCCCTCAACAACCCCGTATAACCACACCCCCCCCTCTTCTTCCTATCAAACCCCTCACCACACCCCCCTTCCCTCATCCCCCACCACCCCACTTCCAACACCACCCCATTTTTCCTCTGTCTACTTTTACCCACACACCACCCTTCAAAACCTATTTGCTCCCTCCCTCCCCCAATTACGCTCTGTTGCAATACCAAATATTCATACCAACATTTCTTCCCCAACCACACACACCTCAACTCTATTCCCCCCCCCCCCTCTATCCTTCCCCTACTCAAATACCAGACACATCCCAACCAATTCTCTTCCACCCAGACAATACACCTAACCCCCCTCCCCCCCCCCACACTCGTGTGCCATTAACCAACCACCTACCCACACCAAGTATTGTCATAAAAACCTATAATAGATATAGAGATAGATATATCACCTTACATGATTCATCAGCCCTATACCCCACTCTTCATGTCTCCCTGTCCATGCTACCCCCGTTCCATGTATATCCCCTATATCTAGATTATCCATACACTGTGCACACACACCCCACAAGACCCTTGTGAGGCACCACTTGTGTGTGTACTATGTGTCCAGACATCGATAATCTTGATCCTCCTCTGACTGCCCTCCGTGCACTATAAGTGACACTCATAATACCTAAATATCAATCTTCTGCACTCGTGCTGTATATTGACATTCCAATCCCCGTCCCCCATGTAAAAATCTCCCTCTAGTTCGCCACATGCTCTCTCACTTGACATAATCTCAATACTAGATAGTTCTGTGTCTATTCTTGTCAAACCCACCTATCACTTATACCACACAGACCCCATAGTTGTGACCACCACCATCTGACACTCGCTCAATCCGTCACAGTACCAGTAGAATATGTGACTAATGCTGCACGTCACGCACCACCCTACCCTGGATATTATAATGTACACAGCTGTGAGACAACTCTCTATACAGTACTGTAATCTTCTCACCATCTGACAATACAACCGCTCTGCAAATCTCCATCATATAATTGACCAGATACTAATCTGAGCCATGTGTATATCATTCTTGACTCTCCACAACACAGACCCCTGTCGGTTATAAAACTAGCACAATAGTCACTCTTTACAATCTCTAATAATCATCATGACCCAGTCCCCCCCTCTGTGTTCCCCTGTTGTAGTCCAGTTACTAGACGTGTGTGTGCCAACTCACCTTGCTATATCATGTATCCCTCGTCACCCTCTACAACGACAACTCTCAAACCCCACTGTCACACGTCCACACACCCACCTTGCTAACTCTTCACCTCGTGTGTACTATGTCGTGCCGACCAATATGACCCGCAAGTAGCAACCCTCAACACCTACCACATAATAGTACGTGTGTGTCCATCAACACGTGCAAGAACTAACATGCTGTGTGTGTCATCGCTGACTCGTCCAGGCCCCGCCACGTAATGTGATCCTGTCTATATACCCCTATACTATACTCTCTGCCCCACTCATATGATAGCCACACTCACGCCTCTCGATATGTGTGTACTCGTATAGATCTCTCAGCCACAATCCCCACATGTGTGTGACGACAGTGCCTACCACAGACTCACAACAATCACGTTGTAATTGTGCTATAATTCTCACATAGACTGATCATGAGTGTGAGTAGTTGACTAAAGAATACACATATTCTGTCACTCACAGTGTGTCTCATGATAGTGCATACAAGTGCTGTCTAGTGTGCTCCCCCCTCCTAAAAGCTCAGATAAAATCACCATCCAAACTTCTGACAATCCTAATGTATCATTAATTCAACTACAGTTAATCTACATCACACTCACCAACCAAAATCATAAAACCTTATCTTTTCTAAACATCTTTAAGGTGACACTAGAATCTCAAACTTACTACTCGACTGTGCTTTTATGATGTTAAACCCAAGTTCTTGATGACTACTGTACATGTCATGTGACCTAGTTAACCTCTGCACCGTGTATATAATATGTATACACATACCCAAATCTATCCATCCACTGCACACTCACAATGCTACACTTGATACAGTGGTACACCACTATAATGAGACATACACGCTCTCACATATTGTGTGTGCCAAACAAGACCATTCCGCGCTGTACAACACGCACACGGCCACGCATATTTCTCTCCGCTGTTCATCTGTGTGTTGTCATGCTATTAATCATGTCGACCATGTGCTACACGTGTAGTCACGTAACACTCCACCCCATATCTACATAAGACGCACATGAGACTAGTACATATAGAGATGTTATTGTGTCTATCTATAGCACATTTATGATACTCATGTGTGTCTGTACCGAGCTTATATAGGAATTTCGCGCACTACTAAAACAAAATCAAATGTAACAAAAATACACTATCCCAATTAAAACAACTCTAACGCACAATCTTGCTGAGTGCACCTCTAAGATAGACGTCTATGTGTCCTTAATAAATAATCCAATATCTCTGCGTATCTGTGATGGTGTAAATTATATGAGTAAGTACTCTATGCTGCATATAAGAAGATCGCAACCTTTCTTCTTGTCTGCCACTACGCATCGCATGTATGTGTGTATCAGTCCTCATGTGTGTATAGATGTGTCTCTCATAGTGCTTGAGTGCAATAACTGCTCTAAGCGAATGGCCAAATACGAGTTTATCAGAACTCGCTACTCTCTCGCGATGTGTTGTGTAATCTCAGGCTTAGTGTAAGTGGTTGAGCACACATGATGAACTCGCTTCGAATAGAGTGCAGTGATGGTGCTCGCTGACGCTGTATAGGTGTGTGTGTGTGTGCTGCAAGATGGTGTATTCTCAGCGCTATAGGTAGATTAATATGAGATCAGGAAGACTGATGATGATGGTATGTGCTCAAAGTATAACGCGCTAAGATTGTCATGTGCTCTGAGAAGTCTCTCTCTGGCATAGAGCATGTCGTGAGTGCTTCTGTTTGTGATGCGAGGGAAGGTTCAACTACATAAGATATTATATAATATATATATACTAACCTCACACAAATCCATGAACATGCAATATCCATACAGAGTACATCGATATATATGAGCATGTGTACATATCCCTAAGCTCGCTAATAAGTGTGCGACGCGGATTTTTTAGTGTCGCAGAGACGACTCTGTCTTTCAGCGCGCTTAATCTCGGTAAAAACAGAGTTTAAAGTTTTTACAAGTTAAACTCCAACCTTCTCTAACTCATATATTGATGCATTAGTCGTTAGTACACGCAGATACCAGGTCACCTACAGATGTGGTAGTATGTGTCTCGACGCGTTAGGAGTGCTGTCATCAATGTATTATATCGTAAGGCTCCACTATCGCGCCAACTGCGATATGGAGACTGTTTTGTTTACATTTGATTATGCAGGTTTCTCACAACCCCACATGTTCTACACGTACCTTAAAGTCCTCTACCATTCGACTGAACATTTTTTTGGACCTCGCATCGGGTACTTCTGCCGATTGAACACTCTATATTTCTAGTAAGAACCAAATTCAAGATACCTCCACAAGAGATTGCTGTCGCCTTTGCCATCTCTGTATGGACAAAGATGTGCTATACGATATGTCTAGAGAGCCATCGCTCGCATATGATCTGACTTCGCATCGTGTTTCGACTCGATGCCTTCGGATACGACTTGTACCAAAATCGCCTGAACTGCGTGGTGCCACCTCATGCATGATTGTCTGACTAAGCGTGCATACGAGGCTAGAAATAGAATAATGACGCAGAGTGATCGTCCAGAAGTGAAGCAACGAGTGACTAGTAAGTAGACCAGGTGATGCGAGTTATGTATTTCGTGAGGGGCCTAGTAATTGTATGGTTCTACTAAGAGCATCTTAATTTTTAGAGGAGTGGACAATATGTTTCTGATCAACACGTCTCACTCCTACGTCTTGTCATCGCAGATCTTTCGCTGGATAAGTATTGACATAAAGCTAGAGCAACAAAGTTGAAGAGTGTATGCGATTAAAAAAGAACTGTAGTGTGTTGCGCGCTATTGTAGAGGTATAATGTTTCCTTTCTGACCTGTATCCTGCATTAATTCATGTGATTAGATTATTCTGAGGTGATCGAAGAGAAGACGGAGAGCATCAGATAAGCGCCCCATTATAGATGATCACGCGTGATGTACCTTGCAGTTTATAATCTATTTTTACTGGAACAATCAGACTTCGGTGCATTGCACTGGTGGAAACTTTTTCAGGCGCAAATACAGACTCCCCCCTGTGCAGTTAGACTGCTCTCATAGCCATAGATCAGATAGTATGTGGGGCTTGGTAAGGGAAGCGGTAAATAGATATCTGAGTAAAAAATTTACTGCGTGCTGTATACCGCTCACCCTAATGCCCAGTTCTATGATCATTTTAGTTTGATTTCAATAACACACTCCGTCACGTCATTGAGTAGATGCTCTAGAGTCCAAAATGTGTCAGCGCAGAACTGACAACTGTCGAATACCACAATCATGTCAGCGCAGATATAGATCAGCACCCGTAATCAGCTATACTAGAATGACTCTCCTTCTAACTGTGCGCAGAATGAGGTTAGTTTTCTGAGAGATCTTAGTTGGCTTGTAAGTAACAAGTTCCTCGAAGAGCGACATGATGTATAATCATATACAAACCTCACAAACCCCCCCTACCCCCCCCCCCCCCCATACCCCCAACCCCCCTCCTTCCCCCTACAATTCCTCATATCACAATACAATCACCCCCACACCCAACTCACTCCTGATAACCCATGTTGTTACCAGCCTTATGCTGTCTATAGTCCTGTGTACGTATCATACTAGACATCCCCCCAACCGTTAAAGTCTCTTACATTGTCTCTCTAATCTGATACTCTATCCTACCTGGACAGAACTCAATCCATTCTATACATTGTACACGAATACAGCGCAATACTCTCATCACTCTTAGTATAACCGATACATTTATGTGTTCATACAACGGATCATAAACGAGTGATAATAGAGCGAGAAGCTGACCCATACAACTCAGTGTCTACCACCTTGACATTTGAGAACATCCTGGATGAGACAATCAAACATCATCTCTTTGGCATAACCTAGTACCTGCTCTTCCTCATCAAGTAGCCCTGCCAGTGACACCTATCATTCCACTCTCCAGTGACGCTACTCGCTGGGAGTTGAGCAATACTCCATGTAATGGGTATCTAATTGACTTATGAGTGAGATCCACCCAGCACGGAGGATCTCTCAGAATGGAAACTCTGGCTCCATGGACCAATACACCGATAGTGAGACACGCCTAAGAATCATCTAGACCCCACTCTTTGAGTACTACCTCATTAACGCTCATCTTCTGTACTCACTCTAGAATCTTACAACCTCACCCTGGCCCCTATCACCCCCCCAGGTATTTTACGAACTACAGTTAAGTGTAGTACCCAACTGATCAACCATCTCTAATTAGTGTGACTAAAACTGCGCACTCGCTCCAATCCATCTGATAGTATTTTTTGTGACGAATCCTTTGTAAGCAAAGCGTTGTGAGTGATTTACGCATCAGTACCCTCTCCCCTGAATGCTCATCCTCAAAAAACCAGAGTATGCTCAACTATGCGCCCTGATAAAATGAGTTGCGAAGAGAGTTCATTTGTTGTGGTCGCACTCCCTGTATATATGTGTATCGTGTGTGTAAGAGATCAAGAGATTCCTAGGATAGAAAAACGCACAAGCACTGCTAGGATGAAGCACTCGATGTTCTCTAGAACGAAACACGACGCAGCCTCTCGCAAAATGATCTTAAACAAAGTTAGTATTCGCGATCTTTGCTCGTCATCCCATCCACTTTCGCACACATCCTCGAACATAGCTTCAACTGAGTATGTGTTATTAAAAAAATTCCAACCCAAAACTCCGTACTTATGAGACAGAACGCCCTACCATGTAAGACTCAGCGTAATGAACTATCTATTACTACACCCCATAAAATGTCTCCCCCATTATACGCCCCCCTCCCGCGAGTCCCCCACACCACCAATTCACACAACGTCGACCACTTAAATGATCAGACTGCCCCCCCCACGCCCCCCCGCCACAGTTATTAACGCCCCAATACACTTTTATCTACCCCATAACGTATCTATTATATAAACATGACCCCTTTATAACCAGATTGGTCATACCGCCCCACCCCCCGAGGATAGAAAAAAATAAAAAAAAAAAAAAATAAAAAAAAACAAAGAAAAAAAATGAATCAATAAGTGGAAAGTGAAAAGAGAAGATGAAATGAAATGAAGAATGACCAGCAATGAAAAGTGTGTAGTGAAAGAAAGCAATGATACAACATGGTAACAATTTAAATTAATCAACGGATTGTGTGTAAATAAATACAAGTATGGCAAAACAGCATGGAACAAAAAGCAATAGATATATAAAACAGAAAAGAAAGCTACAATCTAAATAGAGCATAATAGGCAAGAGAAACAAGTTAATTAATTTATTAAGTACTAATAATGAGCTTATTACTGAAATCAGAAACTAATACCGCGTATAAACAGTTACTACTCGTGCACAACTAAGTGCTGGGTAATGCAAATAAATAACAATGTCAGAGAAAAAAAAACACTTGGTAAATGTTCACTACCGAAATGTATCGTAATGATACGTTAAGTTTAAATACTATTGTCAATACTATTGTCACTCGTTCAATGTTCATCAACACACTGTTGTGTATGAATAATATTCTAATAATGTGTCACATGAAAGTCAAAGAACGCAATGTCCTCAATTAGTTATGAGCAATATCAAAGCTCCAGTGGCATTGGAAAGTCTTATGAGCGTGTTGAGACAAAATCATCGACTGCGGAGTCAGAATTCTGAATGGCTTGAATGGTGAAGTCCAACAGGCGCAAGGCGACAGCATCTCTTGGAGATCTTGAATTGTCCAACATATTGATGTCTATCGCAGAGTATCGATGCTCAAATTCAGTCAATGGTAGGACAATACGTAGAACAGGTTGTTGAGAACCTGCATAATCATGTAACAAAACAGCTCCGATTCCCATCGAGAAGGCGTTCCTGTGAATAATCAAATGAAAATTCCTGTTTGGTAACGGTAGGATATTATTAGAGAAAAAAGTTAACTTTAACTTTAACCTACCGGATGTGGCCGTGCAAACTTCAGACCACTGTATGATGTTAGTTGAACCTTCCTCCGATAAACGAGAAAGGGTAGCAGTGAAAGTAGCACAGACTGAATTGAAATTATCAATAATATCTTCTTCTTTGATCCTTAGCCGCCGACCGTCAAAGCAGTCAGTGGCCATCACGCCTAGTGGCGTCTTGTAGGGCAACAACAAATTGATTCCACTTTGCTCGGTCGGTGGCCATCCTTCGTGCAGTGCCCCAACTCTGGTTCATTCTTTGCATCTCAGCCTTCACAGTCCTCCGCCAGGTTGTTTTTGGTCGGCCTCTCTTTCGTTTTCCTTCAGGGGTCCAAAGCATAGCTGTTCTTGTGATGGCATCGGGTCTCTTCTGAGGACATGGCCAACCCAGCTCCAGCGTCTGCCAGCTAATATGGTGTGCATGTCCTCTTGCTTGCTCCGAGTAAGCAGATCTTGGTTGGTGATGGTATTTGGCCAAAAGATTCGGTGAATTTTTCTTAGGCATGTTGTGTGAAAAGAGGACAATTTCGACATTTCCTTCTCTGTAACTCTCCAGCATTCCGCACCACAGAGAAGCACAGAAAGCACACAGCTCTGATATAATCTTAATTTTGTGCTTGTGCTGTATTGAGAAGACTTCCAGATGTTGTTTAGGCTAAAAAAGGCTGTTCTTGCCTTATTCATTCTGATGTTGATGTCTTTGCCTGCCCCGCCGTCTGGTGTTACTATGCATCCTAGGTATGTGAAGGTGTCTGTCTGTACCAGTTGCTGATTCCTTACTGATATGGGCTCAGGGTTGCTCACATTGAGCGTCATGACCTCTGACTTCTTTAAATTGATGTTCAAGCCCACCTGCTGGCTTAACTTATTAAGTCTATCCGTTTTTTCCTGGATGTGTTGATGTGAATGTGCTAGTAGTGCAATGTCATCTGCATATTCCAGATCTTCCAATGTAGAAAATGTAGACCATCTTATTCCTCTTGGACTGCATCACCCAGTCTATAACTGTTAAAAATAGAGTGGTTGATAAGGGGCATCCCTGTCGTACTCCTGTCTTCACCTCAAAGGTTAGGTTGCTCTGCCCAACACTACACGTAAAGTTGGCATAGAGGCTTTTTATGAATGACACTATGCAGCTTGGAATTCCATAAGCCCTCAGTATTTTCCATAAACTGTCCCTATGTATGCTGTCAAAAGCCTTTTCAATATCAACGAAATTAATGTACAGCTGTCTTTGCCATTCTGAGCACTGCTCTATAATGTTCCTGAGAGTGAATATATGATCTACACATCTTCTGTTCTTTCTAAATCCTGCTCGTTCTTTCCTCAGTTTGTGGTCTACTGCTTTTGAAATTCTCTGTATAATTATCCTGCCTAGTATTTTGCTGGGAACTGAGAGAAGAGTGATTCCTCTCCAATTATTGCAGTCTGCAAGATCTCCCTTCTTGGGCAATTTGACAATTATTCCTTTGTTCCACTCTGATGGTGTTGTCCCTGTTTTCCAGACTTGTGCAAATAGTGGTTCTAATAGTTCTGCTGCTAGCTCAGGGTCTGTCTTAAATAGCTCTGCATTTAAGTTATCATGGCCAGGAGCTTTTCCGTTCATTAACCCTTTGATTGCTGTGATGATTTCTTCTTTTCGTGGAATGTCTGTATTTACATCTAGATCGTTTTCAGCCTCAGGAACATTCAATTGTGTCTCTGGTATTTCCTTGTTCAGAGTTTCTCTGAAGTGCTCTGCCCATCTTGTTTCCTGTCCCTCTGCTGTCGTGATGAGATTTCCTTGCTTATCTCTTACTAATGTAATATTGTTTGCACCTCGTTTTCCGCTGATGAATTTAGTTATTTTGTATACTGTGCTTTGTTCATTTCTCAATGCTGCCTCTTCTGCCTGTCTTGCAAGATCGTCTAGGAAATTCCTTTTGTTGGCTCGGGTTTGGCGTTTAACTTCCTTGTCCAGCTGACTGTACTGTTCGCCATATAGTTGCTTTAACCTGGGGGACTTCGCTTCTGTTTTCTTTCTTTTCATTTCCTTTCTCAGTGTTATGGTGTTTAATGTTTCTGGTGTTATCCAGTCTTGCTTCTTCCTTTCCTGGAATCCCAAGCATGATTTGCTGCTTTGCTTATATATTGTTGAAATGGTGTTGAATTTCTGGTCTACGTATATCATCAGCCTGTGTCTTTTCCTGACTTTTGGCAAATTGATATCGTTTCTTTATATCAGCCGCAAAAGCTTTTCTGGTAAGGGGGTCCTTCAATTTGCTGATGTCAAACCTTTTCTGTGTAGTTACAGTTGGTCCAGCCCTTCTTAGTTTCACTTTCAGTTTTGCTACTACTAAATGGTGATCACTTCCCACATCTGCACCTCTTCTTACCTTCACATCTTGTAATGCATGTCTCCATCTACCGTTAATCATGATGTGGTCTATCTGGTTTCTGTCCCGACCATTTGGTGATTCCCATGTTAATTTGTGAATTTCTTTATGTGGGAAAAGTGTTCCTCCAATGACCAGGTTGTTAATACTACAGAAACTTATTAATTTATCCCAATTTTCGTTTGCTGTTCCGCTGCCGCATTTCCCCATTACTCGTTCATTATATGTACTGTGTGTTCCAACTTTCGCATTGAGGTCTCCCATTACTATAATAAGATCATATCTAGGTGTGTCTTCCATTTCTTTCTGCAGTTGTTGATAGAATTCATCCTTGACCTCTTCATCGCTGTCATTTGTTGGTGTGTAGCATTGTATTATTGTACTATTGGTGAATCTACCTCTCAATCTTAATCTTATCAGTCTGTTTTTGATAGGTTTCCATTCCAGTAATGTCCTTTCTATTCCTTTCTGTAAAATAATGGCTATGCCTTCATTGTGCTGTCCATCCTCTCTTCCAGAGTAAGTACTGTTTCTCCTGTTGCTGTTTTAACTTTTCCTGCCCCTGTCCATCTGCTCTTGCTTATCCCTAGAATGTGTAACCTATAGTTTCTCATTTCTGCCGTGACCTGTTTTAGTTTACCCGTCTCATTCAAAGTCCTGACATTCCAAAATCCTATTCTTGTATCATGTTTTGCGGTCAGGACGTCCATTCTCATGTCAGTGGCTTCCTTTCGGCTTTCACCACTGACAGTCATATGAGCCTCAGACTCCGGATGTCCGTCCCGCAGCAAAGTTTGTTTATTCGTTGTTGTTTCCGTAACTTCAATTTTTTGTTACATAGACAGGGGTGTCAGCCCTATGCTTAAATCCCCAACCTGGAGGACCAGGGTGTCTGCTTTCATCTGACCCCTGCCAGCACAAACCTGTCCAGCTTGGTAGAACCTTCCAGGAGTAAAACTCCAGCTGGCATAGCTCTGGGGGTAATCAGGGTACGCAAGCCGCCATACCTCGTCAAATCAATAATATAGGACAACAAAAGTGTCAGTGAAAAATAGCAGCGTGAGAAGTAAGTCGCACCGAGGACAATGCGCTGCATTACTGCACTGAGGACAATGCGTTGTATAAAATACATACACCAGAAAAAGCAAGTAACAATCTGAGTGTGCGCAATGACGTACAGAGAAGTCATGAATATACAAATGATAGCGACGTCAATAGGCAAAGTACTAAGCGTGCAATGATGACTGACAATCTGGAACCTTACGCAAGACAAAGGAAATGCAGTTGACAAAGGCGTATCTCTCAAAGGCTGAACTGAAGTCATAGTCTGTGTACTGGGCAGAGAAAAAAAGCAAGAAATATACTATAAAGATGTAAAAGCAGACAGTGGTGAACTTAGACCTGCGTCGAAGTTCAAAAGAAAAGCAATAAGTACGACAAAAAGTCATAAAACCAGAAGATACTGAGCTAACCGGCCCAATAAGGAAGGTATAGAAACCCATAAGATATATAAATGTATTGACAACTAAGGCCGTACATTTAGCAAAGAAAACAGTATTCATAGCAGATAAGAAGTTGCAACCAACGTGACTGGATGTAGATTCAGTCATAGAGATAAAGTTAGTGTGTGTATCAGACAAAACAGAAGGATCTTCTTCCGTAATTGTACTTAATGAAGAATTCAAGTTAGAGTAATGACGTACTAAGGTATGTCGAACTGGGTAAAAGAAGCACCAAAATTAATATTATGAACAATAGTATCATTAATACTGCAAAATCGCACCACATTAGCAGAATGTATCACGTTAGCAGAATGTACCTGGTGATAAGATTTTGGCATAGTTGTTAATGTTGTATCAGTAAGGTGATGTTGCCGTTCCCAAGCGGCAATTTGTACCGGAGTACACACCTTTATACCATGATCTGTCCGACAGTAAGGTCGGCAATTGGTGCTCTGAGCATACATGCGTGTATATAACCAGTAAAAAATGGTGTGGCAATGTGGACGATGGCAGTTGGAAAAGTCTCAACTGTACCTCCGAATGTCACACTTTTCACCACATTACCTGTGGCACAAGATGGGTGAACTAGAGACTGCCTAATTCCAACAGTCGTGCATCCCGAATCAAAGAGTACTGAGACGGGATTACTATTTACAAATCCCTTGTGTAGGGTAAGAGATTCTGTTCCATCATGTGCAGACAAGGCAGGAAGAGTAGGTAGAGGATGACCACAACTCAAGGTAGTCACCGATGTAGGCTGGAATAAAGTTGTGCACTCAGGGCATTGAGATGCACAATTGAAATTGAAAGCACAACAAGCAATAGCATTAGAGTCATTATTATTATTGTTACCCTGATTAACAATAACCTGAGGGTCCTGTTGAGCAAAGTTAGCATGGCAATGCAATCTATCATTTGGAGATCTACCACCATATCGAGATCGATCATGACTATTTTCTCTATTGGGACCATTGTTATTTTCTCTATTGGGACCATTATTCTGATTTGAACCCCAGTGAGAATTGTTGCGATAACTATTTCCTCTTGGATCAAAATATCTATTAGATGAATTTTGTTGGCTTTGAGAAAAATTACTGTAAGGTTGCCAATCCCTAGTGTAGTTATCTCTTCCATAATTTTTGGAACCAAAATGTTGAGGTCCATTAAATTGTCTCCAGTTTCTTGGAGAAGGAGAATTACTACATGATGGACTCCCTTGGTACTGTCTAAAATCACGATAATCTCCCTTACCAAAATTGCGATCAACACTTTGTGATCTACGGCAAAAATTAGAGCCATATGGTATTGCCGAAGCCACAGGTAAACCCTCTTTGACTTGAGAGTGGCTCACAATTACATTTGGGTGTGCAGTTACGTATTGGCGACAATATTGTTCCGTATCATTCAAGTTTTTTGGCTTTCGCTCATGTAGAAAGGAAAGAAAAGAAGCGTTAACTGACGACATGACTTTGTCATGAAGCAATAAGTCCATGAGGGCTTCATATGTGTGCTCAATTTTTGAGAGCTCAACCCAACGTGAGAACGTAAGACGAATATTTGCTATAAATTCAGAAACATCGTTTCCAGTCTCCGGCAATAGAGATTTAAAATGGAGACGGTAGCCGTCTTCATCAAGTTGATATTTTTTTAATAAAACAGCTCTGACAGTATCGTAGTTATTCTTATCAGGTCCTTCCAACATACTTACAGCTGTAATAGCTTCACCTGAAAGTAGTTCCATAAGTCGTGTACAGTATTCCGACTTATCTATTTAGTGAGACTCACATGTGAGTTTGAACCTATTCAGATAGAATAAGACGTCATCGGAGGTAGGTCTAAAAGGAGGCAACCTGATCTTATAAAACCCAGAATTGTTCTTATGTGAAGTTGTTTGAGTGTCTGGAGCATTGTGTGTATTATTGTCATTCAATACCTTCATTTTCTCAAGTTCCATAGAGAACAACTTCTGCTCATGAAGTCTACGGTTTTCATTCTCAGTAGCTTCCATTTGAAGTTTATATTTCTCAGCTTCCATTTGAAGTTTCTATTTTTCAGTTTCCATTTGAAGTTTCTGTTTTTCAGTTTCTATTTGAAGTTTCTGTTTTTCAGTTTCTATTTGAAGTTTCTGAGCTTCCATTTGAAGTTTTTTATCTTCAGCTTCCATTTGAAGTTTCTGAGCTTCCATTTGAAGTTTTTTATCTTCAGCTTCCATTTGAAGTTTATATTTTTCAGCTTCCTGTACTTTCGCATACTCAACAGTTGCAAAAAGTTTTAACTCTTCAGGCTCCATACCAAGCGCCTTCCCTTGCTTGATGAAATAGTCCAAACTAGACATTATGCCTAATTTTATAAGTAGTCAACTTATCTAAGATATTTTGTAAGAAATTAACCTTATCCCTACTTAGTGGGTGGCAAGTCCTTGCTTATAGAACTTGTATACAAATCATCATCATCATCATGTGACATATTCTTTCCAGAACGTTGTCTCCATTACAGCTGCTCTGAACGCATCATGATTCTGGGCAAGTCGACCTGCATCAGCCAAAGACAAGTTGTATACAAATATATAGCATATAATTACAAATCAAATATAAAGTCGTGCATAAAATTAAGACAAGAAATACATGATGAAGGTACGGAAAATGACAAAACCCAAGACGAAATACCGAAGAACAAATGATAACGTTCGCAGAATCAAATAAACAAGAAAGCAGAACTAAAGAAAAAATATTGCAAAGAATGCAATGACACTGCGAGAGGAGTGACAAGACAAGCAACAGCACAGTGTATAAACAAAAAATTTGTATAGAAATAAATGATAGTAAGATTAGATGCACAATCACAAACAAATTAATCAAGAAACTAAGGCACAGAGAAAAAATACCACAATAACGACAATAAAACAGTTCGTCACACCTAAACAATGGTGTCACAGATCACCAAACACAGTGGACTGAAAATCCTTCAGCAAAAATTCGCTGGAAATTTCCACTGCGGGAAATCTGCAAGAGTGTCCCTAAAGAACGCTTACGTAGGCCCTGGAATGAAAACTGGGATGTTTCCTACCGTAAGTCACCTCCCAACCAAACTCGCATAAACATGGAACATAGAACACTAAATAGAACAAACAGTACATGCTATCAAGAAAGGCTCGTTAACATATAACAATGGCACAGTGCACATACAAAAACCACTTATCTTCAAAAAAGAACTCCCGGCCTTCGCGACAACGACGGGCATCAGGTATCACATGGTCTGTAGACTGGATCTCCTAGCTTCTCAGGTCCTTGAAACGTACTGGTTGACGTCTAGTGGTAAAAACTTGTACACGAAAACTCGTACTGGCAACACTGTATAACTTGACTTGTACATCACAAAAAATTCTATTAGTGGTTGTTCTGAGGAATGCTGTTACACTTCTGTTAGATGTTTATAGGGCGATACTGTCCAACTACTTCTGTTCTTGGTATCTTACCCCCATATCACTGGAGCCGCCACTTCTGTTACTGTTGTTTTGGGTCATCCCTTCTATTACAGGCCACACAGGCCATCACTTCTGTTGCATGATTCTTTTGGCTGCCACTTCTGTTGGTGTATGTGTGGGGGTTGTATGAAAGAGATAGTGCTACTGTCTCTCACAGCTGATAATGTTGACGTCAGCAATGTCGGGCTTACTAGCAGTGGCCGACAGTGTTTAATATGTGAGCGAATGTCATTAGTTCTTTAGGTTTGTAAACGTCTGATGTAAACCCATACAACAGTAACGTTAGGTCAGGAAACAGACCAACGGGTAAGACGAATTAGTTTTCAACTTATAAACAGTTTATTTACGACAGTAACGTTGACATCATGGACAACAGATCACAGCAAATCACAAGGTATGATAGTAGGTATAATCTATAGATAAATTGAGTGCAACACCAGCAACTCATCATAAATCGGCATAGCATACAATCCATCAGAAAGTTGAGTGCATCACCAGCAACTCATCATAAATGGTAATAATATACTGAAGCACGTTAAAAACGCACCACCTGTATAATCCAGGAACAGAGTGTGAAATGTAAATATGAGTGTTTACAAGTTTACATATTTGGAATCTTTATTCATTTTCCTATGAATCCATGCTGGTCATTAATTTGTACATTTGATTGTTATGAAATTCATTGCATTCTGTGCAGGCAAAGGAGAAAACCAAAAATGCAACCAATAAAAAAATTTGTTCACACTATCCTCAGTATCTGGTATGTCCACCGTGTGCTTGCAAACAAGCTTGGCAGCGGCTCCGCATGGAACGCACAAGTCTCTGAAGGAAATTCCGGGGAATCAAGTCCCATTCACGTGTAAGAGCAGCTTCGAGCTGTTGCAGATTAGCTGGAGAACCTTACCTGTAGACTCTGCATCCAAGCTCGTCCCACAGATGTTCTATAGTGGACATGTCTGGTGATAGGGCAGGCCAATCAATTGTCACAATGTTCTGCTGCTTTAGATATTGCTGCGTAATGCATGTGGTGTGCGCACGTGCGTTATCCTGCTGGAGAAGCTGCAAGTCTGGATAATTTGTGAACGCAGGAGCAACCAATGCATCCAGAACCTCATCTCGATATGTCAAAGCATTAACATTTGCACGGAAGACGTGAAGAGGCAAGCGATGGTGAAAACTGAATCCTCCCCAAATGTGAATACTGCCACCTCCAAATCGGTTGTGCTGACGAACACAGCAATCTGCAAAGCACCCTCCAAACCGTCGCCAAATCCGCATATGTCCATCAGCAAAGGATATGTTGAATCTGCTCTCGTCTGTGAATAGGACAGCATTCCACTGCAGTCTAGTCCATCTGACATGTTGCTCTGCCCATTGCAGGCGCTGCTGACGATGTCTGTGAGTCAAGTTTGGCCCAACATAAGGTCGTCTTGCAGTAAGGCCTGTATTTCTGAGTCGTCGTATGACTGTCATTCGAGACTTGCCCACGTCTACCCACTATTGCTCTTGCTGTTTGACTTGCCGGGAGAGAACGATTCCTTAGGTGACTCAGCACAATGGTAGTAACTTGTGGTTGGCCACTCCGAAGTTTATCCCGGGCACTGCCAGTGGTTCCGTAACGTTCATTGAGACATACAATAGTGCTGTGGTGGCAATTCATCCTTCTGGCAATGGCCCGCGAGCTCATTCCGGTCTCCAACATACCAATGGCTCGTTGGCGGTCGTTTTCAGATAGTCGTGGCATTTCAAGCACATGTACTGGGTGTTTTGTCTCAACGGCCTTTTTATACCGAGTATACTGCCACAACGTGTACACATTTTCAGGGTCATAGCTGTTGGGAATCGTGTTGCACGTGTAACTTTCATTGGTTTCATGTAGTCTGTACACAAACCCGTTGGTTGAATCATGCACTTTCCATTCCAGCAGCCATTCGCTCTCTACCTCATGACAAACACGGGGAAAATCCATTCCCACACTTTTTTTTCCAGCTTCTCGGCATCAGTATATATAATAGTGGTGCGTTTTTAACGTGCTTCAGTATATATAATCCGTCAGAAATTGGTTGCATTACCAGCAATTCATTATAAATGGTAATAGCCGGTATAATCCATGGCATTAATAATATATTGAATCTCTTCCCTTCAAAAAACACTCTGGACACACTAGCGAGACTATCAAAACCATCTCGAAGCTCTGCCAGATACCTAATGACCGAGATTATTGTTTCTCAATACAACTCAGTACATCTTCACTCAAGCGCGAACTAACAGCTTGAGATGTGAGCTCAGCTCACCCTTATCTCTCCCCTAACTACTCAGAACATTTGAACACTTTATGTTTAAAAAAAAAACACATACTCAGTTGAACTATGTTCAAGCACCCAAATAAAAAATCATCTCATAACTTTAAACGTGCTTACTAGCGTGTCTATAAAAAATCAGACCCGTACATAAAAATCCCAAACACTTAACTCCCACTCAAAAACATGACTTAACAATTACTCAACATTTGTCATGTGATAGATCACAACTGATTATCACAACAGCTTCCCAAATACTCCCGTATACAACCTGTATCATCTTTTGTTTATGTATTTAACTTAGTTCCCACTTTATTTCTCTTCTGCTTTCATTTGTTTGTCCGTAATAAAGACCTTTTTGATGGGGCTAGCAACCTTATCATGTCAAACTAATTGCCACAGAAACCACCACTTCAAGCACATGCAAATACTTGGTGAAGACTTGCTGGGGACATGCTGGGGACTTGCTGAAGACTTGGTGAAGACTTGCTGGGGACATGCTGCATTGCTAGCTCCATGATTTGTAAGGAGTGCAAAAGAGTTGGTGCAGGCTTCCTAAGAACACCTACAAGGCTGGCTCAATGGTCCATAAGAAGCGCGAGGAGAAAGAAGAATAATAAAGACCGTGTGGCTACAGTATCAGCAATTCTCTTTTGTTTGTGGTCCTACTAAGAAACGTTACCATTTTCATGTACCCTACCACCTGTCTTGAGATTATAAATGCAATAAATCATCATGACTCTTGTATGATAAGACTGAAATATAAATCCCTAACCAGTGAAAGTGTTAAAAAGTCTACTCAGCATTATCACATTCATAATCACTTTCATTGTATGATGTGTTCTACCATCTTCAGCTCTGAAGAAATATATTCACACTCAATGTTATCTCCTAAGAAAAACATTTCTTCAATGTTGATATAGAGTCAATGCTGAAATATGGAAGTGAGTCATGGATAATGAGTAAATAAGCAGCAGGAAAAGCACTGGAGACCAGAGAGATGTGGTTTTACAAAACAATGGTCAGGATTTCATCAGCAGCTAAAAAGCAACACGAGGATGACCTGAAAGAAGCCAGAGTGCACTAGAAGCTCACTATTGACGTTAGAAGACAGTGATCTACTTTCTGTGGGCATGTTATGAGAAAAATAAAGCTGGATATATCAAGACAACAACAAGGTTGTAGAAGGCAACAATGTCAGGTTGTAGAAGGCAACAATGTCAGGTTGTAGAAGGCAACAATGTCAGGTTGTAGAAGGCAACAATGTCAGGTTGTAGAAGGCAACAATGTCAGGTTGTAGAAGGCAACAATGTCAGGTTGTAGAAGGCAACAATGTCAGTTTGATGACGTGATAGAATTAGTAAACAGTTCTAGAGGCAGGAAGTTGTGGAGACACAAGATCATCAGCTATACCACCAGGCATGGTACTTGAAGACCATGTTTTATTCCACAACTAAGTTGGTGTGTCTCACCTTGAGAATGTATACTCGCTCTCAGCTCTGAAGAAATAAACATGATTTTTAAACTGTAGTTTGAATACATGCTCCTTGCTGATGCTATCCTCTTCTTCTGGTGTGCTGACAGCATATCCTAGCAATGGTAGGCTGGCCAAAGGGAAATCATCCTAAAGGATAGATAGATAACAAGTCTGGGTACTAGAATCATGTTTTCGTTTCTCTTTATGTTCCCTATGGAGCATGGAGTCATCACTGCAGTTAGTCCCTTATAGATAGCCTGTTTTTTTTTTAAAGTGTTCTGTTTTTATCATTACACTGCACATTGGTGGGGTCCTTAGCATGACAGTACTAAATCCAATCCAGTGGTCAGTTGTAAGGTACATGAAGTAACAAGCCAGATTTCTTAGTCCTAAAGTATTCAAAAAGATCTCCATGGGACATTAAAAAAAAGACAGCAGATAAAGGTAGAAGCATTCATCCATATTGTTTATTTAAAAGACATATTGCTGGAAGGTGCAAAATTAATTGATGACATCAATTACAACACATTTATCATCATTTTCCTTTTCACACCTCATGGAGCATAGGGACCACCACTGTAACTGGTCCTTTTACAGGAAGCCTGCACTAAACATTCACATGCTCTTCCAGCAGTAGTTTCTGTAGCAATCTCTCTTAGATGATGAGGTTGCCAGCCTCCTGTACAAGCTCATAGTTGTCGCCATGACATGCTTGATGATCTACTAGCCATATTCTGTCTTCATCTATACACAGACTCCTAGAAACTACACACAGGGCAACACTTTAGTCCTCATGTGTAGTCCTCATGTATAGTCCTCATGTGTAGTCCTCATGCTCTCCGAAGTGACAACAACAGAATGGGATCACTACTGCTGCCTCAGACATGTCACATGAGAAAACTAAGGTGAGATTCTGAATGGGGTTAGAAAACTCATCACATAAAAAAAGTTGCTACACATGGGTTCAAAATTAAAGAAATATTAATTAATTTGCAGTTTTGTCCTCCAGCCATGATATGATACGAGGCATTCAACAACAAAATAGAAACAAGTTTAATTGTCAGGTGTAATTTTTACCTGGTAGGTTTTATAGAAGAACAAACAGAAGTTTGTGAAGACAACCCATAATTTCTGCCATCCATTGCTGGTCTTGAACTTGCGGAGTAAATATCCACTCAGCTGGTTCTGAACATTTATGAAAAATAAACAAATAAAGCTACAGTCAAAACAGGAAATTGGTGACATTCATTCTCAGCTCAGATTACCAGAACTTAGTGGTTGGCTGGAACTGGATCTGCAGACTGACACAAAATAATGATGATGAATATAACACTAGTTCAAAAATGTCAATAGCAGTACTAAATGCATTTCAAAGCCAGTTTAGGTCACGTTTCATATAAGCTTAAGACAAACACGAAACAAGTACTATTTCTACATGAGAGATAGAAGCTTAGCAACAATAAATGTGTTGTGGTGATGTTATTGGTGACACATCTAAGATGTTGAGATAATGGTATAATAAGGGATATTGTTAGTAAATAAATGGGGAGGGGAGGATGCTGTAAAACTGGTAAGGAAAGTAATATGTAAATACAAAAGTTTTACAAATTAACGTGGACAGGAAACTGATTCCTTACCATTTTATTTTTTAATTTATATAGTGCTTTTATAACAAGTGATGATTATGATTATGTCCACTGTCCATGAAGCATTATTTTTGTGGTGCTTAGTTGGCAGTGTTGTTAGTGAAGGTTTACTCCTTTAGCGAGGCTGTGACGCTGTTCAAAAGTTTCTGGGTTCAAGTCCCCAGTAAGCCTATCACCTCTGTTGCTTTTCTGTCATCTAGTCTTCTACATCTTTGATTTATTAAGAGTACCTGCAACATACCTGTTTACGAGTATTATTTTTAACAACACCTTTTCTGCCTCAGTTAAAATATTATTTGACTAGGAAAAAAGTTGGTTTTTTAACCAAACCATGTAATGCATGTTTGAAAAGAGTTTTAAAAAAGTATACAATTTTGAGAAAAAAAAACTAACTTTGATTTTCTACATCATGCAAATGTTTCAGTGACTTGACATTTGAGGTTGAAGATTCTGATTTTGTGTTCGACTGGTTTAAAAAAAAATCTCCCATATATTTGCCAATGCAATAAAAGCTCCTACAGCCTTATTTATTCTCACTTTGACATCGTTGTCTGCTCCTCCAGCTCTCTCTCTATATTGCTGCTCATTTATGTATGATTATACGAGGGGCGTTCAGAAAGTAATGCACCACATCGTTTTTCTCAGCTAATAATGAAGATAGTAGCATGAAATTTTGCACACTTCAAATATGGCATGTGCCAATTGTGTGCACCAAATTGCACCGCAACCGGCCAAATAATACGGCTGCCCTAAACCGTTGAAATGGAGCGTGTTAGCAACTTGCGTTATAAACAGCGAATTGTGATAGAATTTCTCTTTGCAGAGAAGGAAACTGTTGTGAATATTCACAAGCGTCTATGTGATGTGTATGGAAGTTTTGCAGTCCACAGGAGTACAGTCAGTCGCTGGGTTCAGAGAATCAAAGAATCAGGAAGTGGAGATACGGAGCTGCTTGATCGGCCGCGATGTGGACGTCCTGCCACAGCCACCAACGCAGAAATGTTGAAATGCGCTGAGGGCATTATTGTTACTGATAGGCGAATCACTACTCAACAATTGGCCTTACAGCTGTCAGTCAGCATTGGTAGTGTAAATGCAGTTATAAAAACTCTCAGATTTTCTAAGGTTTGCGCTAGACGGGTTCCTCGAAGTCTCACAAATGACCACCGATTGCAAAGGAAAGCAATTTCTTCTGAATTGTTGGAGCGTTTCAATGCTGATGGAGAGAACTTTTTGGCTAAGATCGTTACAGGTGACGAAACCTGGGAACATCATTTTGAACCCGAGACAAAAAGACAGTCAATGGAGTGGCATCATCCACAATCACCAAGAAGAAAGAAATTCAAGACAATTCCTTCAGCTGGAAAGGTCATGATCACTGTCTTTTGGGACATTGAAGGTGTGATTCTTGTGGACGTTATGCCAAGAGGAGAGACAATCAATTCGCAAGCTTACATTAAGACATTGAAAAAACTCAATCAACGTTTTCGCAGAGTTCGACCGCACAAGAATCCAGCAGACCTGCTTCTCCTTCACGACAATGCGCGCCCTCACACAAGTCTGGCAACATGGAAAGCATTCACCAAATTGGGTTGGACTGTACTACCCCATCCACCCTATAGTCCTGATTTGGCACCCTCTGATTTTCATCTATTTGGTCCACTTAAAGATGCACTCCGTGGGACAAGGTTTGAAGATGATGAAGGAGTGATTCATGCAGCGAAGAAATGGCTACATGATCAAGACAAAATCTGGTACGGGCTAGGAATACATGCACTTGTTTCACGCTGGCATAAAGCCGTACAAGTTGATGGGGATTATGTTGAATAATACCGATGTTTACATGACATATCCATGTATATTGTGTATAAATTTCATGCTTTTTGAATAAACACCTCCTGAGAAAAACGATGTGGTGCATTACTTTCTGAATGCCCCTCGTATATCTTGTTGGGCTGTTTCTTCAAGTGTGATTTTGCTATTGTTAGATACATTTATTCTCATCTTTGGCTTTTCCTGGTGTAAAAAATTAAGACCAACTGCTGTGACCTCTCATCAAGTATTTTCATTTTGTCTTGCATCTGGTTAGGTTCACGACAGAAAAGTCCGGTGGTCAGCAAAATCTAGATGGTCAAGCTGTTTAGTTAGAGTTCACTGGATTCCATTTCTGTTCACTGATGTCATTCTTTTCATAATCCAATATACAGCCATGGAGAAGAGAAATGGTGACAAGAGGCATTCCTGTCGCACTCAAGTTTTTATTTCATACAGTTCTGTAAGCCGTTCAGACAACTCTGTCCTATCCTGACTGACATAATCCTAGTTATACCTGAAAATGCATACAAGTAGAATATCTTCCATATTTTGTCTATAAACTTAGCGGGGAGATAATAACCCGGCTAAATTTAGCCATTTTACACTGGCTACTGGCCAGGTTTGTTGTAGCTGGGTTATTCATGGAATGCAAATCCTGTGTCCTATACAGAAAAATGGGTATGTTAACCATCTGTTACAGAGGAACTGGTAGTGCATGAGGCAGATATTGCAAACACTTTTAAATTCAGTCTTGGTGTTCTCTATCTCCCATTTTGTATTTTTACAATTCTATTCCATTTCCGTCTATCGTTCTCTCTACGTCCTTAACACAGTCCTGTTCATTATGTGTCCTGTGCATGTGCAGAATATGCTCAATCTATCTTTACCTCCCTTGTATGATCTGAAGACTGATATCCCCTGATTCCTGTCTGATTTCTGCACTTTTTAAACATTATTTTCCATGTTACTCCTAATATCCACCTTACAGCTCTGTCATCATATACTACTACATTACAAACTCTCAGATGAATATCCCTGCAATTACAAAAACACTGAAAACCTCTATCAACTAAGCTATAAATGTTGAATAACTGCAGCCAAACTAGCCTTTACCCTTAAAGCATTTTCATGGTCCCTCATGCTAACACTCGTATTGCGATGCCAGCAAACATGCATGGTGGTGTTTGCCCTGTGCTGGATTGGTTTCTCAGGAGACGAGGACTGCTCACCGTCAACATTATCACCACTGCCTACATTCTCTGATGAGCCTGAAATGGGTTAATGTAAGGTCAACTGCCAGGAATGCTCAATTTACAATTGAATATACCATGCATGTCATAAAAGATGATTAAGGAGGGTTAGGCATGTGGCTGGCTACCCAAACCTGTAGAAAACTAAAGCTAAAAAAAAAAATTAAAATATGAACTAGTCATGAAAAGCAAGTAATTGAAATACTTCAATTAAGCCACCCAGGACAAGATCTTGAGTGGATGGTATAGGATAGGAGATTTTGTATGAATCTGTTTAAGACCCATGCTTATTGGAGAGATCAAGAATAATGAATGAATTCATCCACCCATCCTTCCCGTTTTGCTCCACTTCTGCAGTAGCCCTAATACAGGAAGCTTGCACTATAGCACTTCTGCAGTAGCCCTAATACAGGAAGCTTGCACTATAGTATTTCTGCAGTAGCCCTAATACAGGAAGCTTGCACTATAGTACTTCTGCAGTAGCCCTAATACAGGAAGCTTGCACTATAGTACTTCTGCAGTAGTGGTTTCTGTAGAAATTTGTTTTAAATGATGAGGTTGCCAGCTGCATCTGACGGCAACAATGGTTCCTTTCTTTATTTGCCTCTTCAACCACACAAGGAATTCAGGAATAACAGTGACCTAAAACTGAATCACCAGTGATCAATTGGAGCATATTTAAGTGAACTCCATCTGATCACCACTTCATTATCATTTCCTTGTGTGTGCTGCATATGCAGCATGAAGACAATGCTGCCAGTTGGATCACTTGTACACAGCCAGCACCAAAGTCTTCATGTGCTCTAGTAGCACTGGTTCTTGAAGCAACTGACATTATCTGATGAAGCTTTATCCGATGGTTTTTAAAAAAATGAACCACTCAGCCTCTTCTTTTTTTGAAAGGAACAATATGTTTCTATGTATCATAATACCAAATTATAATGATTGAACTGACGGTGGCTTTTGAATCCAGATTAGAGTTAAGCTGCATGGCTTGAAAATGGCCACATATAATGACCTGGTCAGGGAAATGAGACATGAGGGATTAACAGTTAAAGTCATAGCTGTAGAAGTAGGTGCAAGAAGTCTTTAGGCTGCCTCAGTGTTTGATTGACTGAAATAATTGGGCCTGAAATAACAGTCACGTAAAGGGTGCTCAAAAGAGTTGGTGAAAAGAAAAGGCTTCCTGCTGGTTGTGGAACAACTGCAACGGGCAATGAAATTCATGACAATAAGTTTATATAAAACAAAATCTTGACTTTCATAACTGCATCAGGTTTCCAGAGTGGATACAACCTGGATGGAAGAGCCAGTTTAGTAACTGCAAACAAGGTGGATAACCAGGACAAATAAAACAACAAGAGGATGACATTTGGGAATCATGATCCAAGATGGACTCGCTATTCCTTACGTGTCAAGAAGATAAAAGGGGATGTCCACTTCTGATGATCAGACTACCTCCTTTTGTAATGCTCTGTATAGAATTTCTTATTACTATTAAAATTCTTGTTCAAATATGTAACAGCAGTAAAAAATGTATTTATTTCTAGACAATTTGGTCAGTTTCTTAATGGACTGACATTTTTTATAAGTTTTTGGGCCAAAAGAGACAGACAAGGAAAAAATAGACTTACTAGCACTAGATTTGAGACTGGGGTACTGCAACTTGTCTACTCCGATATGTTTGACTCTGCTCACAGCCTCATTGATATCTTCTATCCACTTGTCTTTCTCCTCTTGCGTGCTGAGGATATCCAAGAAAATCAGTTTCACACCACACATCACATATGTTCACGAGGACAATAAGTTTAAAACCACACATCACATATGTTCACGAGGACAATCAGTTTAAAACCACACATCACATATGTTCACGAGGACAATCAGTTTAAAACCACACATCACATATGTTCACGAGGACAATCAGTTTAAAACCACACATCACATATGTTCACAAGGAAAATAAGTTTAAAACCACACATCACATATGTTCACGAGGAAAATAAGTTTAAAACCACACATCACATATGTTCACGAGGACAATCAGTTTAAAACCACACATCACATATGTTCACAAGGAAAATAAGTTTAAAACCACACATCACATATGTTCACGAGGAAAATAAGTTTAAAACCACACATCACATATGTTCACGAGGACAATCAGTTTAAAACCACACATCACATATGTTCACGAGGAAAATAAGTTTAAAACCACACATCACATATGTTCACGAGGACAATCAGTTTAAAACCACACATCACATATGTTCACGAGGACAATCAGTTTAAAACCACACATCACATATGTTCACGAGGACAATCAGTTTAAAACCACACATCACATATGTTCACAAGGAAAATAAGTTTAAAACCATACATCACATATGTTCACAAGGAAAATAAGTTTAAAACCACACATCACATATGTTCACGAGGACAATCAGTTTAAAACCACACATCACATATGTTCACAAGGAAAATAAGTTTAAAACCACACATCACATATGTTCACGAGGAAAATAAGTTTAAAACCACACATCACATATGTTCACGAGGACAATCAGTTTAAAACCACACATCACATATGTTCACGAGGAAAATAAGTTTAAAACCACACATCACATATGTTCACGAGGAAAATAAGTTTAAAACCACACATCACATATGTTCACGAGGAAAATAAGTTTAAGACCACACATCACATATGTTCACGAGGAAAATCAGTTTAAGACCACACATCACATATGTTCACAAGGAAAATCAGTTTAAGACCACACATCACATATGTTCACGAGGAAAATCAGTTTAAGACCACACATCACATATGTTCACAAGGAAAATCAGTTTAAGACCACACATCACATATGTTCACGAGGAAAATAAGTTTAAGACCACACATCACATATGTTCACGAGGAAAATCAGTTTAAGACCACACATCACATATGTTCACAAGGAAAATAAGTTTAAGACCACACATCACATATGTTCACAAGGAAAATAAGTTTAAAACCACACATCACATATGTTCACGAGGACAATCAGTTTAAAACCACACATCACATATGTTCACGAGGAAAATAAGTTTAAAACCACACATCACATATGTTCACGAGGACAATCAGTTTAAAACCACACATCACATATGTTCACGAGGACAATCAGTTTAAAACCACACATCACATATGTTCACGAGGACAATCAGTTTAAAACCACACATCACATATGTTCACAAGGAAAATAAGTTTAAAACCACACATCACATATGTTCACAAGGAAAATAAGTTTAAAACCACACATCACATATGTTCACGAGGACAATCAGTTTAAAACCACACATCACATATGTTCACAAGGAAAATAAGTTTAAAACCACACATCACATATGTTCACGAGGAAAATAAGTTTAAAACCACACATCACATATGTTCACGAGGAAAATCAACACATCACATATGTTCACGAGGAAAATAAGTTTAAAACCACACATCACATATGTTCACGAGGAAAATAAGTTTAAAACCACACATCACATATGTTCACGAGGAAAATAAGTTTAAAACCACACATCACATATGTTCACGAGGAAAATAAGTTTAAGACCACACATCACATATGTTCACAAGGAAAATAAGTTTAAGACCACACATCACATATGTTCACAAGGAAAATCAGTTTAAAACCACACATCACATATGTTCACGAGGAAAATAAGTTTAAAACCACACATCACATATGTTCACGAGGAAAATAAGTTTAAAACCACACATCACATATGTTCACGAGGAAAATAAGTTTAAAACCACACATCACATATGTTCACGAGGAAAATAAGTTTAAAACCACACATCACATGGAAAATAAGTTTAAAACCACACATCACATATGTTCACAAGGAAAATAAGTTTAAGACCACACATCACATATGTTCACGAGGAAAATCAGTTTAAGACCACACATCACATATGTTCACAAGGAAAATAAGTTTAAGACCACACATCACATATGTTCACGAGGAAAATCAGTTTAAGACCACACATCACATATGTTCACAAGGAAAATCAGTTTAAGACCACACATCACATATGTTCACGAGGAAAATAAGTTTAAGACCACACATCACATATGTTCACAAGGAAAATCAGTTTAAGACCACACATCACATATGTTCACAAGGAAAATAAGTTTAAGACCACACATCACATATGTTCACAAGGAAAATAAGTTTAAGACCACACATCACATATGTTCACAAGGAAAATCAGTTTAAGACCACACATCACATATGTTCACGAGGAAAATAAGTTTAAAACCACACATCACATATGTTCACAAGGAAAATAAGTTTAAGACCACACATCACATATGTTCACGAGGAAAATCAGTTTAAGACCACACATCACATATGTTCACAAGGAAAATCAGTTTAAGACCACACATCACATATGTTCACGAGGAAAATAAGTTTAAGACCACACATCACATATGTTCACAAGGAAAATCAGTTTAAGACCACACATCACATATGTTCACAAGGAAAATAAGTTTAAGACCACACATCACATATGTTCACGAGGAAAATAAGTTTAAGACCACACATCACATATGTTCACAAGGAAAATCAGTTTAAGACCACACATCACATATGTTCACGAGGAAAATAAGTTTAAGACCACACATCACATATGTTCACGAGGAAAATCAGTTTAAGACCACACATCACATATGTTCACGAGGAAAATAAGTTTAAAACCACACATCACATATGTTCACGAGGAAAATAAGTTTAAGACCACACATGACATATATCAACAAGGACAATCAGCATACATGCCACACCTCAGAGATGAAAAACCTGTACAAAAAATTAAAAAAACCTGTACAAAGACCCGCAAAACCTGTACAAAGACCCGCAAAACCTGTACAAAGACTGAAAAACGTAACAAAAGAGTTTATTCATGTAAAAGTATATTCAATTAGATGGTTCTGCACCATCATAGTGACATGCGGCCTTTGCCTTTTTAAGCATGTCTTCACTTGCTTTAAAACCTAAACAACAAGAGTTAGAATTTATTTTGCATAGTAAATACAAATATTAATAATCAATTTGAAAAATATAATTATTTGTAATTTTAATATTATATAATGAAATAGAATCTTGGAAAAAAATTAATACAATTTATGGTTGAAATGAAGAACAGTTGCTGTGTTTTCTATAGTGCCTTATAAAAGTACAGGCCTAAAGAGACCAGTAATAAGCATTATGGGTTAGGAATCTTAAATTTAAAATCTAATAAATTTTTTGCTAAAGCTGGTAATGAAAATATAAACTAGCGCTGGCGTAATATTAGCCTGTATATTTTCTACCGAACTTCAAAAATTGGAATAGCCGTTAAAGCCCAACTGGTAGTTTTAAATAGACCTTCCCATACAAATTTTAGTGTCAATCAAACATTGATAGTAGGCTAATTAATTATTTAATAATTATAAATCATTGAATGACCGTAATGATGACCACCAAAGGCAAAATAACATTGTTTTTTAAAGAAACGAAATTAAAACTAAGAAGAGAAGTAGGCTAACTCCAAATAAACTTTTCTCTGATCGAGTTAAGATGTAAATTTTCCACGCTATTGTGGTTTTTTTTTTCTTTTCAGTTTCATAATTTGGTAATATCGGAATGACGTTCGCCGAATTTTCGTACCATTTAGATTTAGGGTTAACCCTAGCTGTAACCCTAATTATAACTCTAAATGGTACGAAAATACATGTGGAGCATTCGGCGACCGTCATTACGATATTAGGCTACCCATAATTTGTAGGCTATTGTATTATTTTTCAAATTTACATTTCTTACGCACTTTCTACAAGTTTTAGTGAAATCAAATAATATGTAGTGGTATCAGCCTTTTTTTTTTTACCAGCCGTAAATAATAAATTATGCTAAACCTTAGGGGAAAAGAAAGCATAGGCCTAAGTTATCTGACAGTTAAATCTAACTTCATCTAAACAATGTTATTGTAATATTTTTTTTTTAAATGAATTACTTACCAATACTAAACTGGAAATTAATCCTAAACAATAGGCTCGACTCAAAAAAGATTTCAGTGCTGCGTAATCGTTCAAATAATCAGTAACCTCGCGCTAGCTTTAGTGAAAAATTGTGAATGAACACGCCACGCACATCCCGCGGCAATTGAAAAATAGGCAGCTTGATTTTCATTGGTTATTTTTTTTTTTTTATCCACTTGGCTTAAAATCTCGCCGAATCTCATGACGCAAATTGTGTAGTGGCACAAGATTTATATGTATATTTAATAATTAGGCGAAAAAACCCGTACAGACCCGTGTACGGCCCGTACACATCTGAAAACGCAAACACCCCGTACAGATTATGGGTAAACCTTTAAGTGTGGCATGTATGAATCAGTTTAAGACCACACATGACATATATCCACATGGAGAATCAGTTTAAGACCACACATCACATACATCCACAAGGACGATCAGTTTAACATCACATATGTTCACAAGGACAATCAGTTTAAGACCACACATCACATATGTTTACAAGGAAAATAAGTTTAACACCACACATCACATATGCCCACAAGGACAATCAGTTAACACCACACATCACATATGTCCACAAGGACAATCAGTTTAACACCACACATCACATAACTCCACAAGGACAATCAGTTTAACACCACACATCACATATATCCACAAAGACAATCATTTTAAGACCACACATGACATTTGCCCACAAGGACAATCAGGCATGTCATACAAAGTGACTAATATAAGATTGGACAAGCTACCTCAGTGTTCAATTCCAAGCATCTACAGATCTAGCTAAGTGACCTTTTACTTGTGTCTAAAGTTTTGTTCATTCTCTTTTTTTCGTTTCGTTAATTATTTACTTTCTTGTTTCGTTATTTCTTTCAGGTTTTACAATTTTCTTGTATTATTATTGTTCTTTTTTCGCTCATCACTGTGGTTGTTTACTTTTTCCATCTGCTTGTATCGCTCATTTGGTGTATGTTTCTCATCATCGTATGTTTTTGTAGTACCTATATGTAATTCTTTTCCTTGTCACCTGTTTGTAACTGTGGCTGACGAAGGGTAAAATCCGAAACGCCCCTTGTTTCATGTAAACCGTTAATTTGTAGAACTGATTCAATACCGTTTTATTGGTTTATATAGGCTACTTATAAGATTGTGAATGAGCCTGGCAAACTTATCTTGTCAAACAAACTGTTATAGAAACCACTGCTACAACAGCACATGAATACTTTGTGCTGGCTTCCTGTAAGGAGACTGGCTGCAGTAGTGGTTCCACTATAAACAGTGAAACGGAAAATGACGAATGAGGATGAAGAAACATCTGTACGCTAACAGCTGATCTAGATTTCACCAAGTTAACTTCAAGTCTAATGTTACAAGAAATATTTCTTACCTTGCTGCCACAAGAATGTACTTGTTCCCTGCATAGATGGCAAAGCTGTTCTGTACGGCTGACTTGCCCTGGTCTGTCTCCTCCACCTGACAAACACAATCAGATCATCAACATTTTTATGATGCTCCACACTGAAAAATGAAGGTAGTCACCTAACAGATACTGCTATAGGGGAGTGAAATGTTAGAGAAATCACTATATTAGGTCCAGCTTTTTGAGGTGGGGGGTCAGATACCCACTGACATTTGGGTTAGACTAGAGTGTGATGCTACCAGGTTTCAAACTGGTAACTTAGCTGCAAGAGGCAAGTGTTCTAACCACACTGCCAATTGGACACTCACATCATCTGTCTTTCTTCCATGTCAACAAGTTATTTACTTGCTAATGGTTTATAAACAAGTGCCAACACTTACCGTCATTCCACGGAGAGGTAACTGGCCATGAACTTTGAACTGAAGTAAGGAGGCAGACGTTCGGCTTGTATACACTAGCATATCAGAAAACTGCAAAGAACAAATAAAAAAATATAATATTAAATGTGCCAACGTAAGCAGGGTCATTATGAATTTTAAAAAGTGTTGTATTTTCAACACTTACATTTTATGATAATCTTCCCCTTTGCAAATAAATTTGAGCTGCAGATTCTTCAACTGTTGAGCTTACAAGGAAATAAAAAAATTCCCCATTTGGTAGAGATGTATCTCCAAGTGCACAATCTGGTTATCTTTAGTCCTGACCCAGATGCACACAATAAAACCAAAAAAAAAACAAAAACAAAAAAAGGAAAAAAACCTGGGTTGATCAGGTATTTTCTGTAACACAAGAACTAGCCATAATGATCCAAGCACAATGAAGCAACCTTACAATCAGAATACTGCAGACCCAGAATCAAGGGGACTGCTATAATCTCGACACATCTCATGTTCCAAAACTATTTTATTCAACCAACCATGCCATAAGTGCAACAGCAGTGATAATTAAGCCATCAAGTATACATCTCTGTCATGTTAGCAGATATCTCTGTCATGTTAGCAGATATCTCTATCATAATTTGTCTAAAAATGGGGCAAAGAAAGAAACTCTCATTTCAAATTTTTTTCTTTCCTTGTGACCAAACAAAGTGAAAGTAGAAAAAAAATAACATCCACACAAAAAAATAAATAAAATAAAAACTTACCAAAAAGAACATTCGTTGCTGATAGCCTTTCCTGGAAAACTTTTGGAGACATCCTTCCCTGATGAAATCCTGTGAAAATGTCAGATAAACCATGTGACTGACACTGGAAGGTCCAGAAAACATGTAATATTAACAAGAGGACTGAGTCACCAGAAGGTCTAGAGAACATGTGATATAAAGTACAGAGTTAAGTCACTGAAAGGTACAGAGAACATATAATATCAACAACAGGGCTGGGTCACTAGAAATTCCAGAGATCATGTACTATCAACAACAGAACTAGAACTGTGGAAGGTTCACAGAACATGTAACATAAACAAAAAGGTCCCAAAAAAAAGTAATATCAACAACAGAGCTAGGTCACTAGAAGGTCCAGAGAACATGTTATGTAAACAACAGTGATGGATCATTAGAAGGTCCAAAGAACATGTAAGACAAAAAAACTGGGACAAAATCTCACGATAACATGTCAGTATTTCAAAGTACTGTGATATTACTTTTACAAGAAATGACTTTCAAAGACCTTCATAAAAATGATTCAAGATATTAAAATTTGAAAATTCTATAAACAACTATGTGCATCTGAAGACAGTAAGCCAGAGATGTCCTATTTAGTGAACATCAGGTTTAACTGTTAGCACCATATTGATGTTTCTGAATCAGTCAGCACACTCAGATGCACATATCTTTTATCTAAGATTATTTTTAACTGAAGTTTTCTAACCATCTTCACCAAAATAAAAATATCATCAAGTTTTGACTTTTCGCTCCTTACATGGAGCCACCACCGTACCAAGCAGACGTGTGCTCTTACATCAGTGGTTTCTGTAGGCATTTATTTGACATGATGAGGTTGCCAGCCTCATATCAGTCACCTTGTACGACTGGCCAGAGGAACAAGTAGTCTTATTACTTCTTTGACTGACCAGAGACCTCCAGGAACTTACACACGGCTAAATAAATTAGAAACATCTCAAAATAGATATTTCCAACCAAATTGAAGATTTTTTTTTTCTCTCTCCTAATATTAGATATTCCAACAGGTTAGTTAATTTGTCCAGAAGGTGATGAATACATAAATCTTCCAGCACAGTTGTAAATAGTATTTTGGTTTCAGATTGATGGCGTGTCATAAAGTGATGGCATGTCATAAAGTGATGGCGTGTCATAAAGTGATGGCGTGTCATAAAGTGATGGTTTGTCACAAATTGATGGTTTGTCACAAATTGATGGCTTGTCACAAATTGATGGCTTGTCATAAAATGATGGCTTGTCATAAAATGATGGCTTTTCGCAAATTGATGGTTTGTCACAAATTGATGGTTTGTCACAAAAATCGTCATTTTCCTGGACCCACTCCTACAGTTTGTCCACTAGAAGGAAACCTACCACAAACAATCACAAACTCTTGTAGTACTGGTGTGTGTAGCAATTAGTTTGACATCATGAGGGAGCAGTGGTCCCATTCTGTCTTGACCCTATCACATTACCCCCCCCCCCCCCCCCCCCCCCACCCCCCCCCCCCCCCCAGAAAGTAGGCAGGGCTCATAAAAATTATAGCCAGTCCTTAAAAAAACCTTCAGTAACTTGTGTCAGTTTTTCTCTAATAATAGCACCTTCAGTCATAACTGACTATGGGAATGCGCCCCTGAGGTGACAACCCTCGGCTGCTTATTTTCCTGGCGTTCCTTTCTACGCTTTCTCCTCTCTTCTGCCTGTTGTATGAGCTTCTTTTTGCCCAATCTGAGGTGTCACCGTAGACAGCATCGCCACTTGGTGCGATCTGCAGCTTCATCCTCCCAGGTTGCTGGATTTATATTGTGCCCTCATGTCTCTCTTGCACACACCTTTGAACCTCAGCTGTGGTCACTCGACTGTTCTTTTGCCATCTGCCAGTTGTCCGTAGAAGATATCTTTCAGGATGCGACTATCTTCCATGTGATGGAAATGGCCAAGCCAACGTAGTCTGCGCTGTCTAAGTGGTGTATACATGCTTTGAAGGCCGGCACGTGACAACACCTCGACATTAGTCACTTTGTCCTTCCACGAAATACCGAGAATATGCCGAAGACACCATAGATGGAAGGTATTGAGCCTTCTTTCTTGCTTAGCATAGGTTGTCCATTTCTCGCTACGATTTAGAAGTGTGCTGGTAGTTTTTCTCTAATCAAACAAATAATCAACTTACTCTGTCAACACACCACACAATCAGCTTACTCCATCAACAAACCATTTAATGAACTTACTCTGTCAGCAAACCACATAATCAACTAATGCTGTCAACAAACTACATAATCAACTTTCTCTGTCACCAAACCACATATTTAACCTACTCACTCAACAAACCACATAAGCAACTTACACTGTCAACAAACTACATAATCAGCTTTCACTGTCAACAAACTACATAATCAACTTACACTGCCAACAAACCACCTAACCCACTAACGCTGCCAACAAACTACATAATCAACTTAAACTGTCAACAAACTACATAATCAACTTTCACTGTCAACAAACCACATAATCAACTGGCATTGTCAACACATCACATAATCAACTTCCTCCATCAACAAACCACATAATCAACTAACGCTGTCAATAAATCACATAATCAACTTTCTCTGTCAACAAACCACATAATATCTTACACTGTCAACAAACTATATAATCAACTTTCTCTGTCAACAAACCACATATTCAACCTACTCAGTCAACAAACAACATAATCAACTTACACTGTCAACAAACTACATAATCAACTTTCTCTGTCAACAAACCATGTAATCAACTTACTCCATCATCAAACCACATAATCAACTTTCACTGTCAACAAACTACATAATCAACTTACACTGTCAACAAACCATGTAATCAACTTACTCCGTGAACAAACTACATAATCAACTTTCACTGTCAACAAACCACAAAATCAACTTACTCGATCTACATGAACCAAATTTTCCAGTCCCAGCAAGTCCCTCTGTAATTCCATCAGCTTTTCAAGGTTTTCCTGGATGGGAAGGGGAAAAATTCAAAATGTTACCAGTTTCTACACAATGAAAAGTGCATGCGTTAACATATCTCAGATAAGAAGAAACTTCACTTTAAGTAGATACTTACTTACTTAGTCGTTCCCCTTCTACCGTGAAGTGTAGAGGTTTGGAAGAGAGAGCGCCAGACCATTCTATCAGCTGTCTTCTTCCTGGCCTGGTTCCATTCTAGTCCTCGGTCCTTCAAAGATTGTCTAATGTTGTCCTCCCAGCGAACTCTGGGTCGTCCTGGAGGTCTGGATCCCTGGCTCTTTGTTTCCCATGCTTGTCGTGGTAGCCGATCTTCTCCCATTCTGCAGACATGGCCAAACCATCTTAGTTGGGACTGTTCTATTTGGGTCTGCAGCGGATGGGATTTCAGGCCTTGACGTATCGTCTGGTTGCGGACCATGTCTCTTCTTGTTACTTCAACCACTTTCCTCAGATACCTCATTTCTGAGGTTTGGATCTGGCTTTTGTGGGTTGTAGTCATTGCCCACGACTCGCATCCATATGTCAAAACTGGGACATAGGTGGAGCGGTATACAGCCATCTTCGTTTTCTTACCAACCTCTTTCTTGCTGAGGAATCCACGATTTATGGCCTGAAAAAGTCTCCCAGCCGCTGCTTTTCGAGTGGCCAACTCTTCTTTGATGCCTCCCTTTCGGTCTATAATAGCTCCGAGATATTTAAAGTGGTCGACCTGCTCCAGGACCTGTTCTCCCAACTACTTTAAGTAGATACCAGCACATATCTCAGATGAGAAGAAACTTCACTTTAAGTAGACATCAGCACACGTCTCAGATGAGAAGAAACTTTACTTTAAGTAGACAGGAGCACATATTTCAGATGAGAAGAAACTTCACTTTAAGTAGACACCAGCACACGTCTCAGATAAGAAGAAACTTCACTTTGACACCAGCACACGTCTAAGATGAGAAGAAACTTCACTTTAAGTAGATACTAGCACATGTCTCAGATAAGAAGAAACTTCACTTTCAGTAGACACCAGCATATGTCTCAGATAAGAAGAAACTTCACTTTAAGTAGATACCAGCACCATTTACTTACCTAGGAAGCATAGTAACACCTGACGGCGGAACAAGCAAGGACATTAACAACAGAATGAATAAAGCGAGAACAGCCTTTGCTATTCTCAACAACATTTGGAAGTCTTCCCAGTACAGCACAAACACCAAATTAAGACTGTATGAGAGCTGTGTACTTTCTGTGCTTCTCTATGGTGCGGAATGTTGGAGAGTAACAGAGAAGGAAATGTCGAAACTGTCCTCCTTCCACACAATCTGCCTAAGGAAAATTCTCCGAATCTTTTGGCCAAACACCATCAGCAACCAAGAACTACTTATTCGGAGTAACCAGGAGAACATGCACACCATCATAGCTGGCAGACGCTGGAGTTGGGTTGGCCATGTCCTCAGAAGGGACCCTGATACCATCACAAGAACAGCTATGCTATGGACCCCCGAGGGAAAGCGAAAGAGAGGCCGACCAAAAACAACTTGGCGGAGAACTGTGGAAGCTGAGATGCAAAGAATGAACCACAGTTGGGGCACTGTACGAAGGATGGCCGCCGACCGAGCAAGGTGGAATCAATTTGTTGCTGCCCTACAAGACGCCACCAGGCGTGATGGCCACTGACTGCTTTGACGGTTATGGATCAAAGAAGAAGAAGAAGAAGATACCAGCACATGTCTCAGATGAGAAGAAACTTCACTTTAAGGAGACAGGAGCACATGTCTAAGATATGAAGAAACTTCACTTTAAGTAGACACCAGCTTGTCTCAGAAGAGGGACCCAAGACGCATCAAAAGTGAGGAATGCAGCAAGCGACCCATAGCTTGACTGCCTGCGTCAGGGTCAGCGAACCATAGCTGACCAAGATCCTACTCCACCTCCACGTGGTGGTCCTGGACACAGGCTGCATCACTGCAGTCTGGCTGAGGAGTAGGGATCGAAGAGGGAAGGCAAACCCAGTCCCAAAAAATGCCGTGCGGAAGTCGGATGTGTCGGCCGAAAGGCGCAATTACCGCAGCTTCGCTGCAAACGGACACAACACAACCAACATCCTTTTCAGGACGAACGAAGAAGAAGAAGAAGATGAGAAGAAATTTCACTTTAAGTAGACAGGAGCACATGTCTCATATGAGAAGAAATTTCACTTTAAGTAGACACCAGCACATGTCTCAGATAAAAAGAAACTTCACTTTAAGAAGATACCAGCATATGTCTCAGATAAGAAGAAACTTTACTTTAAGTAGACAGGAGCACATATCTCAGATGAGAAGAAACTTCACTTTAAGTAGACACCAGCATATGTCTCAGATTAGAAGAAACTTCACTTTAAGTAGACAGGAGCACGTATCTCAGATGAGAAGAAACTTCACTTTAAGTAGACACCAGCATATGTCTCAGATGAGAAGAAACTTCACTTTAAGTAGACACCAGCATATGCCTCAGAGAAGAAGAAACTTCACTTTAAGTTGACACCAGCTTATGTCTCAGATAAGTAGAAACTTTACTTTAAGTAGACAGGAGCACATATCTCAGATGAGAAGAAACTTCACTTAAGTAGACACCAGCATATGTCTCAGATAAGAAGAAACTTCACTTTAAGTAGACACCTGCATATGTCTCAGATTAGAAGAAACTTCACTTTAAGTAGACAGAAGCACATATCTCAGATGAGAAGAAACTTCACTTTAAGTAGACACCAGCTGTTAAGGGCTTTTCACTGATTTAAATGGGTTAGTCTAGTATTATGTTTCGTACAATTATTTGATCTTCTGTTCTGTGTTCTACCCGGTATCGATATTGATTACAACCCTGGATTCTCTTGATACTTCTTTCAAGTAATTGCATTTTAAAACTTGCTTTCAATAAAAGTTCACATATATTTGAATGACCGTGTTATATTGTTTCATTTCGTATTATCAGTGTGACAGCATGTGTATTCATTTGAAGGTCAATGGTCATTCTTCATAAAAACAGTCATAACTGGAACCTTGAATACGTTATTGAATAAGACCAGTTTTTTGACGACATAATAATTTAATAAGGATTCATTCTTCCATCACGAATCAAAGACACTACTAAATATTGATCACATTATAGCGTAGAGTCTATATTTCATCAACATTATCTGTCCGATACATTATCCTTATAATTAACGTTCGATTATATTTCCACCAAAACTGTTTGGCATAATTCTTATATTTATACAGAATTAAACATTCTGCTAATTCTATTAGATACACTGTCTAATATATTAATTTACTTCGGCATTCAAAGCCAGGTTTAATCAGCCCTACATATTCGAACTGCGTTTCATATTTTACGACGGGAGCCGCGCTAGCATAGTGGTTACAACACCGCTCTGGCGACCGGGTGATACAGGATCAAACCCGGGCGACGGCATTTGAGGATTTTTCGTCGACCGGGATTTGGACTGGATTAACTCGAGACCTGGCGAGGACATTTGAAGGAGTGTCGTCGACCAGGGACTGGCGGCTCCTGAGCCGACCCAGCTGCAATGGGTACCTCCGAAATCGGCGAGTATTTGCCTAAATGGCGAGGGACACCTGTCTCTGTACAAGAAATAAAGGGATACTCACGTAAAATCAATGTCAGGTTAGACATAAATAATAACCTGAGATTTCGCCTCGAGTATTAGCGGGCGTACGCAAAAAAAAAAAAATATATATTTTACGACTTACGTTAATCATAAATTATTGCGGCTAATATTGCCGTCTTATATTTTAAGACTCAAGGGTCCTTATACATTCTTTATTTCTGCTTTAAATATAACTTTCTAGTTATGCACTAGCACATTTGAGTGGTTATGCCACACATTCGAAACACTTTGAATAAGTGGCCATGCCACACTGTTTGAAACACATCCGTCAAGCCCAAAGGCTACACAACGACTATCGTTACTATGTCTAACGCGTCATGCATCGATATATGCGATCTATGTCATTTATTTATTCAACCAAGGTGTTCCATTGTGCAACCATCCAAATCGAGCTCAAACCCAGATGCTTGCAAACCAAGTAACAATCCTCAACACCAGCATATGTCTCAGATAAGAAGAAACTTCACTTTAAGTAGACACCAGTTTATGTCTCAGATAAGAAGAAACTTTACTTTAAGTAGACACCAGCTTATGTCTCAGATAAGAAGAAACTTTACATTAAGTAGACAGGAGCACGTATCTCGGATGAGAAGAAGCTTCACTTTAAGTGGATACCAGCATATGTCTCAGATAAGAAGAAACTTCACTTTAAGTAGACAGGAGCACGTCTCCAGTTAAGAAAAAATGTCATTAAACACAGGTAGAAGGAGCAGGTGTAAAATATGTCTCAGATGATAACAAACTGTATTTTATGTAGACAGGTTGAGCAGGTGGCGTGTCCCAGTTGAGACAAAAACGTATATGTAGACAGAAGTGGCTGATATTAATGTGTCTCAGGCGAGAAAAAAATACAGGTCCGTATCCTTGAATCTGAACACCCAAAAACCGAAATATTCAGAAAACTTAAATTTTATTTGGGCAGACTTGGTCGAATTAGGGCTACTTTTTAGCAATTTTCGAACACATTTTGAGTGACTTGAACTATTTTGAGTGACATCTTGAAACCCAAAAAAATCAGATTTCCGAAACATGGTTGTCCCTGAGCATTTTGGATTCAAGGATATGGGCCTGTACTGTTGTGAGGACAGTAAAGTGCTTGACTTCCACCATAAGAAAAAATTTGGTACAAACCATTTTTCTAAAACGGTCTCTGAATCTGCTGATGATTTCTGTGATCCGACATAAGGCCTCTGTGGAGGAGAAAAAAAAATACATTAACAAAAAGCAAACATGTCACACATCACTCACAAAAACAAAAGTTATTCTTGTTTAGAATCAACATCATTACACTCCAGGCAAACCCACAGGTGCTCAGTCTCCCTCAGTAAATGTCAAAGGATACGTATATCGATTGTTCTTATAGCGTGCTGGTTAAATACACACCTGATCCATCCTCTCATAGGTCCATCTCTGACTGTCTTATGTTTGATGCCAAAGTCCAGCAATATGAGATGTGTTGATTCATCACCTGAAGTGTCGTTCTGTAACAGACAAGCATTGCTTGTCCTTAATATCTCTCCCTTATCCATATCCACTGTCCCCCACTATAGACGCTCTCGAGGCTATTCTGTCAGCTACCTCATTGCTATGCACCCCTGCATAACCATGGCAGTAGATCCATACCAGTTCCTGAAGGTTTGAGGCCACTATACATGTTCTTCTTTATTTTTTTAAAATTACTTACTTACTTAGTCGTTACCCTTCTACCGTGAGGTGTAGATGTTTGGAAGAGAGAGCTCCAGACTATCCTATCGGCTGTCTTCCTCCTGGCCTGGTTCCATTCTAGTCCTCGGTCCTTCAAAGATTGTCTAATGTTGTCCTCCCAGCGGACTCTGGGTCGTCCTCGGGGTCTGGATCCTTGGCTCTTTGTTTCCCATGCTTGTCGTGGTATCCGATCTTCTCCCATTCTGCAGACATGGCCAAACCATCTTAATTGGGACTGTTCTACTTGGGTCTGCAGGGGGTAGGATTTAAGGCCTTGACGTATCGTCTGGTTGCGTACCATGTCTCTTCTTGTTACTTCAACCACCTTCCTCAGATACCTCATTTCTGAGGTTTGGATCTGGCTTTTATGGGTTGTAGTCATTGCCCATGACTCGCATCCGTATGTCAAGACTTTTTAAAATTAATGAAGAAAAATATCCCGTTCAACCTCTAATGGGTTATAATTAGGATATATATTGTTTTTAATTCCAAATAATATGAACAACTGCCGATATGAGAAAGTGGCATCACATTTGTCAAATCATTGTAAATAGGGACAATCACAATTGTAAAAAAAAGGTAAAGGTAAAGGAACCCGTTGCACGCCCATTGAGGCATATTGGGAATATGGTGTTAGGCCCATATTATCTTGACCGCTTATACATTAAATAAATAAATAAATAAAAAAACCAACCAACCAACCAGCCAGCGAGCCAACCAACCAACCAAGTATCCCACACAATAACTGCCCTGGTTATTAGACTGTCAGATGGCCACCGTAAGGCTGCAGTAGCTGCCTTTATCTCCTTTCTCACAGTGGAGGTTGCTGTCATGTAAGCTTCACTCTGTTCAGTAATGACCTTGCACCTTACTCTAGCAGAGTAGCCCCATCCTGGAAACTCACCGTGGAGTATAGACCCATCAGTCTATATAATAGCACTTATCATTCTCAGCATGACCATTTATCAGCTCTGCTTTCCCACTGCACCAGTCTCTGTACTCCTTGTCAAGGGTGAAGACATGTTGGTAGTTTGTCCAGGTCTCTCCCATCCTACTCCACTCTTCCCCTTTTAGTATTTTTTCAACCTGGCCAATCACTGCCACAACCTGTGCCATTCATGACATCCTTCTCTTTATTCTCATTATCTTGATGCTATGTTCCCATGCACGTGTGTCTTTTGTCTGTAGTTACCAGCATATAGTTTTTGCCTAGGCCGTAGCAGATCTGGATGTTTTTAACAGAAGTCCAAGAAAATACCTCATCATCACAATAAGGGTATCTCTCATACAGCCTAAGACTATATGCATTCCTTAATGTTGAAAAGTGCCACACAAAAAACAAAAGTACCATTCATCGCCCATCAAGACCTCCCTACTGGTAAAACAAATACGCAAACTGCTGAAGTAACAAAAAGTTGAGCATATTTTGGTGTGTGGTAACTGCATTGTTACATGGTGCACCACGGTTTCCACATTAAATATGTCAGGAAGCGTGAACACTATGTTTCTCTTTCAGGATGTATTTATTCTGCTGCTGTGTCATTAGAAATACTCAGACGAAGACTTTGTTAACCAGTGCAAAAGTGTGTCTGTCGTTCATGCAATTCTCTAAAACTGTTCCTTACATTAACTGCATACTTTTGACCAAGATAAAACCCCCCCCCCCCCCCCCCAATAAAAAAAATAAAAAGTAGGAGAATCTGAAGTATCATAAAATATAAATATCTCAAAACTGATATTTGTAACTAAATTTAAGGTTCCTTGCATTTTTATTCCCCCGAAATCAGATGTACTAACACATTATCACTTTTGTCACACAATAAATGTGGATTACCTCTTTCTGCTAAAGGATCTGTGTGATGTGCCATGATATGGCAAACAAATTCTCCCAACGGCTACCTCACAGACCCATTTGATTATAGTCCAGTTTTTTCATCTCTACCATTTACTCAGTACAAAACAATGTAATTGCTGCATTTCATACTTAAAATGCTTCAATATAATCTTCATCACATTTTCAACCATTGTTCATAAAACAGTAGATGTATTCTAACAAAAATATGTATAAACTGCTTGTTTTAAACCATCTCTTGTGAGAAAATACAAAAACTGACATCCATTTTGGTGCTTGGCTGACACTTAACTCTTTCATTCCAGAGTTATTTTGCACGCTGTGCCAGACTTTTTTGTGGGCAGAATTTTATAGAGTGAAGTGTTCATCTTTCAGTCTAAATTTTGTTTGTGAATTTTCCTTTGAACATGTACTTATTATATACCAAACTGTAGGGAAATTGATAGAGAATTGTAATATATAATGTCTTTGGTAGTATTAACACAAGTATGTTCGGTATACTTAAAACATTTTGCATGTAAAATTGAAAAACGCTAAAAAGTTGACTGTAGAAAACGATCTTACCAAAGACAAATTACTGTTGTAGACAATAAAACTTTCTTTTTAGTCTTCAAACGTCAAGTTAATCCATATACAAAGTAAAAAAAAACATGCTTATGGCCACAATTAGTGCATTTAATGTTATTCACACCAGTTTTTCTGTGGTCCTTTGTAAGAAAAAAATAAATTATGCAATCGTGCTTTACGTAATTTTCAAACAAATAAAGAAGAATAACATCATATAAAAACTTTTAAACTCTTGTTTAATGTTTTAATAGTATCCCTAGCTTCATCTTCTACCAAGAACTAGTGATTAGATGTTACGGTAGGTCTAGTTTTGTTGTTTTTTGATCGGCCAGAATATGACTACGCCCACCCATCAACTAAATCTAGTATGTCTAGCTTTTCTGCACAGATTCCGTATTTTGACAACAAACTGTGACTACCAAACAATCATCATCAATGTCAGCAATGTTTCAAAGTAGTTTGACACAGTTATTTGCTTAGGAGACTTAGAAAATGTAAATATAAAGCGTGACATATTTCTCTAGCAATAACAACGAAAAACGCAAACACGCAAATCTTCACAAAAATTGTGATAATAACGTCAAAACATGCACGTGCTTATTAACTACAGTCAAATTAGTTGTTTAAATAGTAGCGGAAGTCATTCTACGAGTTTTAATATATGAACAGCATAAAACGGACGATTTTTAGGGTTTATTCGTGATAAACTAAAAACCACGCTGTGAGCGTTGCTCTGGCACGGCGCGTTGAATTTTGCAACGCTCAGAGCGTTGGTCTGGAGTCAAAGAGTTAAACCATGCCTGGGACAAACAAAAATGGCAAGATAGGTTTCTCATTTAACCAGACAATGCTAAAACCTAACATTCTCAGTCCAACAGTCAAGAGACATAACAAACAAAATGTATATGGTGGACAAAGCTGTAACCTCTTGTTTATCTAATAAATGCTAAGATATCAGTGGGCTGTATCATCACTATCATGTGTCGTGCATCATAGCTTGATCAAATCCCTAAAAAATGTAATCTTCTAATCATTCCAGTACATCAGATGCTTGCAGTTTTCCCATCATCTTGTCATATCATCACTATCATGTGTCGTGCATAATAGCTTGATCAAATCCCTAAAAAATGTAATCTTCTAATCATTCCAGTAAATCAGATGCTTGCAGTTTTCCCATCATCTTGTCATATCATCACTATCATGTGTCGTGCATCATAGCTTGATCAAATCCCTAAAAAATGTAATCTTCTAATCATTCCAGTACATCAGATGCTTGCAGTTTTCCCGTCATCTTGTCATATCATCACTATCATGTGTCGTGCATCATAGCTTGATCAAATCCCTAAAAAATGTAATCTTCTAATCATTCCAGTACATCAGATGCTTGCAGTTTTCCCGTCATCTCATCGCAGATCTTTCCTCTCTGCCTTCTGTTTCTATGTCACTTGTTCTCCACTAGTCACACGTTTGACTCAACTCTTTCTAAGCACGTGACAGATTAAATTCACCACAAAACAGTGACAAATTTTCCAGTAAGGGAAACATTATGCTAACTTATTATCTACAGTAAAAAAAAGTGTTATAACCAGCATTTGACCACAAACAAAACCCTATTACTTTCTTCTGTTATTTGTGACCAAGAGACAACATACCTTTGCAATCTTCAACATCATGGTGTGTAAATGAGTAATGCTTGACTAGTCCTGAAAATAGATACATAATTTGCAGTTTCATTCCAGTTTACACTGTGACTCAAATGTCAATGTAGAATTTTTTTTAAAAAGAAAAAAAGTTCAATACATATTTGCATCAATAAAGTATGGGATGTTTTTATGGATGAATTTTATGTTAAATTACAGCCATCTGATCATTCAATGTCAAGACAGTCCTATTGTATGGCTTTGAAACATGGAGAACAACATAAACAAAAACATGCTTGCATAGAAAAGGATTGAAATGGTATAACCAGATCAACAAGGTGGAACTAATGAGAAGAGCCAGACAAATGCCAGTGGAACAAGTGATGAGATAACTCTGGTGATGAGATGGGAAATACACTGAGGAAACCAGATGATAGCATTACAAAGCAGTTCTTGTTCTGGAGTTTCCAGGGTAAGAGAAGAGAGGGTGACCAAAAGACACATGGAAAAAAGAACTGGAGAAAGAAATGAAAATGATGAGAAGACAAGACAAGACCCGGAGCTGATGGCACAGGACAGGAAGACTTGGCATAAGTTTACTGAAAGCCTATGCTCCTGGGAGAGTTGAAGGGTGATAGCGATTCACCACTACCACTATGACCATACTTAATTATAACATCAAGTACTCACGTTCTAATATGAGCTTAAAGTGCTGCAGTCGCTGGCCTGGCCGCAGGAAGAATGTATTCAAGGGCAGATAGCAAACCTTCTGTGCCTCAAACCCTCGACAAATCTCCTCAAATGGGCGTTGCTTCTTCACTTTAGTATCAATTTCTGTGAGAGTTTCCTCCAGGTGTTCGTAGTAATTCACATAAAACTGGCAAAATGACAAAAGACAAAAACTGGAAGTGCACCTAAGTAATAGAAACACTTGCCTGAAAAAATCTGATGTCTTATATCTGGTTTAGTATGTCAGCATAATTGAGTCACGGTAGCGTAGTGGTTGGTGCACTGGCTTCCTTGCTTGGTGGTCTATGGTTCGATCCCCAGATGAGGTGGGATTTTTTTTGGGCCACAGACGGCTCCTGGGTCGACCCGGCCCCAATAGGGTGCCAGAGCAGCTTCTGGGAAGGTTAAGGCAGCCGGCGTGATGCTGACCACATCACCCCTAGTGTGCTGATGGTCAAGAAAATATGGGTCTAACACCATATTCCCAATATGCCTCAATGGGCGTGTAACGGGATCCTTTACCTTTACTAAGTCAGCATATCCATTATAATTTTACCAGCCCAGTAATCATTGGGGGTAAATTAAAAACACCTGCTACAGGTCAGTAACCCAGAATCCAAACACATGAAAATTGAAAGCTTTTTTTGGCCAAATTTTGGGCGATATTCCAACGACTTGGGCTACTTTTGATGATTTTTGGGCTACTTTGGCCGATATTCGAAAACTGAAAAAATCATATTTCTGAATCACGGCCGTTCCCGAGCATTCGGATTCTGGGTTACCAACCTGTGCATCATATAAGAGCAATCATGAGTTGTATTTATGGTGCTGCTGTATGATACAATCCTTTTAAGATAGCCTACAGCTATCATAAGCTGTATTCAAAGTATCTATATAATACAATCATTATAAGATAAGGCAGTAATAAGCTGTACTCAAAGCACTTAATAGATACAATAATTTTAAGAAATAGCAATGTTTTAAAAATACCTGTATGATACAATCATTTTAAAGCTGTGATATCAAAGATATAAAAAAAGAATAATAAATGCAAAAGCAGCTCTTACATCATTGGGAAATATATGTAAATAAAAAGAAATCATGTTCAACACACACAAAATCAGAACATTCAACTCAAATGTCAAGTCAGTCATATTAACATGGAGATAACAAAACAACCAAGAAGTTACAGACTTTTATAACCTGATGCCGGCATAGAAGGATTGAAAATGGTATGACAAGATCACTGATGTGGAACTGAGGACAAGAACCAGACCAGTCCTAATGGAACAAGAGTTGAGGGAAAGACACTGATGTTGGATACAGCACTCACTGAAGAAACCAGTTGAAAGCACCACAATGCAGTCCTTATCTGGAACTGCCAAAAATAAAAGAAATGGAGACCCAAGAACATATGGAGAAGTGAAACAGACATCACAAGGATAAAGAAGACATGCATGGAAGTTGAACAGATGTAAGTTGAACAGATGTAAGTTGAACAGATGGAAGTTGAACAGATGTAAGTTGATCAGTTGGAAGTTGAACAGATGGAAGTTGAACAGATGGAAGTTGAACAGATGGAAGTTGAACAGATGGAAGTTGAACGGATGGAAGTTGTTGAACAGATGGAAGTTGGAAGTTGAACAGATGGAAGTTGAACAGATGGAAGTTGAACAGATGGAAGTTGAACAGATGGAAGTTGAACAGATGGAAGTTGAACAGATGGAAGTTGTTGAACAGATGGAAGTTGGAAGTTGAACAGATGGAAGTTGAACAGATGGAAGTTGAACAGATGGAAGTTGAACAGATGGAAGTTGTTGAACAGATGGAAGTTAAAAGTTGAACAGATGGAAGTTGAACAGATGGAAGTTGAACAGATGGAAGTTGTTGAACAGATGGAAGTTGTTGAACAGATGGAAGTTGAACAGATGGAAGTTGAACAGATGGAAGTTGTTGAACAGATGGAAGTTGAACAGATGGAAGTTGAACAGATGGAAGTTGAACAGATGGAAGTTGTTGAACAGATGGAAGTTGAACAGATGGAAGTTGAACAGATGGAAGTTGAACAGATGGAAGTTGAACAGATGGAAGTTGAACGGATGGAAGATGAACGGATGGAAGTTGAACGGATGGAAGTTGAACGGATGGAAGTTGAACGGATGGAAGTTGAACGGATGGAAGTTGAACGGATGGAAGTTGAATGGATGGAAGTTGAACGGATGGAAGTTGAATGGATGGAAGTTGAACGGATGGAAGTTGAACGGATGGAAGTTTAACAGATGGAAGTTGAACGGATGGAAGTTGAACAGATGGAAGTTGAACAGATGGAAGTTGAACGGATGGAAGTTGAACGGATGGCAGGCTTGGCCTCAACTGGGAAAAGGCCTTTGCTCCGAGGTGAGCTGAGAGGGTAATGACTGCTTGAAACCAAAGCTGCACTGAAAGCACTTGCGTACATCAGGTATACCAGTGCAAGCTTATTTACACCAATTCTGTACTCAAAGAATTTTTATTTACTATAACCATCCAGTCTCAATGTGTTTGTATGACAAGGTCATTTCAAGAAGGACTTGGGGCAGGGAGGGTTTCACTCACTTCCTGGAAGCCCTTAATCGCCTTCAGCATGAGATCACCCACTTTGTGACAATCTCCATTGACCTGGGGCTGGATCTTGCCTTCCCTAATAATGGAACATTTATATCATATTAATTCACTTAAAAACAATAGTCAAAAGGTTCAACACTATGATATACAGGTGCTTGCATAAAATAGCAGGCTTAAAGCTGTATGGCAAGATTACTAATGTGGAACTGATGACAAGAAAGGGGGAGAATTTTTAAAAATGGAACTTATTAGTTAATTAGCAGTTATTGCTTATTATTTTGATAGCCCAGTTGTTTCACGTATATCCAGTAGATGCAAGTGAGGATATCCAAATTTAAAAATAAGAAGTGAGTTTTCATTCACCTGTTTTATAACTTGTTTGACTGTACGTACATTTGTGTATCTTACATACATATATGTATCTATAGTACATATATCTTACGCATATATGTGTATCTATAGTTTTTATGCGTATCTATAGTACATATGCATTTCAATAGTACGTACGTGCATCTATAGTACGTACATGCATCTATAGTACTGTGACAAAACATATGAACATGCTCTTTTGTATGATCTCTCACACCTTCAGCCCTCCGGCAGTATCATTTCTTTTTCTGCATTTTTCTCACTCATCGCTTTTATTTGGCATAACTCATGCCTTTTCATTTGTATTTTCACAATTTTGCTCTATGATGGACATAGCATGGTGAAGTCTCTAACACGCCACTCCCCTATGGCAGTAATTGCTACAGGAGTAATGCGTATCTTATTGTTTACCACTCCTCAGACGTATTTACGCTTCGCCAGGTTTGGTGACCCGGCCAGCGATAATATTTTATCACAATATCGGTCTGACCACCCTTTCAAGCGTCTGGCTTGATTACCCAAGGAGTGTTGAATAGAACCACATTTGTTTGTCTGGCGAAACACATGATAACCCGTGCATGTGGGCAGACAAATGTGATATAATCGCTTCCGGTCCTTGTGTTAAAAAGTAATCATGGATTTATTACATTTTAGACAATATGAGTCTACAAATGTGTTGGTGAGAGTGTATGCAAGACACCAGATGTCCATATATGGTAATACGTGACCTTTGCAGGCACGCACCTTACTTCACGTGGGACTATTTTGAAATATCACACCCTATCTGCATTATTTGAAATGATTGGATCTCTCTGATTAGATTCATAACATCACTGAAGGGAATATAGGCTGACAATTTCACAGTTTTATTTCTCTGTGATTTGCACGCTCGCCAAGACATCAGACCTCGCCACAGTGAAAACTAGATTCATAATTCCTAATTGTTATCCGGACCTTTTATTGGAGAACCAGATAAGACTTATAAAGCACAGGAAATCTCTTTCAAATTTTAATAAGGAACATTGGAACTAGGAAATTGAAGAAACACGGAGTCAGAAGGGGCAATCTATTGTAAAATTAAAAGAAATCCCAGACACGTGTTGTAAGAGAACGATTTGTCTCTTTTATTCATCTGTGCGACAAGTCTGTTGCCAGGATTGGCTTATTGGTGGTACCAGCAGAACGTACTATTTCTGGAACAAGATGGGATCAGTGGCCTACACTTTAAGACAAAGGACGCACTGTGTAGACTTTCCTTGAAGTTTCTGGGAGACGAACTACACCCGACAACCTAGACCAGAGGAGTGATCAGTGTGAAAAGACAGAACCGTCATTGGCAGCTAAGTTCAAACATATGCTGTCACTTTAACTTCTTAACCCTTTTTGCAATCCCCAAATAAGAGGATGATAGCTTTTCTTTATCCATAACTATTCAAATTATTTTCAAACTGTTACAACTAAAGTGATTATTAAATTTTGTTATTTGTAATGTTACAAATTTAGCTTCGATTTAATCTTTTAACTGATTCCGTACGCAAGATCTTTTAAAAGACGCAATGGCCGACTGCTGGGACCGCAAGATCTTTTAAAAGACGCTGATTTATTTCGTTGTTTCTTTCTATTCTGATATTTTATACTGCCCGGAATTTATCTCGAATGGAAGTAAACACAAAACTGGGCAAATTTCAACAAGCTTCAACGTCTTTTATTTGCGTTTGAAGGGATTTTTTCACATTTATCTTCATCTTTAATCGTGTTTTGTCGTATCGCCATAATGGCCGAAAAACACACAGGATATGTTACTAATATGTGAACAGTGAACAAACTGTGTGATCAACCATAACTTTCTTACTTTTTCTGTGTTTCTAAATGGATTACCTGCACAAAGAGAGCAGTGAAACTGTATTGTGATAACAATTTATGTTACAAGCCTTACATAAGTCGAAAATTTTTGTTCAAAATTTTAAGTTATCTTTTTTCCGTGTACATGTTATCTGTTATAACATAAACATAACATAAAATTAGCTAGAAAGGCATATGGATTTATATTGTTCATCCAATGTACTTTAATTTGATATATAATATGTTATACATAACTCATGATTAGACACACATTGTCAGTAAACGTAAATTATGTATGTGTAAATTTTTGGGGCTTAAAAATAATTCTGTCCATAGCTGAAAATAATTACGTACGGAAAGAGTTAAATGTACTACATGTTTGTCTCAGTCAAAGTTACTAAACACACACTCTAAACAGAGCTATATATATTATAATAATAATTCCACTGATTAACTCAGCGGTGGGGGCTTAACGAGCTAGAACAACCATTACTAAATTCTTCATAAAAGCGTCAGCAGATTATACAATTAACGTGCTTAGCGACAGCCAGCATTGTTTTCGCTTATCTGAATATCTTGTGAAGACTCCCATGTGATAGAAGCTTTACTACTCTTCTATCTACATTAATCTTGTGTAAAGATAGACTCCATTGAAGCCTATAATAGATACTCTTGAGTTTTGGCCACTGTTGGACCACTACTGCAAAGCAGGGGAGACAATACCATCACAAATACATACGTGTATCTTTAGTACATACATGTATCTATAGTATGTATGTGTATCTATAGTATGTATGTGTATCTATAGTACGTATGTGTATCTATAGTACATATGTGTATCTATAGTATGTACCTGTAATCTATAGTACATATGTGTATTTATAGGACATGTGTATCTATAGTATGTGTATCTATAATATGTATGTGTATCTATAGTACATATATGTATCTATAGGACATGTGTATCTATAGTACATATGTGTATTTATAGGACATGTGTATCTATAGTATGTGTATCTATAGTATGTATGTGTATCTATAGTACATATATGTATCTATAGGACATGTGTATCTATAGTACATATGTGTATTTATAGGACATGTGTATCTATAGTATGTGTATCTATAGTATGTATGTGTATCTATAGTACATATATGTATCTATAAGACATGTGTATCTATAGTACATATGTGTATTTATAGGACATGTGTATCTATAGGACATATGTGTATTTATAGGACATGTGTATCTATAGTACATATGTGTATCTAAAGTATGTACATGTTTCGATAGTATGTACCTGTATCTAAAGTATGTATGTGTATCTATAGTATGTATGTGTATTGAGAGTACGTATTTGTATTGATAGGACGTATGTGTATTGGTAGTACGTACGGGTACTGATAATATATGTGTATCTATAGTACATATGTGTATCTACAGTATGTATGTGTATCTATATATAAGTTATAGCCATCATCATAGCCACCCTTAGCACAGACAGTAAAACAACACGTGGCAACTTTCACACTGGTATATCACTTCACCATGTGTACAGAAAGTTTTTACTGCACTTTCACTGTGGCTAATAACTTTCAAATGCTTATTTGCCAAGAGTTTTATCAGAACTAGAAACAAGTGGGAAGCAGCACATTAGTCCACCAGAAAAGCGATGCATATTATCAGCTCAGCAGAAGAGAATATATGGAAATCTTCAGACTCTGCACAGGCCACACCAGACTGTGATACCATCTATTCAACGAGCTGAAGAAAGGAACTACTGATGAGTATAACTGTGGCACTGATAAAATGACAGCAGAACATCTGCTATTTTTGTTAAAATCTGATAATGACAAACATCCTGTTCAACCTGGGATGGGTTATAATTACGATATATATCATTCCAAATATCATGAATAACTGCCGATACGTGACAGTGGCATCGCATCTCCTATCCATTCATTGCAAACAGGACAAATCAAAATCACCAATTTAACATCTGCTACAAAAGTGCCCAACATATGAAGAAGAGAGAAAGCATATGGCCATCACCAGTACCATTCCTGGACAAACTCTATAGAGATACCAACACCTCAGACTGGCCGCCTCTGTCTTTAAACTTATTCAGGCTGACATCTAAAAGTGTACGAAGAAGAAGAAATGCTTATTTGAATGGTAATGGATGAATCCATGTTATTCTGGGCAATTTTATTGTCTTGCTGGTGATATGAATGTTTCCCTGAGCTGGATGATATAATCAAAGTTGGTGATTTGTATGTTTATCATATAACAATTAAACTAATGTAATGTTTTATCTCTCTTCATTTCTATCCTTAGAAAATGAATGTGTAGCAGAAAGTACTTTATAAACTTTTTTTTTCAAATTAATATATTTTTTTATAATAAAGCAGTACATAAAATTTATTTAAAACAAAAAGTTTCTTTTAAAACAAGTTTTATAAGAAAATAATCAATGTTGAAGTCATGACTGAACACCAAAAACATTCGCTGCCATTTTGAGTTTTTCAATAAAGTCGGATTTCACTGTTGTGGAAAAAATAAATAACAATAATGAACTTCAGCGATGATTTGAGTGATGAATTCATCACTGATTCTGCAGATGATGATGTTTGAGAGGCTAAAACATTCGATTCAGACATGGATATTGACCATAATGTCCCAGATGACCCAATTTATGAAGCAGACACTGCAAGGTAATTTGCAAGAACGACCAACTAGCGCCAGTGATTCTAATGGAATGTCATAGCCTAGTGACCTAATTTTTAAAAAAAAGTACCATTTAAATAGTTACTATAACATATTTTCTATTAAAATCGGTAATGATTTTAACATTTATTGGGAACAAGATTTTCTTTAGTTCATTTTTTTAAAGGTTTCCCATCCATAGCAACTGTTGCTAAGGACAATGTGTGTGTACAGGAATCACACATTATATATAACAATTTTTGTGGTGGGTAAGTTTTCTTATTTTTTAAATTTTTCCAAGGCCTACTCTTTACGATTTCCAACTACCAAGGGAATTTTAACGTGCGCAACTTGTACACTAGACCTCAAGGATATACATATGATTTTAAAGTTACCTTGGTAAGGATACCCAAGCTTCCCCATTTGGTTTGGCTTATGATGTACAAACTAATAAAGTCTTATATTACTCAAGGTTAGCGCCTATTTTTTGATAATTTTTACACTATTGTACAACTTTTAAAATATCTTTTAAAGACAGATTTTCCAACGCCTTTAAAAGAAATAAAATCATTGGAAATCAGGGAGAGGGAGGTTTACAATACAGTGGAGGAATAATAAAACAGTTTCTATCATGTCTAATTTTATGATAGCTAATGGATATTTTGTTGTTGTTGTTATATCAATGAAGAAAAATATCCCATTCAACCTCTGATGGGTTATAATTAGGATATATATTGTTTTCAATTCCAAATAATATGAAAAACTGCCGATATGAGAAAGTGGCATCACATTTGTCAAATCATTGTAAATAGGGACAATCACAATTGTGTTTATACATTAATTAAATAAATAAATAACCCCCCCCCCCCCCCCTCCCCCACCCCAACCAACCAAAATGAGTATGGTCATGAGTAAAATGAAATGTTCAATTTAATAAATAAAACATACACCTATTAAATGATTTCCACACTCTGTTAATTCTGTCACTCTCACGCAACAACTGCCATAATTTGCTCTAGCCCCAAAATTTCGCTCAATTATCATTTACACTTCCTTTTTTTTATAGGATGAATCTGTACATTCACAGATGGAGAAATTTGTAACAAATGAGTTTCCATTATAAATTTTAATTGTGAAGTTATATTTTTAATACCGCTGGCGCGTCTTTCAATTTTGGAAATAGTGGAATGTACAAATTCTCCTCCTTGCTCTCCATGCATGCCCATTCCAAAGCCATGAGTTCTGATCCAGTCTGCGCAATGTTTTTCTAATATGTGCTGTTTAGGAATTGTCTTACTGGGGAATAGCTTTCTGAACAAAGACATATATGTCTCTATTGATTCTTTACTAATTGGTTGTGATATTTTGTTGTGTACTTTCTCAAATGCTTCGTTCAGTGAGTTGAATTGTTCTTGGGCAATAAAAGCTATGTCAGTTATATCTTGCTTGTTTGTAATTTTCAGTGTTTGTGTAATGATTGCTCTTGTAAGATCTTTATAAATTTTTTTTGTGAGATATCTGTGGCAGTGATTCCCTATGAATGCTCTGCTATGATAAGCCTGTGGTATGATTTTGTGTTTGGCTAGTACCTTGTCCAAGTGTGAGCAAACTGGACCAGACCTAGCACACATATCTTGAAACTGAAGTTTGGCCAGCACATTTTGTGCATTTTCAAGTTTAACTTTAAAACTATCTGTCTCCTCCTTATCCTCACAAAGTTCAATACCTGCCTGAAAAAATTCAATTTTAGCTTCTAATTCTTCTGCCTGTTTTCAGTTCCTACCAAATCTCTTCAAGTTCTTAACAGTACTAATGTTTGCATGTATCTCTTGTGGATTCTCAAATATCTTTGCGTCTATTGTATCGGCTACCTGTTCTAGAAGTCTGTGGTGTTTCAAAACAATGCCTAATAAAATATGAAGGTAAGGAGGAGCTACATTTTCAATTTCAATCTTTAACATTGGTTTGTGTAAACAATTATGGTAACATGCCACTTGCCTTTTATTCCCTTTCCCATATTTCATATATCTATTGTAATCTCTTATCAACATGGCCAAACTTCTTGGTTTGCAAGTTGTATGCTCTCTGGATGTCTTTATTTCCTTGTTTTGCTGGAGACACCACAGACATGGGTATGTTCCTTGAGCTCCAAACAAACCAAACATTAAAAAGTCATAATCCCCGAATAAGAAAACAACTTTTTTACCATCCCACTCTAAATCTTTTAGTGACTGTATCTGAGCTTTCATGCCATTCATAAATATTTCTAAATTATCATATGTATCTCTGACTCTAGCCATTGATAAAAGGATGGTATTAGATTTAGAATTTGGTTTCTCTAAATTTACTACCTGCATTGTAACTTTGAATGAAAGAAGATATACAAACAGTTACTTAGAATTCTTTGGCAGCCGTCTTGTGCACAGGATTGTCTACCAAAGAACACTAATGGAACAGTCCTTATCTCACACACAATAAAAAAAAGACATTCATATTATAAATACAAGATTAACAAGACTTGAAAGATAGATCAAAGTATGTGGAAGCAATCTATCTATAGCTTTACATGTTTTCTGACGCTTATATACGTAGCTAAATATCATTATAAATGAATGAAAATGCAAAAACAGATGGTACTTTACAAACAGTTATTTTTTTTACAACCTTATTTAAGATTTGCGAGTATCAGGAATGCATTTACAGTGATTTAAATGTTATAAAATATTATGTTACAGTGACAATATGCTTGTTCTTATAATGCCAAACTCACAAAACTGACTGCCACACATTCTCAAGATATGAAACCAAAAAAAAAAGTATGTGGAAATAATCTTTAGCTTCCCTTCGAGAAGTCTATATAATTATAAACTCATAAGAATGGGCCGATTTTCAGATATTACATTAATAAATAGAATACTTCTGTTATGAATTTCCTCAAATAATGACGCTGTTTTCAAAAGTCTGTAACTCTGTCAAATATAATTTCAAACAAATAAAAATGCAATCAAAAAAAGAACACAGAACAAAGTTATAGTACACAAAAGAATTTTAGCGCTGTGTTTATCCAGAATGAGTGTGTAATGATTTATATAATTACTGATTTTACACACACATCAGCTGATTTTCCCCTCCAAAATTCACAGTAGGCGTTTACGGTGCACAGGTAGATTTATTACCCGGTGTCAGAATTCCGGTCACCGAAACTAAAAGAGCGCTCTGGTATAGGGTACAAACAGCCGTGCATACCTCTTAGCCACTTTGACCAATTGAAGACCATAAGTCCTAAAACAATCTTAATATCTTCTATTTTTTTATTCAATTAATATGATATGATTATGAACTTCAAATTTTTAGATTAAAAAAATCTTAGTTTTTTTTTTTAAATTAAAAATTTGTCCAGTATTGCCCCACTGGATGCACTAATTGTCTTTTTTTTAATTAATCAATTTACTGTCAACATTTTATAATTTGTTCAAAATATGTACATTCTTGGATAACCTTTCAAGTAAAAATGCATTTGTTGTATTATTTTTATGAGCTACTTTTTCATTTATTCTTGAATATCTCAGTTTATGTATCCCAAAATAACTACTACTGTACTAAAGTCTATTCAATGCCAAACACATTGATATATAATACTAATCGGTTTAATATATTAAAAATCTTTTTAGATGATTTTTTAAAATGTCACCTAAAAACTACACAAAAAACCTTGAAAAGTCCAGAATTAAATAGAGCTGAAATCAATTTTTGTTTCTCAAGTTAGAGCAAACTTATTTTTAACAAACTTTAGTGAATGACCTTCATCATCATGTTGCTTTGTGCTCCTTATGGAACATGGAAGCACCACTGTAGCTGGTCCTACTACAGCAAATCTGGTCACCAAACATTCACATGCTCTAGCAGAAGTGGTTTCTGTGGCGATTTGTTATACATGATGAGGTTGTCAGTCCCCATGCACAATGTGGCAATTTGTTATACATGATGAGGTTGTCAGTCCCCATGCACAATGTGGCAATTTGTTATACATGATGAGGTTGTCAGTCCCCATGACATGCCTGAGGGTACAGTAAGCTTATTCTTTCTCTGCCTCTTCAGAAACCAGCCGGGAACTACATGGGGTAGTCAACGACCAGGATATTTATAGAATTACTCACCATGCTGCAAGCCGCTGCTCAACTTCCTTGAGGAAAGTGTAATGGAAGTTGTAGATAGGGTCAAAGTATTGGAACAAAACCTCAGACACTGAGTTTAGTACAGCTGGATCACAACTCACAGCGTTACGGAACCACTGCAGGAATAAAAACAAAATTGTTAATGCTACACACTTTTTAAACAAAACTGATAGCATGATACAATTTAATGAAAAAAACTGTTACCTCAGAAAATTTAAATACATCCAGTAATCACATTTCCACAAAGGTAATTTATGTTTTCACATGTTTGTACAAATATAAACAACCTTTTAGTTGCTATTGTCGCTGAAAGAGACAAAATGAGAAATGCATAATTTATAAAGTTTTTGGGAACAGTACCTTGTATCAACTACACCAGTAGTTCCCAAAGTGGGGGGGTTGGGAGGATCAAAAGGGGCAATAATGGGAATGGGGGTGATAGGGGGGCATTCAGTAGTAAGAGAGTGGTTGAGGATTTTACTTAATATAACACTTACATGTAATAGCAGTTTGAATATACATGGCCATGGCGTGATCGTTTAAAAGGATAACGTGGCCTGAACAAACCCTAACGCACCACTCCTTCCTAATATCCCAATTTCTCATACACCCCATAGCACATTATTGGGTTAATTCAATGCTACTGTTGACTTGACAGTTACTCTTATCTTCGACTCATTATAGTTTTTTAAATCAATGCAGAAAAACGGAGGGGAGACTGAGGATGCACTCTGGGGGCCAGGGGAGGGGATGGGGGGAGGAGGGAGAGGAGGTGGCCCATAATGTTTGGGAAACACTGAACCACGCAGATATCTAAAATATTAAAGTTTGGTGATTGTGTTAAAATGTAGAGCATCATCACCCATCTTTACAAGTCTTCAAAGATTAGAGTTATCACTTATCACAACGAATCTTAACAGCAAAAAATCTCAGCAATCAACCATTGTTACAAGTTTTCAATAGCAACAGATCAGAGTTATCACTTATCATTACAAGTTTTCAACAACAAATGAACAGGTCTGAGAGTAAAGAAATACCCAAGAGGTTTATCAATCAATGATTTCAATGAAATACAAAAGCAACATGAAGTACTTCTAAGCAAAGTAGCACCAACCACACAAGAGTGGAAAACAATTGTGACTGGGTCATAAAATGGGCCATAATAACGCTCCAGAGTTTCCCCAAAGTTCATATTTGTGTTTTCGCTCATTACAAGAGCACCCATCTCCATGTTTGAGTTATCGGCGCGTGCTCACGTCACCGACAAGATGCGAAGTGAGCGCTGAAGCTTCTGTGTAATGTGGTCAGGCTGCCTATATTAAGACAGCGGTGGGCCAGCAAAAGAGATTTTATTTACAAGAGCGGACTAGACTGAAGAAGCAAAGCTAGACACCCAGTGTGGGTAGAGTGGTGAACAAAGAAATGAGAACACATGAGTTTGATTTTAAAGTAGATAATTTCCTAGTGAAGTTACCATTAGTTCCCGGTAGCTTTAGAATCAGTTTCAGTGTGGCCCGGTTCCAGTATTCGATAAATTAGCTAGTTCTATGTTTACTAAGGAGATTCCTACTAGGACATTAGAATTCATTTTGATGTCGTAGATCAGTGAAAGGAATGTGGATAGGTTTTATTTGTCGTGTTAGCAAGTCCACTTCACTGCTGTAAGAATATTCTTATTCTTCTTTGATCCTTATCCGCCGACCGTCTAAGCAGTCAGTGGCCATCATGCCTGGTGGCGTCTTGTAGGGCATCAACAAAATGATTCCACTTTGCTCGGTCGGTGGCCATCCTTTGTACAGTGCCCCAACTCTGGTTCATTCTTTGCATCTCAGCCTCCACAGTCCTCCGCCAAGTTGTTTTTGGTCTGCCTCTCTTTCGTTTTCCTTCAGGGGTCCATTGCATAGCTGTTCTTGTGATGGCATCGGGGTCTCTTCTGAGGACATGACCAACTCAGCTCCAGCGTCTGCCAGCTATGATGGTGTGCATGTCCTCTTGCTTGCTCAGTGTAAGCAGATCTTGGTTGGTGATGGTATTCGGCCAAAAGATTCGGAGAATTTTTCTTAGGCATGTTGTGTGAAAAGAGGACAATTTTGACATTTCCTTCTCTGTAACTCTCCAACATTCCGCACCATAGAGAAGCACAGAAAGCACACAGCTCTGATAAAATCTTAATTTTGTGCTTGTGCTGTACTTAGAGGACTTCCAGATGTTGTTTGGACTAAAAAAGGCTGTTCTTACTTTATTCATTCTGTTGTTGATGTCTTTGCTTGCTCCGCCGTCTGGTGTTACTATGCATCCTAGGTATGTGAAGGTGTCTGTCTGTTCCAGTTGCTGATTCCTTACTGATATGTGCTCAGGGTTGCTCACATTGAGCGTCATGACCTCTGTCTTCTTTAGAATGATGTTCAAGCCCACCTGCTGGCTATACTTATTAAGTCTATCAGTTTTTTCCTGGATGTGTTGATGTGAATGTGCTAGTAGTGCAATGTCATCTGCATATCCAGATCTTCCAATGTAGAAAATTTAGTCTATCTTATTCCTCTTGGAATACCCTCTGTTGTCTGGTGCATCACCCAGTCTATGACTGTTAAAAATTGAGTGGTTGATAAGGGGCTACACGCGGAATCAATACAAATTGAACATGTAACAGAACACAAAGTTCTGGGGATCACGATTGACCAGCACTTAACGTGGAACTCCCATGTACGGAATTTAACCAAACACATAGCACAAAAGACGTACCAGCTAGCCAAAATAAAACACTTCTTAGACGCAGACACTAGACTATTGTTCTACACCTCACATATACAGACACATCTAGATTACTGCTCTACACTATGGGATTGTTGCTCTGCTTCCACCTCGAAGAGACTGCACTCCCTGCAAAAGAGAGCAGTGCGTCTGATCACCGATAATCGCACGACACCACACACAAGGACAGGAAAAGAACCCAAAATACTGTCGCTAAAAAAACGTCTTCTCTACAACAAAGCCAAGCTGACTCACACAATTCTATCTAACAATGCCCCGTCGTACCTAAGATCATTGTTTCAAACCAGTAGAAGGGAGGGACAACGATTACATCAGTTACGTCTGCCCAAACCTAGGATCGACCTGTTCAAAAAGAGTCTAGCCTACTCTGGTGCCTACTTATGGAACAGCCTTCCACACCACCTAAAAAGCCTACCTACACAATATTCTTTTAACAAAGCACTTTTCAAACACTTCCTCAACACTGATTATCTACCCCCATAGAAACAGTATTTGCCTGTCAACATCTCATCCATAGGTCAACATTTCTTTTCCTCTTCCGCTCATTTTTGTGTGTGAATAATTTGTTTTATATCCAAGTAATATCATTATTATATTCACTTTAAAATATTATTATATAATGTAATGTATGTGTGAATGTACCCACATAATACTGTACTTTAGAAATGTGAGTCGTGAGAATGTACCTGCATACCAAAAATACAGATTAATTGTAGACGGATTGACCGCATGAGTGAGTGTCGGTATACAGAATTTATTTATTTTTATTTATTGTTTTATTTATTTTATTTTATTATTACTTTTTTCCCCCATTTACTAGCTTGTTTGTTTCAAAAAAAAACCCTAGTCATTTTTTTATTATTATGCTTGCATACTGTAAATGAATGCTGTTATGGTAACTTTATAATGTTGCATGCCTTTAAATTAATGCTTAAAGCATCATGTGGGAATGAAAGGATATAGTATGCAAGATTAATGAGAGTGGAAGGGCAGAATGTTAGACGGGCCTGCGCGCCCAATTCTTTACCCTTCGAAAATAAAGTTCGTTCGTTCGTTCGTTCGTTCTATCTATCTATCTATCTATCTATCTATCTATCTATCTATCTATCTATCTATCTATCTATCTATCTATCTATCTATCTATCTATCTATCTATCTATCTATCTATCTATCTATCTATCTATCTATCTATCTATCTATCCATCTATCTATCTATCTATCTATCTATCTATCTATCTATCTATCTATCTATCTATCTATCTATCTATCTATCTATCTATCTATCTATCTATCTATCTATCTATCTATCTATCTATCTATCTATCTATCTATCTATCTATCTATCTATCTATCTATCTATCTATCTATCTATCTATCTATCTATCTATCTATCTATCTATCTATCTATCTATCTATCTATTAATGTTTATTTTTATTTATTTTATTTTTACATTCATTATTATTATTATTATTTTTTAATGTTAAAAACGTACTTTAATTATGATGATTATTGCAAATTTAATATTACTTTTATAATGATAAATGCCTTAATTATGCTTAAAGTAAATGTGAGGATGAAAGGATATAGTATATATGATGAGAGAGAGAGGAAGGGCAGAATGTCAGACGGGCCTGCGTGCCCAATTCTTAACCCTTTGAAAATAAAGTTCGTTCGTTCGTTCGTTCGTTCGTACTCCTGTCTTCACCTCAAAGGTTAGGTTGCTCTGCCCAACGCTACATGTAAAGTTGGCATAGAGACTTTTCATGATTGACACTATGCAGCTTGGAATTCCATAAGCCCTCAGTATTTTCCATAAACTGTCCCTATGTATACTGTCAAAAGCCTTTTCAAAATCAACGAAATTAATGTACAGCTGTCTTTGCCATTCTGAGCACTGCTCTATAATGTTCCTGAGGGTAAATATATGATCTACCATACACGCCACATCTCGTTGATAAAAAACCTGTACAAAAAATCCAAAACCCTGTACAAAGACCAACAAAACCTGTACAAAGACTGACAAAAACATATCAAAAGAGTTAATTCGTGTAAAAATATTTTCAATTACAGTGGGCTGCATTATAAATGAGGCACGGGGACTTTGCCTTTTAAAGCAGGTCTTCACTTATTTTAAAACCCAAACAATAAATGTCTTGAGTTATTTTACACTGTAAAAATAATGTGATGGTGTCATCATTTAGTCTATTTCTGTGTTTAATTATCACTGGGAAATCCTGTGTTCAACAGGACCTTATAAAAGAACTCTTGAGATACAGTAATAAGGGGAATGGGTTAGAAAACCTGTACAGAAATTATGTACAGGGTGTACACATCTGAAAACGCAAACACCTTGTACAGATTATGGATAAACCATAGCATGTGACATGTATGGATCTAAGAAGCTTCTGTTCTATCTAAATCCTGCTTGTTCTTTACTCAGTTTGTGGTCTACTGCTTTTGAAATTCTCTGTATAATTATCCTGCCTAGTATTTTGCTGGGAACTGAGAGAAGAGTTATTCCTCTCCAATTATTGCAGTCTGCAAGATCTCCCTTCTTGGGCAATTTGACAATTATTCCTTTGTTCCACTCCATTGGTGTTGTCACTGTTTTCCAGACTTGTGCAAATAGTGGTTCTAATAGTTCTGCTGCTAGCTCAGGGTCTGTCTTAAATAGCTCTGCATTTAAGTTATCATGGCTAGGAGCTTTTCCATTGTTTAACCATTGATTGCTGTGATGATTTCTTCTTTTCGTGGAATGTCTGTATTAACATCTAGATCATTTTCAGCCTCAGGAACATTCAATTGTGTCTCTGGTGGTTCCTTGTTCAGAGTTTCTCTGAAATGCTCTGCCCATCTTGTTTCCTGTCCCTCTGCTGTCGTGATGAGATTTCCTTGCTTATCTCTTACTAATGTAATATTGTTTGCACCTCGTTTTCCGCTGATGATTTTAGTTATTTTGTATACTGTGCTTTGTTAATTTCTCAGTGCTGCCTCTTCTGCCTGTCTTGCAAGATCGTCTAGGAAATTCCTTTTGTTGGCTCGGGTTTGGCGTTTAATTTCCTTGTCCAGCTGACTGTACTGTTCGCTTTAACCTGGGGGACTTTGCTTCTGTTTTCTTTCTTTTCATTTCCTTTCTCATCGTTATGGTGTTTAATGTTTTGCTTCTTCCTTTCCTGGAATCCCAAGCATGATTTGCTGCTTTCCTTATATATTATTGAAATGGTGTTGAATTTCTGGTCTATATCATCAGTCAATGTCTTTGTAGTGAAATTGACCGAGATACAACGGTAAAATACTCCAAAGATAACATTTAAGGATAAAAAACATAATGCGTAAGCTGCTGATGTACATGATCGCCTAGACCGCGGGTCATCATCCTCTATAAATTTTGCCTTGCTAGACAGGAGGGGAACGGAGGATCAAAAAGGAAAAAATATGACTGGAAAGATTGCGTAGCAAGGCTAAGGAGACGCAATTGGGGGGGATGGAGGAAAGTAAAAAATTCACGTCCCCCAAATTGACACGAGGTACGGAATTGGACGTTTTGCGATACCAAGCCTTGATTTGAATTCAGCGGCTAAAACGCAGATGTTAGGAATATTACAAAAATTTAAAAAGTAATTTTTCTTAATATTAATGTTAGGAATATAAAAATTAGCTGGCCGGATGGCCTATTCTGAGCAATGAAATAATATGATCTTAATTTTACAAACGGATAGATAATATTGAAGATAATGACAAAAGACAGTGTAGTTTACATCATCGACAGACTGCCTTGAATAAAAAGTGTCGTTATTTGCACACAAAACACGACCTTGGGGACGCAGGTGTTCAAAGTTACTTATTATGGAGGAGAGGGTTTTTGAGCGGTAGCTGTGTCTAAATATAACTTTTTACGACAAAATTTTAAGGGGAGAGAAAGGTTGCTTCAAAAATCAAGCACATTTTTTTTAGAAACACAAGTAGAGACGGACAGACTAACAGATAACCATCCATACTTGACTGAAGCATGACTGAAATGACTTTAGTGTAGAAATTTGAAATTTAAAGTACAACTAGGCAGTGATTGGCCACAGACAATCATATCATTAGCGCTCAGACGCGAAAGTGGGGTCATTCTTCAATAATTGTTCAGTGTTAGACACAGATTTTAAAGTGTGGTGTTTTCCCATATGAAAGACAGTGAATAAATTTAGGGACGCCATACTATAGCCAGCAGCTCAGCTGAGTTTTGCTAGCAATTCTGTGTTATGTATTCATAATCTGGTAAGATTGAAATTATTTCTTTATATATTATGAATATTGTTTCATGTTCGAGTGATTTGATACTGCCATATCAAAATCTAGCCTTACAAACAAGTAGGGAGTTGCTCTAGACCCCCCACCCAAGTCAGGGTCTAGGGACCAACAAGGTACATAAACTACAGCAAGGATTATGCAAGATATATCAAGCGTTGAAACAGATTACCTATCTTCTTTTAGGGCCGACAACTAATAAATATTTTTCAGAATCTATAGTCTGGGAGGATCTATCTGATGTAAACCCACCATGGTAACTGTGCTGTTTGGTCAGAGAGATCTGACCTGTCTGTATGATGTGGTTGTTGTGTCAGTGTGGTGTCCAGACGTGGGTATAGAATAGATTTTGACACATAGCCCATACTTTGATTGCAGAGCTGTGAGTTTCTATCGACAACAAAGCAGAGTCTATTCGGTGGGTGACTGTACTCGAGTGTATCTGTGCAGTTCTTGTGACAGAGACCACCATTATTGTCCGCCAGCACGGAGAGGTGGGACCGCAAGTTTTCAGCACCATAGCTACAAAAAGATGAGTGAGCCTCTGGTCTGCTGGACATTCACCAACTATTGGTAGTGACTAATATCCCCATAAAAATTCCCACTTTTTTCTGGACACTGTGTAGTCAATATAGACAGGTGTGATGAGGCCACCCCAACAGCACAAACAGTAACTATCCTCCCAAAGAGATGACTACTCGAATTTTTTTAAATAAAACTAACTAGTCTAGTACTTAAATAGGTACGCTCTTGCATTTATTATGTAACATTCCATGCATTTTTTTTCATAAATTTTCAATCCTTCTTTTAAAACAAGTTCTGGTCACATAAAACTTGATCCAGAACCAATAAATGTAATATAATTATATCAAAAACTTTATACACGTGAGTTAGTTCAGTGTATTTTAACACTTGTTAATCTTATTAGTCTTCTTAAATGTCTGTGGGTGTATTTATAACTAACACACCACATTACACATCATTACCCTAGACACTTTACGTAGCCACATTCATTAAGAAAAAAAAAATTAAGTGTGAGGTCGTAGTGGTAGCAAGAAAGGCCTTCTGATAATTCTCAACTACATTTTATCTCAGGAGCCTTCACAGCTGGCCTCATACAAGTTACATGTAGTAATAACACCATCATACAATACCATCAACACCACTACAGTCTTTTCCTGACTTTTGGCAAATTGATATCGCTTCTTTATATCAGCCGCAAAAGCTTTTCTGGTAAGGGGGTCCTTCAATTTGCTGATGTCAAACCTTTTCTGTGTAGTCACAGTTGGCCCAGCCGTTCTTAGTTTCACTTTCAGTTTTGCTACTACTAAATGGTGATCACTTCCCACATCCGCACCTCTTCTTACCTTCACATCTTGTAATGCATGTCTCCATCTACCGTTAATCATAATGTGGTCTATCTGGTTTCTGTCCCGACCATTTGATGATTCCCATGTTAATTTGTGAATTTCTTTGTGTAGGAAAAGTGTTCCTCCAATGAAAAGGTTGTTAATGCTACAGAAACTTATTAATTTATCCCCATTTTCTACTGCTGTTCCGTTGCCACATTTCCCCATTAGTCTTTCATTATATGTATTGTGTGTTCCAACTTTTGCATTAACCTTTAGCACGCGGCATTCTTTTGGCGAAAATAGTCGCCTGCCGCTGCATTCTTTTTCACAGCGTCCCGTTTTTATAGTGGGTGACTTGTAATGTCTATAGTTTTTGTGTTTCTTGGTCAATTGCTATCATTTTTGGAATTTATATAAATAAATGAATGGTGAATCTGATGATATAAAATTTGTTTGTGTACATGTTAGATGTGATAGGAAGAGAGGAAAGGAAAGATGAAAAAAACGAAAAAAAAATTTAAAATAATAAAAAATAATTTTTTTTTAATTTTAAAATTTAAAAAAAATAACCAACACACGAAGAGTCCATATCCCTTGCATCTCAATGAAAGTCATTTGACCAACAGACCAATACAAATCAAATGACGATCTTTTTGTTACACCCATCATCAGTAGCAAAGCAGCAAACGCCCTCATCAGCAGTGACATTCGGCCGTAATTCTAAACCTTTCCGATATTCCTAGTCCTAACCCCTAAAATTATACATACTAGCAATGCCATTCTACTTTCGTTTCCATCTCAGCCATCAAACATATTCTGAGAACAGATATCAGCGCTTATAAAGACAAAAATCTCATCCCCACCGTATGGCGTCAGAATCCAATAAAATTAGAGCGAAAATGGCCGCGTGTTCGATGCCGATTCATTTCGATTTAAAAAATTTACAAAAAATAAACGCGGATACACCCATCACTTTTTTAAGATTGGAAACGGAAGCTAACTCTCTTGCAAATAACATTACAACTTAACATCCGGGGCTGAAATCACGTGTACACAAGTCCTAATGCTAGAAATGATGAAATCCGTAAGGCGACACATGTCGCCCGCAGCGTTCAGAACATAGGTTTCTGCGGGCGACATGTGTCGCCCGCAGCGTGCTAAAGGTTAAGGTCTCCCATTACTATGATAAGATCATATCTAGGTGTGTCTTCCATTTCTTTCTGCAGTTGTTGATAGAATTCATCCTTGACCTCATCATCGCTGTCATTCGTTGGTGCGTAGCATTGTATTATTGTAGTGTTGGTGAATCTCCCTCTCAATCTTATTCTTATCAGTCTGTTGTTAATGGGTTTCCATTCCAGTAATGTCCTTTCTATTCCTTTCTGTAGAATAATGGCTACACCTTCATTGTGCTGTCCATCCTCTCTTCCAGAGTAAAGTACTGTTTCTCCTGTTGCTGTTTTAACTTTTCCTGCCCCTGTCCATCTGCTCTCGCTTATCCCTAGAATGTGTAATCTATAGTTTCTCATTTCTGCTGTGACCTGTTTTAGTTTACCCGTCTCTTTCCTTGTCATGACATTCCTAAATCCTATCCTTGTTTCACGTTTTGCGGCCAGGAAGTCCGTTTTCGTGTCAGTGGCTTCCTTTCGGCTTTCACCACTGACAGTCATACGAGCCTCAGACTCCGGATGTCCGTCCCGCAGCAAAGTTTGTTCATTTATTGTCATTTCCGTAACTTCATTTCTTTTTACATAGACAGGGGTGTCAGCCCTATGCTAAAACCCCCAACCTGGAGGACCAGGGTGTCTGCTTTAGTCTGACCCCTGCCCACGCAAACCTGTCCAGCTTGGTAGAACCTTCCAGGAGTAAAACTCCAGCTGGCATAGCTCTGGGGGTAATCAGGGTACGCAAGCCGCCATACCTCGACAAGGTTGTAAGAATATAGTATACGTATTTCATATATGGAACTGGACAGAAATTTTATCATTACTGAAATGGAAATAGAATTAACTTTATGGCAAGAGGGAGGCCTGCCACGTGCTGAAGAAATGGACTAAAGATAATGATGGCGTCTGTGAGCGGTATGGGCGAGCCAGTATGAACATTTCTAATTACTACACCACGTGTTGGGTGGATAGGCCTAATGATGCTACGCTATTTATTATTTGGAAGCGCAGTGGGCTAATTATAACATTTGCTAGCTTTGTTAGTTCAAGATTTATTTTATTTTATTCTTTGATGCGAAGGTAATTTAATTAAGTGTGGTTAATGATAATTGATTATAACTCTACTGTATATTTTTATTGTGTTACTTGGGGATTAGTTATATCTGGTTTTGTACATAGTTTTGGTGTTAAATTTCCTTTGAGAGATGCATTTAGTTTTAGTTATTAAGATTTATTGTGAGCATAATGCCCCTCCTTTGTGCGTAAGGCACTTTGAGACATTAGCGTTTTTCTGTTTGCTCCTTGCCAAAGGACTGCACGAAGCATTTATGTGCTATTGCAGTGGTTGTTTCTGTAACAATGTGTTTCATATAATGAGATTTCCAGACTCATCAGTCATCACATATGACACATTTGTTGCTAGTCTCACCAGTCGTCACATACGACATGCTTCACAATGTAGGAACGAATATTGATGTGGATCAGTTGCGAGGTGGTAGTTTATTCTCATTAAGAGAGTATTGGTTGTACATAGTGTTTAATTCTGTTTTATGCCCATTTTATTAATTAATTAATTATTGTCATGGAATGGGAGGGTGTAGGATGGTTTATGAGAGCATGTGGGTTGACTTGGAGATATAGAGTTTTCTTCTCGCTCCTTATGGAGCATGGAGCCACCAATGTGGCTGGCCTCCGCAGGAAGCCTGTACAAAGCATTCATTTGCCTTTGTTGCAGTGGTTTCGGTAGCAATTGTGTTACATGATGAGATTGCCAGCCTCATGCACAACACCATATTAGTCTTGTTAGATGACACGCATGAACATGAGTGTGTGTGCGTGATAGTTGGATATTTCAGGTGGCGTGGAAAAAGGGTTGTTTGGCAGGTGAGAGTATGGTGTTTCTCATTATATAATTATTATGATTGGAACTAGTCAGTGCTTTATTTGCGTTTCAGGTTAGCACATGTGCACTGGCTGGGTGTTTGTTTGTTTAATGTTTGTGTAGTGTTTGTTTGTTATTTACTCTTTGTCACTGACTGGGTTGTAAACCATTAATAAATTACAACCCCTGCATAGGAATCAAGAGTTTTATTGTTGTACGGGTCTGGTGCGAGTGTGAATTGGTCGCAAGGTAATAACGTGATCAAATATCACAACATCATATTTCTCGCCCACCATATCACACAATTATGGAAGAAGAAATTACACTGACAAAGATATGATGGTACAGAGACGTGAGATTTATGAGCTACTGTTGTTCGTATAGCCCTTATAGTTGCCAGGAGAGAACTCTTTTTCTGAGGAGACAAAGAAATGATGGTAGAGAGCTGTGAGATATATGAGCTACTTTTGTTTACATAGCCCTTATAGTTGCCAGGAGAGAACTCTCTCTCTCTCTCTGAGGAGACAAAGAAAGAACAGGAATAATGCTTCCTCAGGCACGTTGTAAAACACGACCAGGATGAGGTTGTGCAGGAGGTTGATAACCTCATCACGTAAAACAAATTGCTACAGAAACTAACACCACAAAAGCACATTAATTCTTTGGTGCAGGCTTCCAGCAAATGGACCAGCTGTAGTGGTGGCTTCATGCTCTATAGGGAGCACAAAAATAAGATGATGATGATGATAAAAGCAAACAATCAACAACACAGTGCCTCATCAGTCTTACCACACAGATAACTTCCAGATCTTTCTTGTATGTTCTCTCTGTCATCAACAGCTCTTTGGCAATGTAGTAGGCAGTATCTGTTGGACGGTGCTGAAGGGAGAAATCATGCTATTATTAATCAACCACTTGTGAATGTTCATTTATTTCCACACAGGAAACACCAACACTCATTACAAGCACCCTTTCGCAGCAGTGGACTCTGACCAACCTGCTTACATTAAAAACCAAAACGGCTTACTCTGACTTCAGACTCTCAAACCAAAATGACTTTATATGTCAGTTTTTGTTATGACCAGACTTTCAACAATGCTCCCCTCATCTTTTTCCAGCAGTATTTACTGGCATATTGACTTGAGCCATTGTCGACTATTTTATCCATCTCAGAAACATTGCAAAAAAATAAAAATAAAACATAAATGTTCAATGGCAAAATAAAATAAAAATGTAAAAGCCACTTTGTACAAGAATAACCGGATACATAATCAAAAGATGGAAAAGTCAATACAGATATGAATGTCAAGAACTAGAAAGTTAAAAGTCTAGATAAGCCTGACAGATAAAACTGAAGACATGGACAGATAGAACTGAAGATAAGTATTCATGGACAAATAGAACTGTAAATAAGTATTCAAGGACAGATAGAATTGTAGATAAGTATTCATGGACAGATAGAACTGTAGATAAGTATTCATGGACAGATAGAACTGTAGATAAGTATTCATGGACAGATAAAACTGTAGATAAGTATTCATGGACAGATAGAACTGAAAATAAGTATTCATGGACAGATATAACTGTAGATAAGTATTCAAGGACAGATAGAACTAGATAAGTATTCAAGGACAGGTAGAACTAGATAGGTATTCAAGGACATATAGAACTGTACATGAGTATTCAAGGACAGATAAAACTAGACAAGCATTCATGTACAGATAGAACTGAAGATAAGTATTCATGGACAGATAGAACTGTAGATAAGTATTCAAGGACAGATAAAACTAGACAAGCATTCATGTACAGATAGAACTGAAGATAACTATTCATGGACAGACAGAACTGAAGATAAGTACTCATGGAAAGATAGATCTGAAGATAAGCAATCATGGACAGATAGAACTGTAGATAAGTATTCCAGGACTAAAGAATGAAAGGGAGTTAAGAATCATGTGATTTTACAATAGTGAAGAAGAAATAAGGACATAAAAGGAAAGAGAATCATAGAAATAAGAGAATTAGAAAAGTGGTCATAGAATAGGAGAACTGAAAGGCAGCAGACGCAGAATAAGAAATATGCGAGGAGGATGAATGAGACTTCACATTCACTTTTCAAACAATTCTTGCACAGTAACACCTTTCTGGCCCCTTAAAAAAAACAAAAAACCTTGTCTCAAGGCAGAGCTAAGGTGATTGAAGTATTACAGATTCCACTGTACTAGGTCTAAGTTTTAAGAGGTGGGCATGACTGGCTCCCTTCCTTGCTGCCTTTGCCTTTTCTAACTCATTAGCAGAGTCACGTCTGGATGATTTTTTTCAAAGGTTGGAGGTAAATGTAAATCAATGTTTTTTAAGATTGCCATGATGAATGGAAACCTTCCCCTTCCTTAGCTTAAAATAGGCAATGCCCCATTTACAAAGAAAGTGATTTTAGATGATACCTGTCATAGTGTTTGGCAGATCAGCTAAAATATTTTGTATATAATTAAACAAATGAAGCCTTGCTCACCCTAAACTTTCTCTTCTGCTCTTCATCTTTGTCCTGGGATAACAAGATGCTGCCTTCACTCTCTGCCCTGACTCCATTGCCAGCTCGGCCGGCCACTCCTCCACTCATTCTGCTCAAATTCGCCAGCTCATTCAAATCCCTGGTTTCATGCTTTTGGTACGATAGGTCTGCACCATCCAACTGTGCTTGAAATGTGTCATAGTCATCCATTGTTGCAACCTCATTCAGCCTCAGTGAAGCCGCTGCTTTCTCAGCAAACCTGTTGTCCACCACATCATGTTTGTTGTTGACCACACCTTCAGGGAACTTCTTCTCAAGCATTTCTTCACTGGAATGGATGCTGGAAGCTTTCATATGTAGGCCATCATCATCACCGTGGTCTCTGCTTCCATTCTCTTCTGTAAAGTAATCTGGGACAGGAGGCAGTGGCTCATCATCTTCAAATGGTGGAGGGGGTGGAGGAGGTGATGGAGGAGGAGGAGGAAGATCATCAATGTCATATGACTGATTAGAAGACTGACGGATCACTCCAATACTTGAGCTGCGTTCAGGAGGACTGTGGACAAATGTTTATAAGGTATTCAACATGACTGATTTATCACAGCTTCTGTTTATAAAACTATACAAACTTACTGATACTGCCAAATCACAGCTTCTGTTTATAAAACTATACCAAATTACTGACACTGTCAAATCACAGCTTCTGTTTATAAAACTATACCAACTAACTGACAGTGACAACATTGTAAAAACACTCAGGGATTATTCTGTCTACACACAACAATGGACAACATTTAAACATTTCTGAAGTCTTGGCTTTGACTTTTCCGATCCCATTAGGTCACAAGTTTTTCCTCCTTTTTTTCCTTGTGCCAGGGAATGGACAGCGATAAAGCACACCTCAGGCCCAACATTTCATAACTATAAGGTGTCCCAGACTTGTCACTCAAAATTGCCAGCCAACCAGTGAAAAATTTTGAGCCTTGTCTCAGGACCTTATAAATGTTGGAGCAGCCCTCTGGGTGTTTCAAAAAAGCTCTAGAAACACCCACCCCCCCCCGCCCCCCCCCCCCCCCTCCCCCCCCCCCCCCCCCCCCCCCCCCCCCCCCCCAAAAAGACAGGAAAAAAAAATATTTCTGAAGTAAAATGTACATTTGTCATACTCAAGCATGGCAGCAGCAGAACTGACTAACATTATGACTACCCATCAGTTCCACCTGAAGCTTCAATAAATTCCTGCCAAGCATTCTTGTTCTGTGTCATCTGCTCCAGTCTTTTGATCGCCACAATGCTTCAACATTCTAAGATTTATATTAGTCTTCCCAAAATTCTTGGAGTGGTGAAAAATGTTTGAAAAATTTGGAAATTAAGTATTAAGTTACTCATGTTTAAAGATGACAAATTCTAGGGGAAAAAACTGAGTTTAATGATAAAAATCATAATGAAATTAAAAAAAAGGTCACATAAGATCAGCTGCCTTCTTCACACTGCAGGTCAGCCACAATGGATCAGAAAGAGAACGCTGCAGATCCAGGAGGTGAGAGGTATGGTGGAGGACATCACTGGAGTAGAAGTGCTGGTTGTGAGAGGTACAATGGAGAACATGATTGGAGTAGATATGCTGGAGGTGAGATGTTTAGTTGTCATTGAGTTCATCCGAGAGTTAACCGTGGAGGGTTGGTCCTGGCTGCTCAGATAATAATGGTGGCTCAGAAGTACCATAAACCAGGTGAGATATTAAAAGTTCAGTTTCTTTTTTGACTTGAGGAACGTCGAGTCTACTTGATAGTTTTCAATAAAAATATGCACTTTTTAGTGTTAACGCGCTCTTCCTTTTTTTTAACAAATTTCTTGACTTCACCGTTTCCCCAAACTGTTTAATAATTTTCCCTAAACAACTGAAAACAAATTTCTTTACTTCACCGTTTCCCCAAGCTGTTTAATAATTTTCCCTAAACAACTGAAAACAAATTTCTTTACTTCACCGTTTCCCCAAACTGTTTAATAATTTTCCCTAAACAACTGAAAACAAATTTCTTTACTTCACCGTTTCCCCAAACTGTTTAATAATTTTCCCTAAACAACTGAAAACAAATTTCTTTACTTCACCGTTTCCCCAAACTGTTTAACAATTTTCCCTAAACAACTGAAAACAAATTTCTTTACTTCACCGTTTCCCCAAACTGTTTAATAATTTTCCCTAAACTGAAAACAAATTTCTTTACTTCACCGTTTCCCCAAACTGTTTAATAATTTTCCCTAAACAACTGAAAACAAATTTCTTGACTTCACCGTTTCCCCATGCTGTTTAATAATTTTCCCTAAACAACTGAAAACAAATTTCTTGACTTCACCGTTTCCCCATGCTGTTTAATAATTTTCCCTAAACAACTGAAAACAAATTTCTTTACTTCACCGTTTCCCCAAACTGTTTAATAATTTTCCCTAAACAACTGAAAACAAATTTCTTTACTTCACCGTTTCCCCAAACTGTTTAACAATTTTCCCTAAACAACTGAAAACAAATTTCTTTACTTCACCGTTTCCCCAAACTGTTTAATAATTTTCCCTAAACTGAAAACAAATTTCTTTACTTCACCGTTTCCCCAAACTGTTTAATAATTGTCCCTAAACAACTGAAAACATTTCACTACTTCACTGTTTCCCCCAAACTGTTTAATAATTTTCCCTAAATAACTGAAAACAAATGTTGCTGGTAAATTTTGCTACTTAAAGTCAAATTTTGGATTTCTGCCTGGTGCCATTACTTCCTTGGAGAAGTCACCAGGTCTATTAGTGGAGCAGGTAGATTTGATGAAGTCATCAGTTCTATTAGTGGGTGAGATGAGTTTGATGAAGAAAATGGTGAATGACTTAGACGGTGTGAATAGAGACATGGGAAAAGCTGTGCAAAAGAAAACTGAGCCAGTTTTGAAACAAAAAATGTGGGATATGAAACTCTGTGCATAATTTCAGATGTGCTATCTGGAAAAAACTTTACCCTGACATTTTTTATTTCAAGTATGCTCCTGTGGTGTCAGTAGAAGTGGAAAGGAGCTTTTCAGTGTTTAAATCTTTGTTTGGCAGACAATAGAAAGTCATTCTCTTTTGAAAATCTGCACACGGCTTTCATTGTGCTTTGTAATTCTGACCTCAATAAACAAAAACTTTCAGTTTGCCATAGAAACTATAAAAATATTCAGTTGTAATTTTATGTCTTTTGTGTGTTTTTGTTTAAAAATAAAGAATTATTTCGTTAATAAAAACAAAATTTTCAGTATGACACAGAAACTTTGAAAATTTAAATTGCATTTGCAGGGCGTGCATCTGTGACAGTATGTGTGTGTGTGAGTGTGTCTTAAACTGCATGTTTTTGGTTAATAAAGTAGACCTTCAGTTTGGCACAGAAATTGTAAACAAATAAAAAGTTGTATTTGTTATGTTTTTTTCTGTATGGTTTTATTTGTCATATTTTTTGGTTAGTAACACGAAGAATTTCAATTTGGCAAAGTAACCGCCAAAAAAAAAAAAAAAAAAAAAATGTAAATTCTATTTTTAGGTTCTTTTTGTTTTAGTTTGACCCTGTTCACTTTCTTCTTTTAATAATACAAAATAATTTGAGTTCAGCTCGGAAACTAAAACATAAAGTTGTTGTTTTTAGGTCATTGTTTAAAATTTTATAGGGCATGTTTGGGGTTGTGTTTTGTTTTGGTCATAAATGCATTTTTTAAAGGTCATTGTCTAGCTATGTATAAGGTCATTAAAATCCTAACCCTACTAATGACCTTATGAAGATAATGAAGAATAAAATGTATACTAATGACCAAAGATAATGAAGCAATGAATGTAAATCAATGACCTTATGAAGAATAAAACGTGCAACGATGACCTTAGGAAGAATAAAACGTGCAACGATGACCTTATGAAGAATAAAACGTGCAACGATGACCTTAGGAAGATACTGAATTACAAAGTGAAAAAAAAAAAGGAGTACCTAGGTCGTAATAGCTTCACAGGAGAACTGTCCTCTTCCACAAGCTCCGGAATGTTCTCAATTTCTGCTGTCCGTGAGAGGCGATGATTGTCTTCGATATCACGATCTCTTTCCTTGATGTGAGCACCGATGACGGGAGCAGAAAACTTGCGGTCTTTTAGAGACAGTCCAGCCGGAACAAGCGAGGACACTGCCGAAGTGTGAGTATGAAGAGTTTTATACAGATGAATTTGTTACAGGTATACAGGTGAAAAACATACTGGAGATATGTTGATATACAGTGTTTTATGAAGGTATAAAGTGTTTTTAACATTCAAACTAGGATATATCATATCAGTAAATGTTATTATAATATTATTTAGAAAATATTAACAAGAAATACAAGAATGAGTATAAGAACTCTGTAGATGAGACGGATTAAGATAGGCAAGAATGGATCCAAAATGGAAGAATCACAATATGATATCAACAACAACAAATCACACAGACACAAATATGTCAAAAAATAGAAAAGTGACAAGTCATTTAGAAAAATTCAGCAATAAAGTATCAGAACTGGAAAGTGAATGCAAGACAACAGATGGAAGGAGAAAACACAAAAAAGACGTAGAACAGTTTAGTTAGAAATGATAGGAAACTATACACAGCTTTATAACAGGAGGTTATTTTATTATCAGAAGTTTTAACCTCCACCCCCCTCTGATCAGACAAGTGTTTGAACCATTTACATTCTTGACACATAGGGGAGGCCATGACTCCCAAGTAACTCATTCCTGATGGTTTTTTCTGCCTGCTGGAAACTAAACCCATTCCACCTTGGTTGCAATTTCCAAAGTGGCTATTTCCTCCTGACCTTATCCACTCAGCCAATTTTATGTGTTTGCTAAATTAACAATTGTGTAAATAAATTTATCACTATAAATTTCATAACCCACTGTGGTTGTTCTACAGGCAACACAATGCCTTTTCTTCAGTTTTGCCATTTCTAGAAAAGTTACACTATAAATGTAAAACATAACAAGAATCTATAAGAACTAGAAAAAAGTTGACAGCAACTTAAACAGTTATTACTATAAAAAAAAAACAGGAACTGACATAAAGACAAAACAGACTGATGAATGAACACATCAATTCAGCAAGAATAAAATGATCTCTCACTAAAATGTACAAAATTGAACATAAATTATATAAAATACATCCACACAAAACAGCTAATGCAGCCCAAAAGACTTCAAAGCCAAAAGCTAAACTGCATTCACAATACAACATTTCAAGGAACCTACAACACCAAAACAGAGTGTTTCACCAAACAACACCTCACACATGCAACATTCATGTCACAAAATTAACCGTGATACAACGTTAAAATATCTCCAATGATACAACGTAGGGATAAAAACTAATGCGTAAGCTGCTAGAATACATGATCGCCCACGCCGCGGGTCATCACCCGCCATGGAAATTAAATTGTTAGACTTGAAGGCAAAACGGAACGGGATGAGAACGGAGATCAAAAGGAAAAATCTGACTGAACGCGTGCTTGAAATTAGCAAGGCTAAAAGACGCAAGTGGTGGGGAAAGGAGGAAAAAGTCACGTTCCCCAAGTTGACATAAAGTAAAGAAATCGACAAAAGGGACCTTGGATATTATACGCCTGTTACGCACGGATCATTATTATTTTTCGTTTGTATAAACATTTTTCATATGTATGATCATTTTTTTGACTGAAGTGTGTATTATGTTTTCTATGGTCAAAGGGACATAATCCGAGTTATCGAAACTACAATTTTTTAGGAGTTTGCCTTCTCTTGTATAGAGACACGTTCGGTCTATAATTTCTTGAACGAAGCGTGACCACATCTCCTTATTTGGTAGTACCAGTCAACTATGGTAGATGTCTGAAACCTTTCTTAACGCTTCTTTTCATGACCATAAAAGGCGCGATTCTATAAGACTTTTATCTCGAATGTTCTTAGAATCGTCTTATTGTGAACGGCAACTCAGAGATTGTCGTTCTGCGCATGTCAAAAGCTGGGAGTTCGTTCTGTGTGTTCCGCCCAGTTGGGGCAGTTGAGAAATGGTTTAAGAAGCGAGCAGACGCAACTGCGTCTTGTGATTTTCTGAGGGAAATACAGTGTCTTTGTGAGTTAGTTAGCTAACTAGACTATTTCCCAGTATTATTCACGCCTGCCTGGAGGCATATGTTCATGGTTGATTTTCCGAAATAAGGTAATTCCTCTTGTATCGAACTTTATGCTAACATCTAGAGGTTCGTCATTTTGTCGCCTATTTGCTCGCCTGTGTGATTCAAAATGGAGAGGTACTTTGACTAGGATTAAGTCACCGGTATCTTTATACCTGAACTAGTTAAATATATATGGGTCGCTCTAGACCAACAAGACTATTGTCTGTGTTCCAGGATTCGTTATATCAGAGATCACGTCCAAGTCAGATGGTTAGACTTAGGAACATTATAAAGGTCGAGCTGACCTGTAGCCCATGTATGCTATTCACGTGCAGACAGTAAACGGACTGATTGTATACATCTGATCTGCTAGCATCAGGAAGGGAATATTATTATTATTATTGTCTATGAACAGTGATAACCTGCAGTTGACACTGTTGCAGAAATTATTATTATTTATACAGCTTCACGAACTAGAACTCTATGATTTATGAATTTCTGAATCTATTGAACTGTGATGTCTTATGACGCATATATACAACAGCTGTCATTGCTGACTACAGAGATTGTTTTCAATGTGCCATATCATCTTGCTGAACTCGTTAACTATGTTGATGTCATAAGTATCATGACTGTTTTGTGGCGTGCAATAAATGGAAGAAACTTATACAACGAAGTTACCCTTTCTATGACTCTACACGTCATGTTGCCTGTGTGATAACCCTGTGAACTGTTCCACTACCACATACACAGCAACATCCTAAATCAGAGAAGACACCTACATCTTGCACTTTAATACCAGGTGTCGATAAGGGTGGCAAGTTACCACTTCAGCTCAAATCCACCCTTATCATTTTTGGTGGCCAGAGCTGGTTCTATCATCTGATATTTTGGCGCACCATATCATTTTTGGTGGCCATAGGTTGGTTCACTCTGATTCCAGCTATCAAGGGGGTCAGCAAACCCAGACATCATCATCATACTAGATACAACTACAGCATCAACTACCACCTTACAAGAAATTTTATTGAAAGTATCCGGATTTTCTGACAGTTGCTGATTTTGAAACTACCCGGCGCTGCTCGGCAATATTGAAGTTTATGTAAAATTAGAAGGACAAGTACCGAGCGAATGGATTTCCTGATCTGGTGAAAAGAAGGACAAGTGCCGTAACAACTGTTCCGGTCTCAGGGGTACTGTTGCGGGTTCAGAAGGTCAAGTGCCGGTTAAATCAATTTAGAAGATTCAGAAGGTCAAGTGCCGTAACAACTGTTGCAGTATTAGAAGCTCATTTCCTTCGTCATGGCTGTTTATGGGAGCAGAAGTTAATCAACGTTGGATCATTATCCTCAGAATGCTGATTACATCCTGTTCTGCACCGTGCTGACGCTGGATTTATAGAAGTTAAGTGGCCTGTTTTGTTTGTGAACTGTGCCCTTATGTTCTAACTGAGCCTTCTGTACTTTCACACTTTCTCCTATTGTTTTCATGATACATGTTTATATGTTATTTGTTATTTGTTATTTGTATATTTATATGTTTATATTTCAGCGGGTTTTCTCGGTTGGGCGGTGTCTTGCAGTAGAAGATACCACGTCACAGAGGTTCTACTGTTAGCGTTTTCGTTAGGGACTGTGCGAATTTCCTACAGTGAAATTTGCTAGCGACAATCGTTGCTATATCTGTTTAGTTGTGACGAGTTGTGCTTTATTTTTGTTTCTTGTATATATATATTTTTTTCTTTTTTCTTTTCTCTCTTTCTTTGTGTTTTTTTTAGTTTCGATTTCGATTGTTTGTATTTGTAGGTCTCCCCTTTGCTATTATTCAGTTCTTTACGTATATTTTTGTGTATACACTGTAGCGTCATTTGTTAGTCATATCTTCGCATATTTCTTTTTAGTTTTGCTGTTTGTGTATTTGACTTATGCGAATGTTTTCGTATGGTTTGATCTTTGTTGTTGTTTACATTGACTTTGATCTTTGTTATTGTTTACATTGACTCTGATCTTTGTTGTTGTTTACATTGACTCTGATCTTTGTTGTTGTTTACATTGACTTTGATCTTTGTTATTGTTTACATTGTTGGTGACCTTTGTTATTGTTTACATTGTCTTGTTATTGTTTACATAGTTCTTGCATAGTTAGCTTTCACTATTGTTAATATATGCTCATGCACTATTGGTCTATAGTGCACTTATCATAACTAACTGGTGTTTTTTGCTTATGCACTATTGTAGTGCAGTTATGATAAATAACTGATGGTTATGCACTGATTTGGGTAGTGCACTGTTAATTAAGAGGTGACTTGTGATATTATTGTACATTTGATAATACAAGTTGGTGTCAACTCCGGTTTCCCACAGAGATTGGGTTCAACATAGAGATTATACAAGCACTTTATTAAGTCTTGTTGCTATTTAACATTGAAATAAGATAATTAATTATTTCAGGTTCTGTACTCACATTTTAGACATCATGTCTACATTTGAGTACTTTATTGAGCAGGGTAAAGCCCTTGGGAAGACAGGTGATAAGTTGGAAGAATTTGCGACTGTTCAATATGCCAAGGCATTGAAGTCGGAAGAAAAGAAAATGAAAGAACAAACTGAACAAAAGAGAATAGAGGCTGAAATAGAACAAAAGAAACTGCAGATGCAGGTGGAGGAAAAAAGATTTCAAATGGAAATGGAAAAAACAAAAAAGAGAAGCTGAAAATAAGAGACTTGAAAAAGAAGCTGAAAATAAGAGACTTGAAAAAGAAGCTGAAAATAAGAGACTTGAAAAAGAAGCTGAAAATAAGAGACTTGAAATAGAGGCTGAAGAAAAAAAGTTACAGGCCCAGGCTGAAGAAAGAAAGTTACAGGCTGAGGCTGAAGAAAGAAGGTTACAAAGAGAGGCTGATGAGAGAAAAGCAAAAATGGAACATGATGAAAAAGTCTTAGCTTTAGAGTTAGAGAAGTTAAAGTTATTGAACACTGGTAATGCTAATGATGCAAATAAGGTGTCAAATAAGACTAATGCTAAGGATTTCAAGCTTAATCTACCAGCATTTAATCCCTCAATCGATGATATAACATTTTATCTAGATAGATTTGAAAGTGCATGTAATGTGCATAATATAGATAAAACATTATATGTGTATCATCTGTCCAAGATACTTAGAGGTGATGCTTTGACTTTGTTGAGTATGGTAGATGTGCCTGACAAAAACAACTATGAGGTTGTCAGGGCGGCATTGTTAAAGAAGTACCAACTTAACGAGGACGGATATCGTCTTAAATTTAAAACCATGTTACCAGAAACTGGAGTTGAATTCTCTGAATTCATCTCAGGCATCCGTCTTACTTTTTTACGATGGGTTGAGTTGTCTAAGACAGAAAATACATTTGAAGCTCTTATGGATTTACTACTTAGAGATAAGGTTATGTCTTCTGTTAATGAAGCTTTTTCTATCTTTTCTTCATGAGCGTAAGCCTAAAAACATAAAAGAAATGGAAGAATACTGTAGCCAGTATGTTACTGCGCATCCGCACATAACCATTAGTAACTCTAAGGTGAAAGAAGGTCTGCCAGTTGCTTCGGCAGCACCTTATGGCCCAAATTTTATGCGTAAATTTCAGGGTAGCCAGAAAAATTTCAATAAAAAGAGTAATCGTAATTATGCCCAGAACCATAGTGATCAATTCCAGGGTGATTCTTCTTCCCAGAACTGGAGACAACCTAATACTACACGTTATTCTACTCCGGTTAACTTTAGAAATTTTCACAAAGGTAATCGGTATAGAGGGAAATATTTTATGCAGAGACCTCAATACCAAGATAATAGAGGTTCTCAACAGCATAGAGATAGTAATGACAGTTATGGAAACTGGAACTCAAACCAGGATAAAAATTACAGTAGGGACTTTAATGATAATTGCAGAGGCAATAATGGTCGCGGTAGATCGCAACATAAGAGAAAAAGATATCAACAGACAAACTCTGTTCAACAAGAATCTCAGGGAGCAGATAAACAGGTTAATAATGATAAAGACCATAATGCTATCGGATGCTCATCTTTTGATTTTGGTAGGGCAAATAAATGTATCCAATGCAGTACTTTATTTGATCCGAAAACCGTTAGTACTTTAAGCTGTGGTCATCCTTTGCCCGCTCTTCCTGCTAATGTTGCTCATGATGGGAGAGGTTCTCTTATATTACATAAGGGGCTAGTAAATAGTAATCCAGTCTCAGTGTTGTTTGATTCTGGATGTACTACTGTCGGCGTTAGGCAATCTCTTGTAGATCCATCCTGTGCTACAGGAAAAGTCATCAAATGTGTCACATTTGGTGGCACGTTAGAAAAGTATCCTACTGCTATAATACACATTGCTACTCCTTTCTTCACGGGAGAGGTCCACGCGTGTCTACTTCCAAACCCTATTGCGGACCTTATTATTGGTCGTATTCACGGAGTTAGGGAATGTACCCCACAGCAGATTGCTGTTTGGGAAGAGCAAAACATTGAAGCTACCAATGCGGTGGTCACAAGAGCACATGCTCTGGATCCACCTCAAACTTCATTAACTAATAATGATGAAGTAAATGACCAAGATAGTCACTTGACTATTACACGTGACTCATTTATCAAATTGCAAGAAGAAGATCCTTCTTTACAAAAATTCTTCATTCTAGCAAAAAAAGGTGATCCTAATCAGAACACTAATAGGAAATCTTGGATTTCTATGAAGAACGGCGTACTTGTACGTATGGTACAAGACTCGACTACGTCCACTCATTCACAAATTCTTGTGCCTAAGAGCATGAGATTGCAAATATTGCAACATGCTCATGACTCGCAATGTGCTGGACATATGGGTTTTTCCCGTACAAAGTCGAGGGTTCTTGCGGCTTTCTTTTGGCCATTTGTGAGCAAGGACATACGAATGTACTGTCGCTCTTGCAAAGTATGTCAGGAGGTCAAATCTAAAGGACCACGACATGCTGCGCCTATCCAGGCTGCTGACATTCCTATTCGCCCTTTTCAAAAAATGGCAATAGATATTATCGGTCCTTTTAGAATTAAGTCGGCTAGAGGACATCAATTTATCCTTACATGTGTCGATATGTGCACACGTTGGCCAGAGGCAATACCTCTCAAGAGCATCTCAACTGCTGATATCGCAGACGCTCTTTGGCTGATATTTTCTCGCTTGGGTTTTCCCGGAGAAATATTGTCAGACCATGGCACTCAACTTATATCAGACACTATGTCACAGGTAATGTCTATGCTACACATTAAAAGGTCTCTCAGCAGTATCTATCACCCAATGTCTAATGGGTTGGTCGAACGTTTAAATAGGACTCTGAAAACTTTACTTGGTAAAATAACTGAGGATCATCCTCAGGATTGGGACAGGGTCTTACCCGCGGCTCTCTTTGCGTATAGAGAGGTCCCCAATGAACATACGGGGTTTTCCCCTTTTGAACTTGTCTTTGGCGCGCAACCGCGCGGCCCTATGTCTTTACTTCACGATCTAATCACTGCCGATAATATTAGCGATGAGACTCAATCTTCTTATGAGTACGTCATTGCTCTTAGGCAAAAGATCATCGAGGCATGCAAACTAGCAACTTCGTCTTCAGAATTTGCTAAAGAAAAGGCAAGGCAGTTTGCAAATAAGAATAGATGTCTACGACAACTTTGTCCAGGTGACAAAGCTCTCGTTCTACTTCCTTCAAGGGAGAACAGACTTCTAATTGCATGGAAAGGTCCATATGCAATAGTCTCCAAAATTTCTGATGTCGACTATGTTGTCGATATTGATGGAAAGCATAAAACTTTCCACATAAATATGCTCACAGAATTTTATGAAAGACCTGACTATTTGCAGCCTATTTTCCAGGCTACGGACAATTCACAAGCAACTCATGGTCAGTACTCATCTCTGTCAGTTATACAGGATGAGGAAACTACTTTTTCTGATGTCAATCTTCCTCTTTCTATGGTCCCACTTTATTCTACGGAATCTTGGAAAAACGTGACCGTTTCTCCAAATCTTTCCGCTGAGGAACATCGACAAGTTTCTTCGATGTTGCAAACATTTCAGGATGTTCTTACAGACATCCCGGGACACACACATGTCATAGAACATGACATTGTGCTAACTGATCACAATCCTATCAGAGTCAGACCATATCCAATACCTATCCATTTCCAGTCTCAAGTCGAAAAAGAGTTGGATGAAATGATACGTTTGGAAATCATTGAACCATCCACTTCAGCATACTCTTCGTCTATGGTTATTGTTCGAAAGAAGGATAATAACATTCGCATTTGCGTAGATTATCGCAAATTGAACCAAGTTACGAAGTTCGATGCTGAACCTATGCCTTCATTAGAAGAGCTACTCAATAAACTTTCTAATTCTAGATTCTTTACCAAACTAGATTTGTCTAAAGGTTATTGGCAAGTCCCGCTAACTGAACGTGCCAAACCTTTTACAGCTTTTTCTACACCTAGGGGTTTATTCCAATGGAATTTCATGCCTTTTGGTCTTATGAACGCCCCTGCTACATTCGTACGCATGATGCGGCGAATTCTCGCATATCGTACAGATGTCATAGCATACCTAGATGATATCTGTCTATTCAGTGATTCTTGGGAAGATCATTATTTGGGTTTATACGAATTACTGTCTACTCTTCGCGAGTATAACTTGACTGCAAAACCCTCTAAAGCCTTTATAGGATTTAGCGAGATTTCTTTCCTAGGTCATCGGGTTGGTCATGGTCTTTTAAAGACAGAGGACCACAATGTTTCAAAAATACTTAACATTTCGGTCCCTAAGACGAAGAAACAAGTAAGGAGTCTATTAGGTTTGATTCAATTCTACGGACGATTCATTCCGAATCTGTCCTCCATTATGGCACCGCTTTCTACTTTATTGAAGAAAGGGTCGCCTAATCTGATCCGCTGGTCTAAAGAATGTCAATCCTCATTGGACCAGGTTAAAGCCCTATTTTCATCTCCACCTATTCTTAAGTTACCTACTATTGAGAAGACTTTTGTTCTTCGAAGTGACGCCTCGTCAACAGGGATTGGGGCAGCACTAATGCAGGAGTATTCTGATACTTTGCATCCGGTGATGTATATCTCTAGGAAATTAAACGCTGCAGAAAAGAATTACTCGGTTTTAGACCGTGAGTTATTGGCTATGGTATGGTCTATTCTGAAGTTACAAAGATTTCTTCTAGGCGCACATTTCATTGTGGAAACCGACCAGAAAGCGCTTACTGCTATTCAGAGCAAAAACTTGAAGAGCTCGAGGTCCACTCGTTATGCCATAGCTCTTCAACCATTTCATTTCTCGGTTCGAGCTATCCGTGGTTCGGATAATGTAATGGCAGACATTCTGTCCAGATGTCCACACGATTCCACATGATTCTTCTGTCATATATATATATTTCCTGATATACAGTCCAATGTTATAATGACATGTTAGTAGATTTTGTCTCACTTTTTTTTTTTGAGGGAAATTTATAACATTGTACCATGTAATTATTTAAGAAGGCTTAGTTAGTGATATACGGGCCAAAAGATCACTCGGCCACATTTAAATAAATTATTTTCAGGATTGTATTAAGAAATTTACCAGTTGTCTTTAAGATTTGTGTTATTGATATTTTCGCAGCACATCATTGAAGTCTGCGAGTTTATGTCCATTGTGGAACTTTGAGGATATCAAGTCCTGTCCTACATTGGGAGCGGATGATGTCCACATCTTCTTCTATTGAATGTTTTATGTCAACGTAGATCAACACATGTATTACTTATTAATTACTGTTACTTTATATAATGTAATAATATAGTGCGGTATATTAGTAAATTACACCGCTATTTGCAACACATTGTATGATAACACATAATATATTTAATTTCATATATTGGTATGAGAATAATTTGATTGTCATTATGTTGTTGCCATCATTGTGGCGTGTGTTGGTGGCACCTTCCTGGAATATATCAGCGTATACTTAGATAAATTTTTTCTCTAAGGATCTGAGATATGATCTCAGTGTCGCTCCATGCGTTGAGCTAATTTGTTAGGTATATATCCACGCATCATACGTGCGTTAGGAGCCTAGATTTTTTCCGGCTCCAGGATTTAAAAAAAAAATGAAACATTTTTTTTTTCCCGGGAGGGTGCGGTAATGTTACGCACGGATCATTATTATTTTTCGTTTGTATAAACATTTTTCATATGTATGATCATTTTTTTGACTGAAGTGTGTATTATGTTTTCTATGGTCAAAGGGACATAATCCGAGTTATCGAAACTACAATTTTTTAGGAGTTTGCCTTCTCTTGTATAGAGACACGTTCGGTCTATAATTTCTTGAACGAAGCGTGACCACATCTCCTTATTTGGTAGTACCAGTCAACTATGGTAGATGTCTGAAACCTTTCTTAACGCTTCTTTTCATGACCATAAAAGGCGCGATTCTATAAGACTTTTATCTCGAATGTTCTTAGAATCGTCTTATTGTGAACGGCAACTCAGAGATTGTCGTTCTGCGCATGTCAAAAGCTGGGAGTTCGTTCTGTGTGTTCCGCCCAGTTGGGGCAGTTGAGAAATGGTTTAAGAAGCGAGCAGACGCAACTGCGTCTTGTGATTTTCTGAGGGAAATACAGTGTCTTTGTGAGTTAGTTAGCTAACTAGACTATTTCCCAGTATTATTCACGCCTGCCTGGAGGCATATGTTCATGGTTGATTTTCCGAAATAAGGTAATTCCTCTTGTATCGAACTTTATGCTAACATCTAGAGGTTCGTCATTTTGTCGCCTATTTGCTCGCCTGTGTGATTCAAAATGGAGAGGTACTTTGACTAGGATTAAGTCACCGGTATCTTTATACCTGAACTAGTTAAATATATATGGGTCGCTCTAGACCAACAAGACTATTGTCTGTGTTCCAGGATTCGTTATATCAGAGATCACGTCCAAGTCAGATGGTTAGACTTAGGAACATTATAAAGGTCGAGCTGACCTGTAGCCCATGTATGCTATTCACGTGCAGACAGTAAACGGACTGATTGTATACATCTGATCTGCTAGCATCAGGAAGGGAATATTATTATTATTATTGTCTATGAACAGTGATAACCTGCAGTTGACACTGTTGCAGAAATTATTATTATTTATACAGCTTCACGAACTAGAACTCTATGATTTATGAATTTCTGAATCTATTGAACTGTGATGTCTTATGACGCATATATACAACAGCTGTCATTGCTGACTACAGAGATTGTTTTCAATGTGCCATATCATCTTGCTGAACTCGTTAACTATGTTGATGTCATAAGTATCATGACTGTTTTGTGGCGTGCAATAAATGGAAGAAACTTATACAACGAAGTTACCCTTTCTATGACTCTACACGTCATGTTGCCTGTGTGATAACCCTGTGAACTGTTCCACTACCACATACACAGCAACATCCTAAATCAGAGAAGACACCTACATCTTGCACTTTAATACCAGGTGTCGATAAGGGTGGCAAGTTACCACTTCAGCTCAAATCCACCCTTATCAACGCCACAGTCATTTTTTGGACGCTTTTGCGATAACTTAGTCCGTTTATTTGAATGCAGTGATGAACGTATTCCAGAAGATTCTAGAAAATATTTGAAAAGTAACTTTTCTTAATAACAATGTTAGGAATATAAAACCTAGCTGGCCGGATGGCCCATCTTGAGCAGTGAAATAATATGCTTTCATTTATACAGACTGACAGATAATAAGAAAGATATTGACAAAAGACTGTGTTGTTCATATCAACGATCGTCTGCATTGAAATAAAACATGTCACTAATTTTCAAAAAATTGTGGCCTTGAAGACGCAAGTGCTAAAATCTAGTTGGAATGAAGAGACGGGGTGGGATGGTGAATTGTGGCTAAAAATAACTTTAAAGGGCAAAATTGTGTAGGGGAAGGCAGAGTTGGTTCAAAAAACAAGTGTGTTTTTTTGTGAAACGCAAGTAGAGACGGACGGACCAACAGACAATAAGGCATACTTGACTGAGGTATGACTTTTTGGTAGGATATTTGAATTTGAAAAAAGAAAAGGCAGTGATTGGCCATAGATGAATATATTATCGGCGCTCAGACGCGCATTTTGTGCCATTCATTATAAGTTGTCCTAGTAGACACAGTGAATTATTAAGTGGTGTAATTCCCAGAAGCTATTGAAATATTTAGAGGGACGCCATCCTAAAGCCAGCAGCTCAGCTGAGTTTTGCTAGCATTTAACTGTGTTCTATATTCATAATTCTGGTAAGACTGAAATTATTTCTTTGTACATTTTAATATTTGTTTAAGGTTTCGAGTGATTTGATACTGCAATAGCATAATCTGTCCCTTACAACAAGTAAGGATTCGCTCTAGACCCCCCGCCCCAGTTCAGGGTCTAGAGACAAATAAAATACATAAACTCCAGCAAGGATTATGAAGGATAGATCAAGTGTTGAGATCAGTGAAACATATCACCTATCCTATTCTATGGCAGGAAGCTAATGAACATATTTCAGAATACGTAGTCTGGGAGAACTTATCCTATGTGAAACCAACTTGGTAAGATGTGTTGTTTGGTCAGAAAGATCTGACCCGTCTATGTGGTATTGTTGTTGTGTAGTGTTGTGTCCAGAAATGGTTAGAGGATGGAATTCTGACACATGACTAATACTTTGATTGCAGAACTGTGAGTTTCAGTTGGCACCAATGCGGTGTCAAATGAGTTGTTGAATATTACAAGAGTGGACCCGTGCAGTAACATTTTGTCAGAGCAGCCTATTATAGCCCCCAAGCACGGAGAGGTGGGGCCACCAGACTTCTGATATTGCCCCCAAGCACGGAGAGGTGGGGCCACCAGATCTCAGCACCAGAGCTACACCTTCAAGCTACGTGAGCGTCTGGTCTGCTGAGAATTCACCAACTCAACTTATTTGCTAACACACCCATAAAAATTCCATCCAATAACTGGACAATGTGTAGTCACCATAGACAGGGAGTGATGAGGCCACCCCAACAGCACATCCATTAAGTGTTCTCCCAAAATAGATTACAACTATAAACAGTAGTAATATTAACTAGTCTAATAACATACATATGTACACACCTTGCATTTATTATGTAATATTCATGCATTTCTTTCTTAATTGCAAAACCTTTCATATGTTCTGACCAAATTAAAACCTTGGTTCAGAACAAATAAATTTAAAGAAAATTACTATCAAAATTTTACACAGCTGAGTTAGTTCAGTGTATTAAAACATTTATTAATATTATTAGACTTAGTAAATATCTGTGTGTGTGTATGTAAACTACCACAACACTTTACATATCATTACCCTAGACATTTAACGTAGCCACATTCATTAGTAAAAAAAGATAGGTGTGAGGTCGTAGTGGTAGCAAGAAGGGCCTTCTGACAATTCACAGCTACATTTTATCTCAGGAGCCTTCACAGCTGACCTCATGCATCACACTTAGTAATATCACCATCATACAATACCATCAAACCCACTACAATTCACAATACAACATTTCAAGGAACCTACAACACTTCACCAAACAACACCTCACACATGCAACATTCACAAATTCTGTACAGAAAAATTGTAGGCAACCCAGGTGGTGTGGGCATCTACTTTAGAAACCCTGAACTGTCTAAAGGTCTACCTTTATAAAGCCATGTCTGTCTTCAGGCTTCAGAGTATCTGGAATAAGTCTAGCCTATAGGTCACTTTTATGTCTGCTTCCTGCTATCCCATCGACAGCCATGGAACATTAAAACTAAATACAGTTGACATTCAAAAATCCGGCCATCGATAATCCGGTTCCTTCAGATTTCCGGCATGGATTTCGGAGCGCATTTTTAAATTTACCGCGTTGGCGCGCCACTGTTTTCTGAAGCAGTTTATGTTTTGATGCAGCTGTTGGGTCTTGCTTGCACGTGTTAATAGGCATTCCTGCTCATTCCTTCTCATTTTATCATTTATTTGCTGCTGTTTAGCCCCATTATGGATTCAGCAAATAAAAGAAGTGGTGTAAAACGTAAACATCGTGCATTGTCGATCGCAGATAAAGTGTACAGGTAGTCATTTTCTGTTAAATATATACAGAATATATAACCATAAAAAATCCGGCATTTTCAAAAATCCGGCACTCCTCAGGTCCGGAGGTTGCCGGATTTTTGAATGTCTACTGTATTTTACCGAATGTTAACTTCACTTAAAAGAAAAGATCACGTTTCTATCTTATACAGTTCATGAATGACGTGAATTTTAGTAAGATAGCCAGTTTTCACCTGAAATGCAGTGAAAGTACCTTTAAACCTGGGGAAACTGAGTTTTAATTGCAGGTAGGAGAGGGCTAAAGCCAAATTTACCTAGATTAAAAATTATTTTTACCCTCTGTCACCTGAGACATCGATCAAATGATCCCTAGGGATCTACTGGTAGATCAAGATCAACCGGTTGCCAACCCCTGGCATAGAACAAGATCAACCCCTGGCATAGAACAAGATCAACCCCTGGCATAGAACAAGAAATTAAGAGATTTTACTTTTATTTTTAATTGCACCGATGGTAAAATGAAAACTATTTGGTTTTGGGGTTTTGGTTGGACCTGAATATTCTTATAATTGATTTGTTAGATGAAGCATTATTATTATCATGCTTTCACAACAAAATATGATAAACAAGGGAGTAACAGAATATGCTGATGTTAAGCCTGTGTTATAAAATGGATACTTGGATGTTTTGATTGACAGAAAAAGTGAGATAAATCTCTAAGAAAGTGAGAAATCTTATTTTCTCTTATCTATGTCATCAAATTGTTCCTATATTTGTTCATATAAGTTGTATGGCATAGTTTCTAGAACAAATAGATTGTTCAAGAATATTCTTAATAGGTAAGTTCTGGGAATAAGATACAGCGGTAGGCAAAACATTTACACTAGCCTGACATATGTACAACTGAAAGAAAAGGCATATGTAAAGACAGAGTTACTGACACAAGGTAGTGACAGAGGTACTGACACAAAGTAGTTACACAGATACTGACACAAGGTTGTGATAGATGTACTGACACAAGTTAGTGACACAGATACTGATACTAGGTAGTGACACAGATACTGACACAAGGTAGTGACACAGATACTGACATAAGGTTGTGATAGATGTACTGACACAAGTTAGTGACACAGATACTGATACTAGGTAGTGACACAGATACTGACACAAGGTAGTGACACAGATACTGACATAAGGCAGAGATAGAGGTACTGACAAAAGGTAGTGACACAGATAATGACACAAGGTAGTGACACAGATACTGACACAGATACAAGGTAGTGATAGAGGTACTGACACAAGGAAGTGACAGTAGACAGATACTGACATAAGGCAGAGGATACTGACACAAGGCTGTGTTATGGATACTGGCACAAGGTAGTGACATATACTGTGATAAAGTAAATACTGAGATACAGGGATGAGACAGAGACTGAGATACTGGGATAAGGTAAAAACTGAGATACTGAGATAAGGCAGATACTGAGATAAGTTAAAGACTGAGATACTGGGATAAGGTAAAACTGAGATACTGAGATAAGGCAGATACTGAGATAAGTTAAAGACTGGGATACTGTTATAAGGTAAAGACTGGGATACTGTTATAAGGTAAAGACTGAGATACTGGGATAAAGTAAAGACTGAGATACTGGCACAAGGTAGAGATTGAGATACTGACACATGGTAGAAACAGACATACTGACACATGGTAGAAACAGACATACTGACACATGGTAGAAACAGACATAATGACACATGGTAGAAACTGAGATACTGACACATGGTAGAGACACAGATACTGACATATAGTAGAGACACAGATACTGACACATGGTAGAGACACAGATACTGACACATGGTAGAGACTGAGATACTGACACATGGTAGAGATACAGATACTGACACATGGTAGAAACAGACATACTGACACATGGTAGAAACTGAGATACTGACACATGGTAGAGACACAGATACTGACACATGGTAGAGACACAGATACTGACACATGGTAGAGACACAGATACTGACACATGGTAGAGACACAGATACTGACACCTGGTAGAGACACAGATACTGACACATGGTAGAGACTGAGATACTGACACATGGTAGAGACACAGATACTGACACATGGTAGAGATTGAGATACTGGCACATGGTAGAGACTGAGATACTGACACATGGTAGAGACACAGATACTGACACATGGTAGAGACACAGATACTGACACATGGTAGAGACACAGATACTGACACATGGTAGAGACACAGATACTGGCACATGGTAGAGATTGAGATACTGACCCATGGTAGAGATTGAGATACTGACACATGGTAGAGATTGAGATACTGGCACATGGTAGAGACACAGATACTGACACATGGTAGAGATTGAGATACTGACACATGGTAGAGACACAGATACTGGCATGTGGTAGAGATTAAGATACTGACACATGGTAGAGACTGATATACTGACACATGGTAGAGATTGAGATACTGACACATGGAAGAGACACAGATACTGACACATGGTAGAGATTGAGATACTGACACATGGTAGAGATTGAGATACTGACACATGGTAGAGATTGAGATACTGACACATGGTAGAGATTGAGATACTGACACATGGTAGAGACACAGTTACTGACACATGGTAGAGACTGAGATACTGACACATGGTAGAGACTGAGATACTGACATATGGTAGAGACACAGATACTGACACATGGTAGAGACACAGATACTGACACATGGTAGAGATTGAAATACTGACACATGATAGAGAATGAGATAATGACACATGGTAGAGACACAGATACTGACACATGGTAGAGACTGAGATACTGACACATGGTAGAGATTGAGATACTGACACATGGTAGAGACTGAGATACTGACACATGGTAGAGATTGAGATACTGACACATGGTAGAGACTGAGATATTGACATGTGGTAGAGACACAGATACTGACAAATGGTAGAGACATAGATACTGACACATGGTAGAGACACAGATATTGTTACAAGGGAGAAGCAGAGATATTGTTACAAGGTAGAAGCACAGACTACAAAACAACTTCAAAAAAGAATGGCTGAAGCAATGGGCAAAAAGGGTTGACTGTACGCACCATGTATCAAGAAATGACTCACCCCAGCAAAAATGATGACATCAACAAGCTATGATGTAGATCAGAGCGCAATCTAAGACCAGAACACATCAAACTCAACAAGCACTTAATGAGCCTAACTGCGGCAACAGTTCCCTCTCTATGAGACAGTTTGACATGTGCTGTCACTTGCCCAGGACTTACAGAAAGAAGAAAGCTGTTGCTAGTCTCCCCAACAACCACAACGCCACTATACAGAACCACTCAACAGCTACAGAACACATGTAAATTCTTCAACTTGGCATTGGCTGCGAAAGATCAACAAGCTCAGCAGCCCTAGTTAAACAACAACAAAAGAAGATGGCGAAACAGACTGGAGGATGGAAGGAAATGCTTTCAAAAACTGACAAACGACATCTCACCCTCGAGCCCATCGACAAGAGAGCAATAAAATAAATCTGGCTAATACCCCGCTGGTACCTTCAGGAAAACAAAACACCATTTGTTGTGTCATCTAAAGCCATTTCAGAGAATAAAAAACAAAACAAAATAAAGTAATCTCTCCCATAATCAAGGCTGGATTATTTGTCAAAAAACACAATTCATATTAATCCAATATGGCAGCAACATCCTGTTGCACTTCACTCCAATTATAGGCCTTCCATTTTTCACTTCTCTGGTAAAACTGCCCAAGGCAAATTCCAGTGCAAAAGCATGTTGCCTCTTTCCACTGGAATTTTACTCGATTTATTTCCAGACTTTCCAAATATAAATTGATTGTTCAAGCAGCCCCTGTAATTACATTTTTATGTAGCTGCTTTCCCCTGGCAGACATTCAGCCTAAATTTCTTCATTTCTTTTCGCAATTAGCAATTTTTTGTTTTCCCTTATTTTGCTTCTGTTGCAGAAGTGGCTATGATCGCTGGAAGGTACAACGGACATAGCACAATTAATGGAAGTATAAAGGAAAAGAACTCTGAAGGATTTTATTTTTCGAAATTTCCCTCTGACACTCTGGACAAGCAGAAAGATGACCTGACCTTGATCTTAATAGGGCCATATTATTTCTTGTCCATCTTCTCACAATCCTCAGACTGGAGTTTTAGAGGAGCTGAAAGTGTCACTTTATGGCTGCTGTACAAATAAAGTGGATCACATTCATTCTCTGAGGATCAGCACAAGTTAGGCCAGAAAGCCCTTCTAATTTTAATTTTGAACAGACATAACAGTTTCTGATGAGAACTCGTGCCCCATTCTCTCTCAAGATACACATTTGAATTATCACCGAAAGTTACATCTCACCGCATAAATCAGATACCATCACAGTAGTAACATTTCACATCACCATAAAAGTCACATTTCTGAGGAGATATCACCACAAAAGTGTCATTTCTGTGATACCACAAAAAGTGACATTTCTAAGGTGACATCACAAAAAAGTGAAATTTCAAAGAACCATTAAAGTCACATTTCTGAGAAGACAAAAGACATATTTCAAAGATAATATCACCACAAAAGACAAATTTATGAAGCGATATCGTCATAAAAGTTGTATGTCTGAGGATATATAACCACACAAGTTGTATTTAAAAGATAAATCTCACCAAAAGACTATAAATGGAGATGTAACAAAAGTCACTACAAACCACAAGTCATAATAAAAAGGCAGTATCACTACAAACGTTTCATTTAAAAGCTGATATTATTATACAAAAGTCACATTCCAAAGTATGCACTGGAGAATTTGCTAAAATGTCACATTAGTTAGTTTTCATAAAAGAATTCATGATGCAAGTCACATTTCAAAGGGGATATCACTGCAAAAGTCACACGTGAAAGAGGATATTATGAAAAAAATTACATTTGAAAGGGGATGTTACTGCAATAGTCACAAATGAAAGGGGATATCATGAAAAAAGTTGCATTTGAAAGGGGATAACACTGCAAAAGTCATATCAAATGGGAATATCACTGCAAAAGTCACATTTGAAAAAGAATATCATAGAATAAGTCACATTTCCACTACAGACTAGAAAACTTCAACAACTACCTAAATTGAAAGACTAGTTAAATTATGACAGCGGTCCAAATTCAAATCTATAACTAAACAGGTAGAAAGACAAGACACACCTTTCATGACAGCACTCAATTTGACAACCATAAAAGTAAAAATGCAAGGCAAATGTTTGTGATGACACCTACACAACAGTATTAGTACAGAAACTAGAAAAACTAATGGTAGCCACCCAATTTCTGGGCAGAATACAGTTTGACATAAACTGGTCTCAAACCATGGCCCTTTGCCTTAAAGACAAGCATGTGCTCTTACCACTCTGCCTGCTGGACCAAAAAAAAAACTTGTTAACTCTTTGACTCCGGAACAACTCTCAGAGCGTTGGTCAGATTTGACACACGTGCCAAAACAACGCTTTGAGCGTTGTTTTTAGTCTATCTTACTTACTTACATAGTCATTCCCCTTCTACTGTGAGGTGTAGAGGTGTGGAAGAGAGAGCGCCAGACTAGCCTATCGGCTGTCTTCCTCCTGGCCTGGTTCCATTCTAGTCCTCGGTCCTTCAAAGATTGTCTAATGTTGTCCTCCCAGCGGACTCTGGGTTGTCCTGGAGGTCTGGATTCCTGGCTCTTTGTTTCCCATGCTTGTCGTGGTAGCCGATCTCTCATTCTGCAGACTTGGCCAAACCATCTTAGTTGGGACTGTTCTACTTGGGTCTGCAGGGGGTGGGATTTTAGGCCTTGACGTATCGTCTGGTTGCGGACCATGTGTCTTCATGTTACTTCAACCACCTTCCTCAGATACCTCATTTCTGAGGTTTGGATCTATCTTTTGTGGGTTGTAGTCATTGCCCATGACTCGCATCCATATGTAAAGACTGGGACAAATAGGTGGAGCGGTATACAGCCATCTTCGTTTTCTTACCAATGATTTTAGTCTATCACAAATTAAAATTACGGCACAGGGTGGAAAATAATTGCGGAGTCAAAGAGTTAAGAATAATAAGGCATGTGCGACAATTCTCGCGTTTGTCAGATCTAAACTTTGAGCTACAGAAATGTTCAACAACAGCGTCTGTTATATTAGGAATTACCAGAACATAAAATAAAGACAGCCAAAAGAAAGACTGATTGCTTAGGCCTGGAAACCTCATCAAGTCAAACAAATTGCCAAAGAAATGACTGCTGCAAATGCTTGGTGAAGGCTTCCTGCAAGGGGTCCAGCTAAAACTAGTGGTTCCATGCTCTATAAGGACCATCACAGGATATGAAGAAGTAAAACTGACATCATGATATTTCTGTAGTCAGCTCTGACAAAGAAAATCTGATGCTCAACATTTTTTGGGGGGTGAGGGGGAGATTGAAATAACGCGTCCTGATAAAATCAATCACATGTTGGCATATCTGACTTAGACAAACAATGTAAACAAGTTTGTGAGCAACTTTTAACTTGGTTAACTGATTTTGTGACTTGTAACTTTCAGTCAAAGTTCAACTTCTCTGTTAACAACTAGTATAGGTTTACTGTCTGACAAAAGATCTGAACTACATTTAATATGCTGTTGAAATAAGATGCTGGCAATGGATACGATGGACACTGAGGATACCTGTTGATAGCATTACCAGGTAGTCCTTGCTCTGCAATACCAACACAGAGGGAGACCAAGAAACACACGGAGAAGAAAACTGGAGACAGACATGAAGAAGACACAGAGAGACCTTGAGCTGATGGCACAGGACAGGAAGACTTGGCATAAGTTTGTTGAAGGTCTGTGTTCCTTGGGGAAGCAGGAGGGTGCTGATGATGATGATATCTGAGTTAGATAAACAATGTGAACTACTTTTTGAACAAATTTTAACTTTGTTAATTTATTTTGAGACTTGCAACTTTCAGTGAAACTTCAACTTCTCCGTTAACAAATAAATAAGGTTACTTGTCTCACAAATGATCTGAAAAATATTTAATACGCATTTGAAAGAAGACAGTGGTGATGGATAGGACACACACTGAGGTAATCTGATAGCACTGCAAGGCAGTATTTGTTCTGGAACCCACAGGGTACGAGAGACAGATGGAGATCATAAAACAAAAGAACTGGAGATAAGGAAGGTACAGACAGACCTTGACCTTTGCTCCGTTATGAAATGAAGGGTAGTGAAAAGAAGCAGTGACCCAATCTGAACCAAAAATATAATACTAACAAACTAAAATTGTAGCACTGTTTCGCTATAGCTCTTTGATTCTGAAGGCATTTAAAAAAAAAAAGTCTGAAAGTTCATAAATGTTGATACATACAGTAATAGCCTGCTGAGTGTTACCTGAATGGTATAGTCCGTTCGGAAATTCGTGCCCACAGAAAGCGTCAATTTTCTCCAAAACTGTTTGTTGTATTGACATGAATTTTTGCATGCAGTCTTAGATTTTCCATGCAGTTAAGATTTTGTGATCATTACATCCACAGCTGTCGCGAATTTTGCAAAACGGCGATTTTCTTTGATCTTCTTGGAACATTTGCCTAAATCTGCCCGTAACATTAATTCTTACAGTAAATCACAACATTTGTGCGACAAGACGGTTCAAAGGCGTGTCCGAAATGTGTGATTGGTTGTTCACGTGATTTTGATATGAGGAATGATGTTCTGATAATGAACCATGATAGCAGTAAATCATCAGGAAGCTATGACAAATTGTAACTGTTTATGTGTTATTATAGATTGGCATATGAAATTAGTTTATCACAAACGAAGGCATGCGATCGACGTGCCTCATTCCAAATCGGACGACTCCAATAAGTTCACAACAGTTATTGGTTGGATAAACTGCAAGCCATCTCGCTGCCAGTAATCTTCTTCTTCCTGTAGCACATGTTCTTCACATTTAGCCCAGTACTCTGTGCCTATTTGTGAAAGGGCCTCACGAATCATGTCTTTAACATCGCATATTTTAAAAGTGGTGTTCTGGGCAGCCACTTGCCCTTTAACTCTAGCCCAAACCAGCTATATTGGGTTAAGGTGAGAATGGTAAGGTGGGAGTCGAAGAGAAACATGACCCTGCTCTTGGATGATTTTATCAATCAGATACACTTTTGTCTTATTCCTCTGTCTCACAAGCTGCAACAACTCTGGTTTTAAATAGCTGTTGTCAGCGAAGATGTTTTCATTCACAAGCCAACTCCTGATTTCGTCTTTCGTGCTTGCTGAAGTGGGAGCTTTATCCTCCTGCGCTAGAACATTATGATAGGACGCATTATCCATCACCAGGCAAGACGGCCTATCTAGAGTCGGGAGGGTGTATTCACTATCCAATCTCGAAAAATTTGCCCATTCATTTCACTGTGGTAGTCCCTACCATCTACAGACTTTGATTGAAAAATAAGCTCTGCATCACGGACAAGCCCATTCTGTCTGCTGCCAGCATGTGCTAATATAATGCGTTGACCTTTGCTGCTGGGAATTTTCCTTCTATGGTCTCCGTCAACAGATTGCCATTCTTTCTCGTTCGTATGATAAGCATTAACACAAGATTCGTCCAAATACACTATATCATAGCCGTCTTGCCTTCTCTCACGAATCTGCCTAAGGTATTTGCTTTGAGCTGCAACCAGATGTGGTTTTTCACATAAAAAATTCCTTCCGCCAGACGTTTTTCTAAAAGTGAAGCCGACACTTCTGACAAGTTGCCAAAGAGTTGTTTTTGAGACGTTAATATCGCATTCTGCTTGCAGCCGACTTTTCAGCATGCAGAGAGTAACTAGTTGATTGGCATTAAATATCTTCAAAATCAAACGTCTGATGATATCCTTGTCAAAATCATCAATTTTTTTTCTTCCTTCCTTGCTTAACCACAGCCTCTGTACAATCACCGTCTTGTTGTATCCAACGTCGAAAAGATCTTCTATCCACACCCAGGGCCTTTCGTGTTCTCCTACCTGGTTCTTGGATGTCGTGGTATAAACAACCCATCTTAGCCTCTCTGCGAAAATGCCTGTACAATATAACAGTTACCTTCTGCAAAGTGATAAATTTGCATTTCAGATTCATTGCGCTTTTCATAATTATGCAGTTTAGTTTATTAATATATTATACGCTGGTGTCGTTTTGTTTCGTTGCAGCCAACTCATTGCAATTAGCATACGCTGCTGAAATAATTACTCGCGACTGTGTACAATAGGTGCGCACACGTGCGGACATGTAGTCACTACACTAATTCAAACAAAAAAAATATTGAATAGCACATTTCATCGCTTGTGCTGTGCTGTAACAAAAATTAAGTGCGTAATTTTTGAACAGATCTTGTAACTTTCCTGTAGAACTAATAAAAGTTAACCCAGACAACGGTAAGAGTTTTTTTATATAACTTAAAGAAGAAAATTCGAACATGACATGAGTTTTGTAAGGGCAAAAAATATATTAATAACTGCATTAATATCAGGAGGGCACATAGCAAATTTCAATAACATCCCTCAAGGGGTTGCAAAGTTACAACGTTCAATGTGTGGGCACGAATTTCCGAACGGACTATAGCACTGTTTCGCTATAGCTCTTTGATTCTGAAGGCATATTTTTTAAAAAGTCTGAAAGTTCATAAATGTTGATGAAATTAGCAATTTCAAACTGGTTATTGTTATTCAGAATCGACCTCTGTACTTTGGGCAAACCCATAGGTGCTCAGTCTCCCTCAGCAAATGTCGAAGAGTATGAATGCTAATTGTACAATTTCAAACTGGAATACCATCTATTCAACAAGCTAAAGATAGGAACTACTGATGAGTGTAACTGTGGCACTGATATAATGACTGCTGAACATCTACTTGAAAGACGCCCAACATATGTGGAACAGAGCAAGCAAATGTGGCTGTCACAAGTACCATTCCTGGAAAAAAACTCGAGAGATATCAACAGCCTCAAGCTGACCACTGCTTTCTTTGAACATATTCAAGTTTTGACGTCTGAAAGTGAACGACGAAGAAGTAAAAGAAGAAACATCCCTCCGACAGCAGCTATTAAAAAAAATTAATGGGCATATAGCCAATCAGAATATGTCACATGTACTCTTGCATTCAGTCAGTGTCTCCTCTGTTCAAGATATGCCAGAACTATGCATGTGGTGGGTGCAATAGCGAGTCAGCTGATAAAGACTCTAACATTATTCCACATGCCACCAAACTTATCTAATACCCCTTTCCCTTTTTCTGCTTCTTTTCAATGCATGTTTATAAACTCTATCATATTTCTGTGACTACCTCTCTCATTCTGTTACACTCATCAATATTCAAATTTCTGTAACCTATAATAACGTTCAATATTCTACATTGTATAGTAATTATTAATGATACATTAGACTGTTTATTAATATACATACCCTTCATATAACCCCAAAATATACTGTACTGTACATATTTTACCTTAATCACAACCTGCCAGGATCATGTCTATTTTTATTATATGATATAACACCCTGATGGTGCTGTTTCTTTTAGTGCTATGTTTTGTTGGCATGTATCCTGCACGCTAAGCAGGGTTTAACTGTAAGTAGAACACAGATTTGTTAATTTTATAACTTTGTGTGTCTACGAAATCCTGTTTTTTCTGATACTTGCAGCTTCAAATCTTGAAATGCTGACAACTTCCATTTTTGTCATGATTCACCACAGTTCACGTTTCCAGACCAGTACCAGAAAAGCAGGAGCAATGCTAGTGTATAAAGCGAAGTGCCTGCATGAAGTGTAAACATTTCTGATCATCATACCTCTTAGATCTGTAAGCTTTTAGGTCAACTACTACAACTTCTTCTTCAAGTACCATGTCTGGTGGCATGGGTGATCATGTCTCTGCACAACTTCCAGTCTCCAGTACTATTTATCAATTGTGTTTTTGACTTATGTCCATGTCACGATGACCAACTGTCCAGTATCTCTTCTCTTTGTCCTCCTCTATCTCTTTTTCATTCATACTTTCCTGTTGTTACAATATATTCCAGCTTTCCTGTTGTTACAATATATTCCAGCTTTCCTCTTCTCATAACATGTCCAAAGAGAGTGGATTGCATCTTTCTAACTTGTGAAACAAGCTTTCTTTGCGCTACTTCCAACAACTTCAAAAAAAAAAAAAAATGATACCAATAATAACAACAACAAAAGCAGTTTTAATCTTAGACAGCAATGCCTTGAAAGTTCCCTTCTTTTCCAAAAGAAAATTCAGTGCATATTGGGATTGCTATTATATCAGCACTTTAATCTACATGCGACATATATATAAACTCTCTCCCCAGCTCCTTATAATCTAGAACCATCTGTGTGGATCCGTCTGCTTATAGGACAGCAGAAATAAGACAACAGTGCTTTACCAGGAATATTATAAATAACAACTAGCAACGACTGAATACGAGGCTAACTACCCCACCACATAAAAGAAGAGCTACTGAAATCAACACTGAAAGAACAAATTAAGTGCCGTGAAAACAAGCCAATTGCAGAGATGACCCTGTGCTCCTTTGGGAGTAACAAAGGAAGAAGGGATACCATAGAACCTCCTCCTCAAGTTCAATCTTTGACACCATCTCTAAAACTTTATCCACATTTTACTGTTCCCTTAATTGTCTAGACCGTCATCTCCCCATCCATCCATGTTTGTCAAACCATCAGTTTCTCTTTCAACTACTGAACATCAAGGTCCCTACTTCACTCCAGGACATCCATCATCATCTCTTCACAACCATCAAACCTCTTCCCATTATTTCTCCACTTCTCATCCTTTCTCTCCGCCCCCCCCCCCCCCCCCCACCCCCCCCCCAAAAAAAAAAGGGTCAAAGTAACTGCCTGGAATGTATTGATTTTTTTAAAGCAATTTTCCTGTCCTGGAGGTTTACATTAAAAGATGGAGAAAATATTTATCTAGCTTAAAAAAAAATGGGGGGGGGGGACTAATCTTTCCAAGCTAAACTTGTCCAGCACCCCTCCTCCTCCACCGCCAATATACTGGCACACAGCTTTGTGATTAGATTCTGACATTGTTTTACACTAAGCTTTGTGAATGGATTCTGATACTGTTATACAGTCACTCAGCTTTGTGAATGGATTATGATGCTGTTTTACAATCACTCAGCTTTGTGAATGGATTCTGACACTGTTATAGTCACTCAGCTTTGTGAATGGATTCTGACACTGTTTTACAATCACTCAGCTTTGTGAATGGATTCTGACACTGTTATACAGTCACTCAGCTTTGTGAATGGATTCTGACACTTTTATAGTCACTCAGCTTTGTGAATGGATTCTGACACTGTTATACAAATAGCTTTGCGAATGGATTCTGACAATGTTATAAAGTCACTCAGTTTTGTGAATGGATTCTGACACAGTTATAGTCACTCAGATTTGTGAATGGATTCTGACAATGTTATATACACATACAATCACTCAGCTTTGTCGATGGATTATCACACTCTTATACACACAGCTTTGTGATTGGATTCCCGACACAGTTATGCATATAGGCACATGGCGTTTGATTGGATTCTCACACTGTTATACACAAAAGCACACAGCTTTGTGATTGGATGCTAACACTGTTATACACACAGCTTTGTGAATGGATTCTGACACTTATACATACGGCTTTAGTAAATGGATTCTGACACTTGTACACACGGCTTTAGTGAATGGAATCTGACACTGTTATACACACAGCTTTGTCATTTAATTCTGACACTGTTATACACACAGCTTTGTGAATGAATTCTCACACTTATACACACAGCTTTGCGATTTAATTCTGACACTGTTATACACACAGCTTTGTCATTTAATTCTGACACTGTTATACACACAGCTTTGTGAATGAATTCTGACACTGTTATACACACAGCTTTGTGAATGGATTCTGACACTGTTATACACACAGGCACACAAACAGCTAATCCCATTCAAACTTCAGTCCTTCACCAACAAGTGTCTACATAAAATCCTTTGTTTCAAATACAGGACCACGAAAGAGACCAGACAACAAAACAAATGCAACTGGAGATTGATTAAAGCAACTGGAGATGCAAAGAAATGGAAAAGACCCAACCAGTTTAACCAGACATAATGGCTAAAACCCACAGCAAAAGAGAAGCATGAGGAGGCCAAGGAGAACCTGGAAAAGAAACATATAAAAGGATATCAAAGGAATTAGAACATCATGGTCAGATTTGAAGAAGGCAATCCAAAACAGAAACTGGCAGCGAGCTACACCTGTAGCCCTATATTCCACAAAGACCAAAGCGCATAGAGAAGAGAACTAGAGACAAAAAGGAAAGGGATCGAAATATGGAAATATCTTGAGCAGATGGCACAGGACAGGTAATCTTGGTATTCTCGTATGTTGTGAGGCTGGAGGGTAATGTTGATATAATGATGATTCTACAAGGAACGTATAGGACTGATGTTGATATAATGATGATTCTACAAGGAACGTATAGGACTAATGTTGATAAATGAGGATTCTACAAGGAAATAATAGGACATTGATAAATGATGATTCTACAAGGAATTAATAGGATGATGTTGATGCAATGATGATTCTACCAGGAACTAATAGGACTGACGTTGATATAATGATGATTCTACCAGGAACTAAAAGGACTGATATTGATAAATGATTATTTTACAAGGAACATTTAGGACTGATGTTGGTATAATGATGATTCTACAAGGAACTAATAGGATGGATGTTGATAAACGATGATTCTACAAAGAACTAATAGGACTGATGTTGATATAATGATGATTCTACAAAGAACTAATAGGACTGATGTTGATATAGTGAAGATTCTGCCAGTAACTAATAGGAATGATGTTGATATAATGATGATTCTACAAGGAACTAGTAGACTTCTTCTTCTTCTTCGTTCACCCGAACTAGTAGACTGATGATGATGCAATGGTGATTCTACAAGGAACTAATAGGACCGATGATGCAATGGTGATTCTACAAGGAACTAATAGGACTGATGATGCAATGGTGATTCTATAATTCTGCCAGGAACTAATAGGACTGATGTTTATATAATGATGATTCTACAAGGAACTAGTAGACTGATGTTGATGCAATGGTGATTCTGCAAGGAACTAATAGGACTGATGATGATGCAATGGTGATTATACAAGGAACTAATGACTGATGTTGATATAATGATGATTCTACAAAGAACTAATAGGACTTATGTTGATTCTACCATGAACTAATAGGACTAATGTTGATATAATGATGATTCTACAAGGAACTAATAGGACTGATGTTGATAAATGATGATTCTACAAGGAAATAATAGGACTGATGTTGATGAATCTACAAGGAACTAGTAGACTGATGTTGATGCAATGATGATTCTACAAGGAACTAATAGGACCTATGTTGATAAATGATGATTCTACAAAGAAAAAATAGGACTGATGTTGATATAATGAAGATTCTGCCAGGAACTAATAGGACTGATGTTGATATAATGATGATTCTACAAGGAACTAGTAGACTGATGTTGATGCAATGGTGATTCTACAAAGAACTAATAGGACTGATGATGATGCAATGGTGATTATACAAGGAACTAATAGGACGGATGTTGATATAATGATGATTCTACAAAGAACTAATAGGACTGATGTTGATATAATGATGATTCTACAAAGAACTAATATGACATGTTGATTCTACCAGGAACTAATAGGACTGATGTTGACATAATGATGATTCTACAAAGAACTAATAGGACCGATGTTGATAAATGATGATTTTACACAGAACTAACAGGACTGATGTTGATGCAATGATGATTCTACAAGGAACTAATAGGACTGATGTTGATATAATGATGATTCTACAAGGAACTAATAGGACTGATGTTGATAAATGATGATTCTACAAGGAACTAGTAGACTGAAGTTGATGCAATGATGATACTACAAGGAACTAATACGACTGATGTTGATATAATGATGATTCTACAAGGAACTAAAAGGACTGATATTGATGATTTGTTACTGTTTGGTAACTAACTATAATAATGTTTTTACTCTGAGACAGAATAGTGATCTGATATAGAAATATTTTTGTTCTATATGTCCTTCATTGCATATAATGGAGCTTTTCAACTCAATGTATAAGTAGCAATGCTTGTACGTCTCACAATTTGTGTGATTCTATCTGAAGATGATAAGAAATTATAGTTCTTAAATGTTGTTTCTAAACAGATTTGTAATCTCAGGTGGTTTTCAATAAACTGAAATGAACAAGAACCCAGAAAATTTCAGATGGGAAGATCAGAACACAATATACCCAAATTAGAACCTACACATGGTTGACACGGGTGTTCCATGCATGAGATATGCCAATTTTTTGTGCATGGACCAAAACAACAACAAAGATTGTTTAACAAGCCACAGGAAATGTGTTCTTACAATCCAATTACACAATCACTGAAACTATACGACATAATTCTTTGGTCAAGTAATCAAATCCCTCTTTCTCTACAGATGACATTCAGTTACCTGTTGAAATGATTGTCATTAAAATAATTAATAATTAGCACAACCCCAATAAGCCATAAGTAGGTCAGAGACAATTACAGAATAAGACAATTGCACTTCAGACAGGTCATACAAGGTCACTAATATGAGGTTATGCAATGAAGCTGGCAACCTCATCACCACAGAAACCACTGCTGCAACAGCATGGGACTCCTTGATGAAGATGACCAGCCCCAGCCTGCCATTGGTGGCTCCTGATTGGACAACGCTGATGACAAACTCCAATAAGAAAAGCCATATTGTATTTTAGTAGAATTCCAGTGTTTGTGTTTGGATGTTTTAAACCTGAATATCATGTAATAAATGTTTTAAACTTGAATATCATGTAATAAATGTTTTAAACCTGAATATCACCCATAATTTAGTGGTACAAGGAGAAGTTGAAAACCACTGCAAATATTCTGAAATAGGAAATTTTAGGTCTGCATCTTTAACTTTTTATCAGACTCAACTCAAATAGCTGGTATGTTACTATACCATGCAGAACACAATATGCTTTAAAATAACAAAAATAGTGCTAATAAGCCTTTTTATCTATCATTTCGTACATACAATTTGGCTGAATAAAATGCTTTAATTGCACTCTTTATTGCATTCCTTATATATAATTTAGATGTATACAACACTTTAATTGCACTTTGATGCTCCAGTTACCATAAGCACCAATGTTTTAAAATAACTTATCTGTTGCCCGTCTTAGCTCTAATTCTATAAATCAAGATTTCTATTAATTCAATGTCTGCAATGATGTTTCTAAATCGTCACGCAACAAAGACTACTACGGAGATCAATCAAGTTTTAAAACATCACGCAACTAAGACAACCACAGAATGATGAAGTTTTAAAACATCACCCAACCAAGACAATTTCACAGACCAATGAAGTTTTAAAACATCACACAACTAAGACAACCACACGGACCAATGAAGTTTTAAAACATCACACAACTAAGACAACCACACAGACCAATTAAGTTTTAAAACATCACACGTCTAAGACAACTACAAGGCCCTATGATGTTTTAAAACATATGCAACTAAAACAATTACACAGATCAACAATGTTTTAAAACATCATACAACTAAGACAACTACACAGACAATCATGATTGTCATACACCATGTTAAGCCTGAGTTTATCAGATTCATCATCATCATTCATTTCCCTGTTAGCTCCTTATGGAATATCACGTCCCCACCACAGCTGGTCCTATTATTGGAAGCCTACACCATGTGCCTCTACAGTGATGGTTTGTCTAGCAATTTATTTTATATAATGAGGTTCCCAGCCCCATGCAAAACCTCTTCTTAGTTGTTTCTTATGACATGCAGTTTGGCAGTTCTAGTCTTTCTTTTTTTTCATCGGACACCCGCAGGGATCTACACTGGGCATAAGTATATTACTGATCTTAAAATTTAACAGACCTGATACTAAATATTATTCTCCTTTTCTGCTTTTAATTGCAAAAATTTTCATCAACTGCGATGTCATTATGACTACAGAAATTATGAGAAAGAGGTCACGACAAAACAAATATTCAATTATAAAGATCATACTACAGACATGACAACACAGCATGGATGACACCACAAACTAATCAAGTGCATCTAAAATACGTGGAAAACAACACACACAGATTATGTCAAAAAGACTTATCATATGTTAAATATGCATGTTGTAGGTAAAATCTCCGACACGCTGCTGTCAGCGAGGTATATTCATGCGAATATCATTAAAGACAAGGATGATAAATTGTGTGGTGTAGAGAGACCAATGAGATGTGAGTGTTGGGAATTTTGTCAGCCAATCAAAACCAAATGACACACACAATTAGGCAAAAACGCCAAACTCTAAAATATAATAATTTAAACCAGAGCTATTTCTTCTCAGTCACTGAGCTAAGGGGAGGTCAGGGTACCAACGTAATTACATCTAATATTCCTAAAATGAAAAGAAATATAAATAATAAAGCAAGCACCATGAGAACGTAATCATATGCACAATATGGCAGCACAAGGAAAAGAAAAACACCACCTATAGCATTACAATAATAATACAAGTGTAAAAAAAAAAAAAATCCACAATAACAACAGCATTCACTTTAGGAACAATTCATAAATTAATTTTGAAAAAAAGGGCAAACAAATTCATAGAAACAAGTAATAGAAGATTATATGTTGAAGACTGTGAAAAGTAATCATTAAAATAAAAAAATATTTAAAAAAAGAAAAACATTTCACCACGGTACTTATTAAAAGCTACAGCAGAGATCCAGTGACCTTCATTAACACTTAGACCACAGAAGCCCACCAAAGACTTAGACCACAGAAGCCCACCATATAAGCCAAAATTGATGACTGCACTAGTGCATTAGGAAGTACTTAGCCATTGTTGCTACCTGCCAGCTTAATCTATAGTACACAGGTAACAATTGATACCACCTTTTAAAAATAGCCAATCCAAATATGGTAATCAATCATTAACTTTAATAATGTTTTATACTTAAAAATACTTTAGCCAAAATTGCCTGAAATAAGGAATTTCATGAAAATGACATAAAAATTAGCAGTTTGAAAATATCCATGGTCTAAGAGTCATCATAAAACAAAGTTTTGGGGGAAAAGAAAAATAAATAATTCAGTAAGCATGCATCCAAATACAACAATTATTAGAAAAAAGATTATAAAAAAAAAAAATAAAAGTTTTACAAATAAAAATGAAAATTACCAGCAGAGATGAGCCCCACCATTTCTCAAAGTAAAGCTGGTTTTAGAATGTAAGCAGCCTGGAAAGCTCTGTCAAGAACTCAGTTGAAAGTAGTCATCATTGGTTGTTGCAGACATTATGTTAAAGAATGTAATGCAGCTTACAAACATCTTCTATCCTTTACATTAAAATGTAGTCAATTTTCTAATATGCCTATTGTAGTGATATAGAAACATGTTCTATTTCTCAGTTCTCTCTGCCTTGTATGGCACATGTTTTCTACCCAGTCATATTATCATCATTCATGTTTTTGTTCCTGGGAAGCACTGGACTGCAATTGTTGCACACCATCATTTAATATTTTAGACTGCCTTCTTCAGCTCTGCCCATGAGGTCTTTGTAGCTCTGGCTCTACTGTTCTTTTTTTTTCTCTCATGTTCTCTGGACTCCCCATTCTTCTTTCCCCTTTGTGGGTGTTCCAGTTGAGGACATGTCTGGTTACACTGATTTGTAACTCGCCAAAAGTACATCCTACCTATCTTCATTTTGAGGCTTTACTCTACACCTAAACTACACACTTTGTTTTTATTCAGGTCAAACAGTGCTCTGGTATCTCTTGCAGAAATGCTGCCTTTTTTTGTGTACTGATGCACAAATCGAGCTTCATACTATCACACTGCATCTTTAGAAAGTTAAACGAGGCTTTAAGCAGGAAAATTTACATCTATTCAAATACTTAACACACAGTAAAGTTATTGTAGCAAATATGCAGTGTTACAGAACATTTCTGAAACCACAGCCAAATATATGTTTATGAATTAAGGGGCTGCTGTAAAACTGGTAAGGAAACGTATATATATATAACTAAACAAATAAAATGGTATTTAATACCGTTTTATTTGCTTATATATATATATATATGTTTGTGAGTGCCTTTCACTAGATGAAGGCACCATCAGCTGACCACTAAAGTCACCATCAGCTGACCACTAATGTCACTAGATGAATGCACCATCAGCTGACCACTAAAGTCATCATCAGCTGACCACTAATGTCACTAGATGAATGCACCATCAGCTGACCACTAAAGTCACTGGATGAATGCACCTTGAACTGGCCACTACAGTGCCACAAACTCCCAAGATGAAAATTATTTCAGAACCATATATTATAGTGAATATGTCTTCTACACTGCTGTAAATCTAGAAAGTAAAATTAGATCAGGTCAGCAATACAGAACCATACCTGGTGTAAAAGAATGTATAAAACCAGTGGTTTTCAGATTACATAAACTTGCCAGTAAATACCATCTAGGACAACTTGCCAGTAAATACCATCCACTGGGAAACTCATCAAGATTTTCTTTGTCAAATCCAAGCTACACGTCTTCCTCCCCATATTTTGGAATCTTTTTTTCTTGCCACATCTCATCAAACTTTTGCCATCAATTTATCTCAAAAAGATTATCTCCCTTAAGGTCCAAGGAAAGAAAATTTCCCCCACGAGGCTGTTTCTAATGAAGTTCTGTTTTTCCTATTACAGTTCGGCAGGAGGCGACATTTTTTTCTTCATTTTTGGGGCATCAAGTATATCCTGACTGAGATTAAGGCACAGCATGGAAACAGCTCATTCATTTCTCTGCGCTCCTAACTATTTTTTTTCCTTTTTTGTTTTTGGTGGTTAACATCTCTCTTTTTCTTTCACACAAGTTCATGACTTTTCTTCGTGGCCCACTTGCACAATCCCAGATCTTTTTAAAAAAAAAAAAAAAATTTTTTTTTTAAAAATGTATGTTTAAAAATGATCTGTATGCGAGATGGAACTGGAATCCTGGAAAGGAAGAGTTTACTTATGTTACCTCTTCATCTCATGGTAATAATATGTTTGCAGATGTCATTAATGACAGGAGTTACCTACATGGTCAGACAGTTTGTCTTGACATGTGTAGGAGGTAAAAGACTGAGTATATATATATGTGGAAGATATGTGAATCTGTGTGTGTGTGGTGTGTAGAAGATGAAAGCATGAGTGTGTGAATCTGTGTGTATGGTGTGTGTAGGAGGTGAAAGCATGTTTGTGAATCTGTGTGTACGGTGTGTGTAGGAGGTGAAAGCATGTTTGTGAATCTGTGTGGGGTGTGTAGGTGAAAACGTGAGTGAATACATGTGTGTGGAGTGTGTAGGAGGTGAAAGCATGTGTACAAATGTGTGTAATATGTGCGGGAGGTAGTGTATAAGGTGGAATCATGTGTGCAAATCATGTGTGTAGGAGGTGAAAGCATCTTGACAAATGTATGTGGTGTGTGTCAAAGGTGAAAGCATGTGTGAATATTGTGCACACTGAGAACGTCAGTATATATGTGTGTATTTATGCAAGTGTGGCTGTATGCATGTGTACATGGTTAAGAAAACATGCGAAAGTCACCATTTATACTCTCAACCCTTCCAAATACTTTAGCTCCAGAAGTTTCCAACTGACATTTTGCTAGGGACAACATGGAGTGTAAACTATCACTTTTACATCATCATTAATGTTATTGTTGAACAGAACCTACATCATTGCACTCCGGGCAAACCCATAGGTGCTCAGTCTCCCTCAGTATATGTCGAAGAGTGTGAATGCTAACTGTTCCTGTAGCTCGCTGGTTGTATACATGATGGATGCATCCTCTCATACGTCCATCTCTACTAGCCTTACGTTAGATGCCAAATTCCAACAGTCTTAACCTTGATGATTCATCTATTGCAGTGTCATTCTCGAACAGGCGATCATTAATTGTTCTCCGTATCTCTCCCTTATCCATATCCAGTGTCCCCACTGTTGGCGCTTTTGATGCTAGACATCATCATTACTTGTCACCTCCATGTGGAGGACATGTCTTCTATAAATTCACTACAAGCCTCTCTGCCCGGTACCATCTGCTTAAGGTCATTCCATGTCACTTTATTCCATGTCTGTCTCAAGTTTCCTTCTCCATGTTTTTTGATCACCCTCTATTTCTCTTGTCCTGGGGGGATTCCAGAACAAGGACTGCCTTGTAACATTATCATCTGGTTTCCTCAAAGTGTCCTATCCAATGACAGCTTCTTTTCCTGATCTACTTGTCCACTGATATTTGTCTGGTAGTTCCCATCTGTTCCACACACACCGTGGTCATGCTATACCACTTCAATCCTCCCACTCTGCATAAGCAGCCATTTAAATCTGTAACTACCTGGTAGTTGTTGATCTTCATGCTGCAAAGCCATACAAGAGAATCCCCTTGATCTTCCAGCTGAAGATTCTTATTTCTGTGTTGGACCTGGTTTCTTCTGATTTCTCTATAATTTTTCAATGCAATTAAACTTCTCTTGCCGTCTTTATTCTTATTTTGATATCACTGTTCATCTATCCACCTTTGTCTATGTTGCTGCCAGGATATGTGTACGTGAGTCTGCACCTAAAATTTGTACATACAATATCAATAATAAACCATTAGCTCAGTGTCCCAAAATTGTGCAGCTCTGGTAAAGTGTGCTGTGATGCAAACAAAGGTTAAGAACCTTTGCTCTGTTCTTAATCAGAAACTGAACTTTTCATGAAGTTATCCAAGTTTTCTGTGAAGTTAAGCTTACTTAACACCTTTTACACAAACCATCAATCAACGAACACTTCAATCAATGACAGAAACTGGGGAAACAAAACTGTAGGGAAGTTTCCATAAATTCTGTCTCATTCTTTATTCAATATCTCTAATAGTGGTTAGTTAACTTATGATGACACATCTGGCATATGTCACTCATGAACATGACTTATGTCAGAATACACTTAGAAAAATTTGTTACCTGTTGTTCATAATCAGAAAACTTATATTCATAAACATTTTTCGATAATAAATTAGTCACAATGAAGTTCAGATCATCTAGACCAGGTGTTCCCAAACTTTTGTGAGTACTGACCCCTCCACGGAATCCCTGATCCTAAATTGACCCCAGGCAAAAAATCAAATAAATAAATAATATAAGAAAGTGATTATAGTGGCACAGTAAATTAACATGACGACCTCTTGACTAAAACTGGTTACATTCATTAATGGAAACGACATGGATGATGAGTTTTGACAGGGGCACTGATATATGGTTGGAGATTCTTCTAACTATTCGTTCACTTTCAGACGTCAACTTGAATATGTTCAATGAAAGCTGTGGTCAGTTTGAGGTAGTTGGTATCTCTGCAGAGTTTTTCCAGGAATACTACAGGTGACTGGTGATGGCCATATGCACTTTCTTTGTTCATCATATGTTGGGCATCTTTGAAGTAGATGTTAAGCAGTCATTTCATCAGTGCCACAGTCACACTAATCAGTAGTTCCTATCTTTAGCTTGTTGAATAGATGGTATTCCAATCTGTTGTGACCTGTGTGAAGTCTGAAGATTACCACTTGTTCACTTCTGCTGAGCTGGTAATATGCATCATCTTTTTTTGTGGCCTGGATGCTCAGCTTCCCACTTGCTGCTGTATCTGCTCTTGATAAAACTCTTGGTCTCTTCATAAGTTATGCTTGTAGATTGGAGAGCTTTAGTCATAAGTTACCAAGCTCTTCCAGGTTCAGTCTGTTCCTTTGCTTTGATAAAACTGCATCTGCCTGGCTAACACCAGCTTCAACCATGTAGGAACTTGAGAACGTAAGAAGAAAGAGCTCAACTACTGCTAAAGGCTTGGGGTATCTTGTAGCAGTATTTACATTGCTTCAATAGTCACTGAGGCTTTTATATGTGAACAATGATTTAGCTTCATCTCTCTTCCAAACCTCTACACCTGAAGGTAGAAGGGGAACGACTAAGTCAGATTTAGCTTCAACATCCACACACACTGATCAGTTAGTTAATCTTGTTGATGTGATTCCATGACTGCATTTTTTTATTTCTATATTAAACGGCGTAACAATCCAGTGACCGGCTACCACGACAAGCATGGGAAACAAAGAGCCAAGGATCCAGACCCCCAGGACGACCCAGAGTCCGCTGGGAGGACAACATTAGACAATCTTTGAAGGACCGAGGACTAGAATGGAACCAGGCCAGGAGGAAGACAGCCGATAGGATAGTCTGGCGCTCTCTCTTCCAAACCTCTACACCTCACGGTAGAAGGGGAACGACTAAGTAAGTAAGTAAGTAACAATCCAGTGTCAGGTACATACATTTTCTCCAGGTCCTCGAAACGTACGGGTACTTGAAAATCTTCTAATTTATCGAGGTGATTTACGGCAAGATTTGAAACAAACATTTAACCACCCACAACACTTCCAGTTGTAAAATTGAGCCACAGCAGGAATTTGATTTCGTATGTGATTGTCAACTTTTGACCCCAAAAGATATACTGACCCCTGATCGACACTCAGGGACTTATTGATCCCCTAGTGTCGGGGGTCGATATCAACCATTTTGGGGACCCCTGATCTAGACCAATGTGAAATACTTGTTTTGAATACAAATGTTAAAATACATATCAATATGGCATGAACTAAATGACTAGTAAATGAAAATGACAACAACCAAAAAATATTGATTATTTGCTACAACTAAGCCAAGAATCTACGCTGTGGTTATGATGAATAATGATCAATAATCCGAGCATCGCTGGGGTTATGATGTATAATGAACAATAATTAGAGCATAAAAATATACATTCAGTGGTCTAAAGATGTATACATATTTTAAAATACAAAATACCTTTTAAATAGTTCAGAAATGGCTGATATTTTGAGTATACAGAAGGAAAGTTGGTAATAAATGATGACAAGATTTCTGCAGGACCATCACTAGCACATGGTGCTGCTGGCGCTGAGATAGCTGCTCCTATTGCTGCACAAGACACTTTTAACCCTGCCTTATATCCCTTCTCCCCCTCCGCCCATAGCTAGAAATGTAAAGTATGCCACACACCACCCCCCACTTCTTTCCAATCTCTAGCTTAAAACCAGTTATGAGGATCCTTTAAATGCTTGTTAAGCTAGGACAGAATAGCCTGGAAGTCACAAAGCTCACGACTCCAACTCAGCGAGTGTCGGAATGGCAAAAAAGCCACAGGAAAAGTCTAGATCTATAATACAGACAACACCAAGGATTCTTCAACTTGGAATTGGCTGCAAATAAGCAACAAGCTCAGTTAGTTGCTTATCCTTTACAGGACGTGACAATCAACCCCAGCTTTTATTGGCTGTTTGTGATTTTTCTAGGCAATTTTTTTTCATTCAGTAGTTTGCCATTGCTTTCTGAACGGTACGGCGCTTATACCATTGTTAAAAATCCACACAAAGCGATCTGCTACCAAACCGCCCGCAGCAGGTTTCGAACCTGGTATATCTGGATTATGAAACTGCGTTCATATCCATTAGGCCACAGACGCCGACTCAGTAGCCATTAGTTAAACAACAAAAAGTAGACTCTTTACTTGCTTCCTACAGTTCTTAGAATGTGGACTACAATTGCTTACTTGCATCATTCAAGTGTCCCCCATAAGCACAGATCAACATGGGTTAACTCAGGTAAACAGCAGCATTTAAACATCCTCTTAATTTCTTCACAATATACAATAGCTCTCTGCTAGAATCTTGTAATATGTTTAACGACTGCCATCAGCTGAGTGTATCACATTACTTAGGGACCGAACTGCTTGGCGCACATCTCTTCGTAAAGGTGCAGCAGCATGCGAATCATCCAGAAGAGCAGCAGCAGAACAGCGGAGACAAGCTAGAAAGGACCGTGAAATAAAACCTTCACATGAAGCAAACATTCCCTGCCCACACTGTCCAAGATCTTTCCAGGCCCGCATTGGGCTCTTCAGTCACCTTCGTACCCATAGACTAACCTAACATATTCTTAAATAATTGGATGAACAGAGTGGTCTTCATCACCCGTGATGGACGAACAAACCAACCACTTAGGGACACATGCATTTGGATCCAAGATAAATAAGCCCACCCACCCACGTACAGACAGGATGACTGACATGCCACTTTATATTTTTAATCTGTTATTTCTTCACCCCTATCCAACTAATTTCCATGAAACAGATGTCACAATAAAGACAATTAGCTGCAATTTTATTTCCATAAAATGCTGTGACATTTATGTTACGGCTCAAGGTGAGACCCTTTGTTGTACACATGATTTCATAGCCCGCAGCACACAGCCCCTGTTTACTATCTCTTGTAACATCAGTTTACTGGCCCCCCACGCCCCTTTCACATTTTATTTTGTTTCTGGGCATAAAAAATATATAAAAAATAAACTGACCTGACCAATGGCAGCTGTTGCCCGTTGTTTTGACATGTCTTTTGTGGTTATCCAACGGATACAAAGGATAAATTTAAAAATCAGAAGTGACTTTACAATCACCCTCCACCCTCGTGAGCATACACATTAGGCAGGATACATTTCTTCAGACACCCTTTTCATCTGTCTGTATGTGTGAGTATGTATGTACATATATGTATGTACGACTTAGTAGGTGTGTGTATAGAGCTTAGGTCCTCAAAATGTGGATATATAGAATGAACGTAACTGGTGGAAACAAAAGAAAACAAATAAAGAAGTCCTTAAAAAAACATAACAAACTAGCAATGAAAATAGAAGGAATGAAAAAGATGACAGACAAATACAATATTTCGGATATATCAAGATTGATAGTACCTTACTGAAAACTACCCTAGAAGAAAAGGATGTACAACAATGATTTCAGTGAGAAGATAGCATCAAGAGATGGAGAGTAAATAGCCCGCTAGAGTGTACCATCAGGACATAGAAGATCCATTATAACCAACCTTTCGTGTCAAGATGGGAACTTGATCTGTTAGTATGCATACACATATACACAAGTGTCAACATATTTTTAAATCTAAGGAAACAAAAAATGACATTTCAGGAGCAGAGGCCAAATAAATCTACTGTGGAACACACAAATGTTGATCACAATTGGAAAATTAGAACTTTTTGGCTTCTTACCTTCCAAACAGATCAAGAGAGACAAGTCAAGCTTCTATGGATCATAGGTCTGTCAAACTTCTATGGATCAGAGAATGTCAAACTTCTTTCAATCACAAATGCCCAAGCGCCGCTGGATCAATTGGATCACAGACCTGTCAAATTTCTATGGATCAGGGACCAGACAAACTTCTATGGATCACATACCTGTCAAACTTCTATGGATCAGGGACCAAACAAACTTCTATGGATCACATACCTGTCAAACTTCTATGGATCAGGGACTAGACAAACTTCTATGGATCATAGACCTGTCAAATGTCTAAGGTTCATAGACCAGTAAAACTTCTATGGATCACAGACCAGTCAAAATTCTATGGATTATAGATCCGTCAAGCTTCTATGGATCAGAAACCTGTCAAACTTCTAGGACAGGGATGGTTCATTCTCCAACATTAACACATTAACTACCGCGAGCCGGTGGGACCGGCTTTTGAAATTCTATCATTTGGACTACGAGCTGCTCAGAGCGTCGATCTATTTTTAGTAATAAAACGAATGAAAAAATGTACTGAAACACTTTCTGATCTGGTTCGAGATTTTAAATTGCAACCGGAAAACAAATTCCCAAAGCATTGGTTGTTGTAGAACACTGGAAAATTGATATTATGTTCATGTTTTTCAGCGTTTTGGATTAGTTACCAAATCGTATAAAACTGTTTACCGTAGCAACTAGTGATAGGACCACAAAAAAATGCTTGTACATCTCGTCTAACGGCTGAATAGGCTAGAAACTTGTTTCAAAAATTGACTGATAGATCTAGTGACGAGGACAAGAGTGAAAACGGTGTACACATTGATTGAAATTGTGATTTTGATAGAGATAGGGCACAAGCAGTTATAATTGTGAAAATATTGCAAGTCCTCGGCGTTCTAGAAAGATGGAATGAGACAGCAAATTGATCACAGAGCAAAACTACCAACAGAATTAAATTCAAAATCTGAGAGTAAAAGAGGAGAGAAGTGGGGGGAGAAGAATCACTGCTATATATATATATACATACACACACACACAAATTGCCAAAATATGAATCTGATATGTTCCCAATAAGTCCAACAAAATGTAGAAGTTGCTGGGAGTGCCAACAATGATCAAATCAAAAGCTACAGCCATATGCAAGTAACTGCTGCTAAGGTTTATCTAGCTTTCTTTTCTTTTCAAAGATCTGTATCTTGATGCAGGTAGATTAAACTGTGTCTTAACGCAGTACCGGCAGATTTAAGCAAAAAACAGAATACAACCAACAGACATGGTATGTCAGATACAGCATACAAAATTAGAACAGAAAATTTGATAAATAGTCATGCTATTTTTAAAAAAACCCATTTATATAACATTTGACTTCATAAAAAAATATTTTTTTTAAAAATGCTTTCAGACACATAATGAAATTGTCAGAACACATGATATACGAGACATAAATCTGTCTGGAGTGTGTATCAGATATAATCTGAGAACGTTGCCAGTCAAAATGCAAAATATTGAGCAAAACTGTTTTCCATCAAACTGGGGAGAGGTGATATACCTGGATGCAGTGGCGTACTAAGCAAGGTGAGGGGGAATTGGGCAGCCAGGAGCAAGGTGCCAAAGACAACTATTTTTACAGTACTGTACTTTAAATCTACTTGCAAGTATCAAATATTTTTCGCTGTATTTATTTATGGGGGGCGGCCCAAAGGTAGGATCTGACCCCATGTGCCTAATACTTTTAAGTACACCTCTGCCTTGATGTTTTGTTTTTTAACTTTCATGTGAGATTATACCTAAATCTACCTAGAATCAAAGAAAGAAATTGGAGAGGTTTATACCAACACAAGTAAGGATTGATCTAACCAAAGTTAGATCCTTGGGTAACAATAGAAAACTATATTGCAATTTGAACCACACAACAAATTTTTATTTTGAGTATTAATTGATTATAATTTACATATTAACTGAAACAGGAATAAATTATTGCACATAGGCCCAGATGTCCTTTTATCAGTTAGAAATGCCAACAGAGACTGGACAAATTATTGCACCCATGTCCACAAACTGGCTTTGTTTTGGCTGTCACTAGATTCAAGGATTCGAACCAACACATGGCGAAATTTATAAGTATCACCAAACTGTTTATTCATCATTTCCATTTGCTCCTTATGGAGCAGGGAGCCACCACAGTTGCTGTCAGGAAGCCTGCACCAAATATTCATATGCTCTTGTAGTAGTGGTTTCTGTAGCAAGTTGTTTGACATGATGAGGTTGCCAGCCTCACACACAACCTCACATTAGTCTATTTGCACGACATGCCGGAGGAAGCAGTCATTCTGTTCTTTGTCTCATAAGAGATCCCTAGGAACTCCATGTGACAAACTGTTTACTGTGCCCGATAGGTTCAGGTGTCTCAAAAATCTGGTCCAATAGGAAGAATACACTTTTTAGTTTGAATGTTAAAACAAGTACATTTTATAAATGTTTTTATATTTTAGGTAAACAAAACACAGTATCCCCCATAACTCCTAATATCAATAAAGAGAAAATAGAATGTGTCACGAGTAAAATTGGAGAGAAAAAAAACTTGACAAGCCAATAAAATACAACGCTCCCATAGCACTTTATACCAGGGGTAGGTACCCCAGGAGTTGTGGAGATCTACTTTGAAAACACTGATTTTTCTAATGATTTACCTTAATAATACCATGCCTGTTTTCAGGTTTCAGAGTATATGGGATAAGTGCACCCTATATATAACTGATATTTCTGCTAGGTATTCTGCTTCCTGTTATTCCATTGACGGGGGGGGGGGGGGGGGGGGGGGGGGGGGAGAAATTAGGATTAAATATTTTACCAAGTGTTAACTTTACATCAAAGAAAAGATCACGTTCTTATCTTAGGAACTTCATGAATATAGTTCATGTAAATAAACTAGCTCTTTGGTAATCACTGGTGTTTCTGATTTTCCTCGACTTTAAATTTCCCGGGAGTTGGGAAGACGTTATATATATATATATTTATATAAATTATGGTCAAAAATTATACATTTTTGGACTGAAAAATAACATGACTTATTTCATCATTATGTTTTTTTGATACAATTCATTTGCAGTAAAATTAAGGAATTAATAGATTTATCTGAAAATCTGTTTCAAAATGTTTTAAACAAAATTCCTAGTCAATGAAAAAAAAATTCTTGTCCTGAAGGTTTTATGATTAATATTGCTTCAAAAAGGATATTCGAATTAGCAGTTCGTTTCCAAGTGGCTTCAAAAATTTTAAATATTTTTTTGTCAAAGTTTTTCTGTGATTGGCTTGTGTTTTCTGATAACATTTGATTCAGTTCCAGGTTGAGTTGACATTTTCTGTGGCCATTTCCACTGACAAACTATCATCATGTTCTTTTGTTTCTTCTCATTAATCTTCGTTTGTTTTCATCGTCAATGACAACATGTAGCTGAAGGATGTGTTCATTAAATCTTCTGTCAATGAACATAAAGAAGTTTTTGACCAGAATGAAAATTGTATTCTCATTTAATGCTTTCTGGACTTTGGAAGGCCATAAGTAGGGTAATAGTCTGAAATTTCCCTAAAGAATAAATTCTTTCCATACCCTAACCTAAAAATCTAGTAAATCATTCCTTGAGCTTTACCCAGAGATCAGGATTGAAGATTGGGATTGATACGTTGCTGATCTCTGCTTTATACCAACACTGAGAATGTACTATGAGTTGCTAATGAATAAATTGTGTTTTTATATTTCAAGCCTTAAAATACAGTATTCCCATAGTTCTTTATACCAACGCTGAGAATGTACTATGAGTTGCTAATGAATAAATTGTGTTTTTATATTTCAAGCCTTAAAATACAGTATTCCCATAGTTCTTTATACCAATGCTGAGAATGTGCTATGAGTTGCTAATGAATAAATTGTGTTTTTATATTTCAAGCCTTAAAATACAGTATTCCCATAGTTCTTTATACCAACGCTGAGAATGTAGAATATGTATTGCTTAAGAGTAAGTTTTGTACAAATATTTCCAGTAAATACAATATAGTGTCCTAGTAGCTCTTAATACTAAAACTGAGAAAACAAAATATGTGTCACTAATGAGTAAATATTTGTTTCCATTATTACTTGCTTTTTTTCTATTGGTCCAGATTTCTCAGACACTCTGTACGTTAAATATCAACTGGAGAAACAATAACCACATCTGAAAATAGCAACATTCCTGGCGTAAGCTGGATTGTCACAAACTAAAACTCCTTGTTCTAATAGGATGTAAAAGAATTATTTGTCTTTGCTTCTAATCAGACTTATGCCCAACCATCCTCAGGCATCCTTTATGGCCATGTATGCAAGCAGTGTTGGTCTTGAGGCCAAGCAAGTTGGCAGTTATCCAAGGTGCCAAATTTGAAAAAGAGGGGGAAACAACAAGCTGCACTTGTCTAGTACCGGAAAGGAGAATTCAAAATGGGGAATGGAGGGTGGTTGCACTAACACCAGCCTCCATGTGTCAGGAAACTGTAATACTGCTCTATGAGTTCCTATCTGCCTGATTTTGGTTTAAGCAACCATATGACAAAAAAGTTGGAAGGGCTATCATGGAACTACGCCTGTTTTGGGAAATAGTAGCGAGCATTTCAAGACTTCTAAAACAGTCAACTTATCAATCTCAGTCATGGTGACTTCATTCACTAACTCTGAAAGGTGTATGTGAAATAAGTGTAAACCAAGAGCTAAATAAGTTTTGTCTCTCAACAACCACAACAGTATGACATATCACTCTTTAAATTATCTGACAGACAAATTTGAAAACATCTGACAGACAAGTTTGAAAACATCTGACAGACCAGTCTGAAAACATCTGAGATATCAGTCTGAAAACATCTGAGATATCAGCCTGACAACATCTGACAAGACAAGTTTGAAAATATCTGAGAGATCAGTTTGAAAACATCTGAGATATCAATCTTAAAACATCTGAGATATCAGTCTTAAAACATCTGAGAAATCAGTCTGAAAACATCTGATAGATCAGTCTGACAACATCTGAGATATCAGTCTTAAACATCAGTGTTAAAACCACTGTTTTCTTTGAAAATATTCAAGTAGACGTATGAGAGTGTACGAAGAAGAAAAAAAAAGTCTTAAAACATCTGAGAGTTCAGTCTCAAAATATGTGACAGATCAGTCTGAAAGCATCTGTGAGATCAGTCTGAAAACATCTGAAAGACAGTCTGAAAATATCTGAAATAAGCCTGAAAATATCTGACAAACAGTCTGATCATGTGTGAGAGATTAGTCTAAAAACATCTGACACACAGTTTGAAAACATCTGAGAGATCAGTCTTAAAACATCTGACATATCAGTCTCAAAATATGACAGATCAGTCTGAAAGCATCTGAGAAATCAGTCTCAAAACTACTTCTTCCGAACCCCAAGGATATGAGTTTTCACAGGCAATTTGGGTATGAGGTTTTGAGCTTTCTTGTAACCCCAGAGGACTTCCTCAACTCAGCAGGCACAGCTCGGTGGAGGTCACACCAGACCCACTAATTGGTGGGTGATATAATGCCATGAGGTTGCTCCTCAACCCTGACAGGGGGCTCAGTCTGAAAATATCTAAGAGATCAGTCTGAAAATATCTGAGGGATCAGTCTAAAAACGTGAAAGATCAGTCTGAAAATATCTGATTGATCAGTCTTAAAACATCTGAAAGATCAGTCTGAAAATATCTGAGGGATCAGTCTAAAAACGTGAAAGATCAGTCTGAAAATATCTGATTGATCAGTTTTAAAACATCTGAAAGATCAGTCTGAAAATATCTGAGGGATCAGTCTTAAAACATTTGAGGGATCAGTCTTAATACATCTGAGAAATCAGTTTGAAAATATCTGACGGATCAGTCTAATAATGTGAAAGATCAGTCTGAAAACATGAAAGATCAGTCTCAAAATAACTAACAGTCTGAACATATCTGACATCAGTCTGAAAATATCTGACAGATCAGTCTGAAAATATCAGACAGATCAGTCTGAAAACATCTCTGAGATCAGTGAAAATATCTGACATTTCAGTCTTAAAACATCTGTGAGATCAGTCTGAAAACAACTGAAGAGATCTGAAAACATCTGAAAGACAATCTGAACACATGTGAGAGATTAGTCTAAAAACATTTGACAGACAGTCTGAAAACATCTGAGAGATCAGTCTGAAAACATCTGACAGACAAGTCCACAAAAATCTGACAGATCAGTCTTAAAACATCTGATAGATCAGTCTTAAAACATCTGATAGATCAGTCTTAAAACATCTGACAGATCAGTCTTAAAACATCTGATAGATCAGTCTTAAAACATCTGATAGATCAGTCTTAAAACATCTGATAGATCAGTCTTAAAACATCTGACAGTTCAGTCTTAAAACATCTCTGACAGATCAGTGAATATGTCACCAGACCTAAAGGTCTTTTATATATGGACATGCGCCCTAATATAACCGACTAAGTTGAATGGGACACGCCTCGTCAAAATTTTATTTAAAAAAAAAAAATCTGACAGATCAGTCTTAAAACATGTTATAGGACCTTTCAGAAATTTTAAAAAAAAAATGTTTGGTTTAAAAAAAAAAAATGCAATTCTTCTTTCACACAGCCCCAAACAACAGTGAAACATGTCTTGATACCAGAATGACAAAACTCTAGCACCGGGAAGTAATCATACAACCAGTGGCTGCACTGTGCTATCCCTTTGGACTGAACAGAGAATAAATGTTGGGCATGTGAAATCCTAACTGAATACTTTTGGCATACGGCAGTCTCAGTTATTTCTCAGCTTCTTACTTCCCTTTTATGAAGCATGGAAACACCACTGCAGTTGCCTTCATGCAGGCAGGCTTGTACCAGAGCAACAGTGTGGTCTTGAAGTTGTGGCTTCTGCAGCAATTTGTTTCACATGGTGGGGGTTGCCTACTCCATGCACAACCCACCCCTTTATTGCCTCTAATGACATGCCCATTTGGGAGCAGTAATCCCATTCCTTCTCAATCTCATCAGAGAACCTGGGAAACCTCACGAGTGGTTTCTCAGCTGAAGCAGATACACTTCCTTTCCTTTTAAAACACACACCATCCTCTTAGATGAAATAATTAAGACGGATTCTCAAATGCTTCTTGCACCAATCCCTCTGAACTGACACTTCTGTCAGACATGACAAATACCTAAAGTCCTTCACAGATGAAGCTAATGGCTGAAATTTTTATGTAACTGGAGGTACAAAAGTTAGGGACATATTTAAAAATTTGAGCGATAAAACATTAAGATAAAAAATTAAAATGACATGTTTTCCGACATAAATTTATATTTCACTATATATTACGTATAAAAAATTATCACGTCGCTTGACCATATCCAACAAGAATACTTTCAGTATTACAACTATGTGATGGGCATCACAATCAAAAGTCAGAATAAAAGTGTACAAAGTGTCAACTATGAGGTGGATGCTGATGTTGCCATGGTTCGGATGATGAGGATGAGGATGATGACGATGAAGATGATTTATGCCGTGATCTCTCAAAATGTTTCCCTTTGCCCATCTGTGGCTGCCTAACAGGACCTGGTCTTGGATGCACAGCTGGAGGCTGGGGTTTAGGGTAGACTGGTGGTGGTGGTGGTGGTCCAAATCTAGCAGGCAGAGGCTGAGACTTCTGAACAATATGAGGAGGCTGGCCTAAATGAATACCTTCTTGTGTGCCCTGACTTGGCTGACGCTGTAGCATTGGTTTCGGCAGAACCTGGGGCTTTTCTTGAATCCTTTTCATTCCAGGTGCAGTGCTTTTGCCACCTAAAGACTTCCTTTTGGTCTCAGAGAAGGACCTTTGTTGTAAGTCACTCTCTATGACACCTGCCACATCCTTAGATGAAATGCTGCTGGCAGACATTCTTCTCAGTTGAAGATTTGCTTCATCAGCATCAAAATCACTTTCACTCTCACTGGTGGTGCAATATTTATCTCCAACAAGATCTCCAACGTCCAAGCTGGTCAAAGGATCTGAGCTCATTCTCCTAGAGGTGACACCACGCAGAGCTGCCTTTGCCTCATTGTCGCTGTCACATGAGTAAGCCATTGCTGACATTGCCGCAACAGAGAATGATATCCCTACTAGGCAAGACTGGTTATCTGAGCTAGGAAAACTCAAGTCTGGAAGGGGCAGGTCACTCTCGTAAGACACTAACATTTCTTCTGGTATATCCAATATGGGTGGTGGTGGAGGAAAGTTTGGTTCATCATCTTCATCATCTGCTTCACCTTCATCATCAAAATTATCTACTCGCAGGCCACGCAACTTCTCTAGAGGTTCTAAAGGTGAGCTGTCCTGTTGTGATTTTAAGACATTGTCCTGCATTTTGAACTTTCCCCCACCAAAACTACTACCACTTCCCTCCATTGACTCAAGTCGCTCTAAAGATTCAAGTGGAGAACTTTCATGCCCATGGCTTCTACCTCCTTCACTCAGCCCTCCTACACCTGAATCAATGGTGCTAGGGCTAAAACCTTTGGAAGCTGCATACTGGAAGTAAACCTGTTTTGGATTATCCTTGGTCTCCAAATCACTGTCACCAGAAGAGCTATCTGAACTTCCAGAGTTGGTCATATCACTTTCGGAATTTTGACGTCGAAGATTCTCCAGAGTTTCCAAAATATTACCTGAATCCACTGGAGTGGTGGCTTCACCAAACAGATGTGTATCGCACTCGTCTACAGGACTCCGCTGGGCAGTCATACTAAGATCACTGTGGTAGCTGTGCTGAACATCACTATCTTCATGCCAGCTCACTCTTTTTGGCTCTCTGGGCTTGTCTGAGTCATCAAAAGTCCTTTTCTTCAGAGCACTTTTCTCCACAACTCCCTCTGCCATGATAACCTCAAAGTCTGTAGACTCTTCATCCTCTTCCACGTTGTGTAAAGACCATCTACAGCTTTTTATTCTGGAGGGCTCTTCAGCTTTCAAAGCTTCTTCTGCGGGGTCAGGTCTGAAGGTAGAAAATGTCAATGTGGTTTTTGCTGTGTCACCTTCAGTCTGTGATGTGGGTGGACTTTCATTATCACTGTAGAAAAGGGCTGCTGCAGGAGAAGGGAGATCAATAAGAAACTGGTTAGTGTCTGAACTGGATGATGTGCTGGAAGTTGAAGTCCTGCCTGTGGCAGATAGAAATGGAGCTCGTTTTCCTGATGGTTGAATATCAGTAATAATTTCTGAACTTGCTTTTCCATTAGTGTTGGTTGGCTGGAAACCCTTGTCCTCTCCAGAAGAAGAGATAGCTGATGAGCCAGGTTTACCAAAAGTATTCAGTGAAAGATCTAATGGTTTGGTTGGGCTTGACCTTAGTGGCAGATCCTTAGGTACATCTTTTTCACTTTCAGCTACAGAAGTGAATACACCATCATATGTGTCATAGCCATGGCAAGGCTGAGGCTTGGAGGTTTCCAAATACTGCTCACTTGAGGAGATATCTGGTGTCTTAGTTTTAGTGCTCTCAGGAGCCACATCTGGCACACTGTTGGAGAATTCTGAAGTGGACACTGAAGATGTGACTTCTGCTGATGCAGCTTCTGTTTTACGAGATTGCTCTGAAGTGCTGGTATCCTTCGGAACCTTTTCAGATTCTGGCACCTCTGGCCTGTAAACCTGAGCACCATTAAAATCAACCCTTTCACTGGCCACTGGCTCCACACATGAGTCTCTAAGCACATCAGTTTTGTATGATGTTGGAATAGTTTGCCCCATGGTTTGAGGTACTTCAGGTTCTTTGGAGTCAACACAATAGACTTCTTTATGTTCTGGCAGTGGTAGCTTTATATCTATATCTCTTCTCACAGATGTCTTTTCAACATTTTCCTCTGAACTAAGTGCCAATTTATCAACATCCCTAACAGTGGCTGGTGTTCTAGAAAGTGCATCTGACTTTTCCTGAACTTCTGTCTGTTCAGTGGTGGCTGAAGAAGTAACCTGTGCTGGTGTCTCACTACTCCTTACAACACCAGACCTAGTTACAGCTCCATGTTCAAGCTGTTTCAGTATTTCCTGGTCTCCTGAAGGACTTGTGGTGTCATCAACAGATGAATAACTCGTCCGAGCTGGAAGCTTATGGACACTTACTAATTCATAACGTCTGTTCAGAGGAGGAGATTTTTCTAATGATGGTCTAGTCTTAATAACTCCACCACTACTTCTCCCACTGCTAGACAAAATCACACCTTTGGTGTCTGAAGCAACTTCTGGGCTTTTGCATCTTTTATCTGCTACTTTGTGTGTCTCAGCATTAGCCTGATCTGTGGTAGGTTTCTGCTTGTATGGAATGCCAGACAAAGCAACTCCCTTCGTTCCTGGACTTGTACTTCTCTGTCTCTTTATTTTATCAGCTTCTGAGACCTTATAAAGTGCAGTCTCTTCCTTATGTCCATCTAGCCTCCTGTGCAAGATATATGGAATGTCTTCTATCAGATCTGTCCCAGCAGACAACTTTCGTGTCATCCCTTGCCCAGCTTCCAACTGATCTTTCACAGGTAATCCAGCCCCAATTACCCCACCATTGGGACACACTTTTTTCAGATCTGATTTATCAAATTTTGGTTCCTTAGTTTCACTGCTGCCTCCTGCTCCATCTCTACCTAATACAGCATTCTGAGATTCAGGTTCAAGTTTTGCTGCAGGTGTTTGGTCAATGCCACTGTCGCTTCCCAGAACCACAGGTTGAGAAGGTGTGGTAGAAAATGACTGTTCCCTAACATCAGATATAGGACTACTTCTGTTAGAATCTACAGATGAAACTCTAGAAGAAAGCCTCACCTGGTCATCCTGTCGGCTTTGGGCTATGTCTGTCACACAGGAGCTTGGGCTGGCATCTAGACTTCTCTTGACATCACTGTCCTTATACTGCGGCGATAGTGGTGACGTGAATGCTGATGTGTCTGTGTCCTTCACTTTGGTTTGCCACTGGTGCTGCCCCAAATCTGCTGGACTTACCTTCTTTGATTCATGCCTAGTGCTGATATCATGGTGGGAGTGTGGAGGCTGCACTGATATATTAGCACTAGATACATCTTCACCTGACTCAGATTTAACGGGTACAAGGGGTCTTTCCCTAACAAGGTCATTTGCATTTTGACTGGCTGACACAGATACGGTGGCTAATGTGGTTGGTGATGTTGTGGTTGTGCAGAGATGTGAAGCAGTAGTACTGACAGGTTTAGTGGTGTGTGAGGGAGAAGTGTCTGGTACAATATAAGATTTGGAGAGGTGCTGATGAGACAGAGTAGAAGGAGGGCTAAGCTTAGGATGATCATCAACTGAGGAGGTTGTTACTGGTGAAGTAGCAGGTGACGATGATGTTATGTTAGTAAGCTTGAGGTTAAGGTTAGGTCTGGGTACTTGGTTACTGAGATCAACATCTGGTAAAACCCCACCAGAACACACAGAAACAACACTAGAGTCTGCCTTAGACTCGCTGCCAATGTCACCAGCAAGAGCAGATGGACTTTGGGGGCTGCCACTTGAAGGAGGCAACTGATCAATTGTATCCTGATCGTTGACATCAGGAGGGGATATAACTCTTGCTCTGTCATAGCCACTTGGGAAAGCATTATCCACATCAGGCGTGACAAACTCATCATCCCTATGGTAGAATGGTGAGCCAACTTCAGAACAAATACCAACATAACGAACAGGAGAGTTCAGTTCAGGAGAAAGAATAGAATGGGCACCTTTTGTATCAGAGGCCACATGTGCGATCCCTTCTCGACCTTGACCGTAAGTTTCACCTTTGCTGTTGTCCTCATCATCCTCGTCATCTGTCATGGCACCTCCAGTCCTGGCATTGACAGCTTCGATGACATCCTGGTCGATGCTCAGACCATGCTCTAGTCTGGGAGAGTTCAGCGACCTGGACCCAGACATGGAGCTGTCACTGTGTACATCCACCGACTCCACTCTCACTGCACTGTGAGGTGTGCCCGAGTGGTCTCTAGAGACCCCACTTCCAGGGGTGTGGTTACTGTCTAGAATGTGAGACCCACTGGAACGTGAGCCTGAGCTTGTATGAAGGTCTGCTGAAGATGAGTGCATGCTAGGTTTGGAGGAAAACTTGGGCGTGACACTGGTGCTCCGACTTGATATACGACCACTGGTTGCTCTGTGGGAAAAAAGTCAACCAAAAAAAAATTATATTTTTTCACAGAAACATTTTGTCAAGAAAATAATCTATTTTTAAGCTTTCATTTTATAAACAAGAAATTGGGGAAATTACACATAAACCATTATTAAAAAGTAGACTACATTTGCTAAAAGGCCCTGAAAGGGAAGCTAAGAATAGTAACAATGTACCATGTAAAAGGTGATTTAAGAGAGTTGACATGTGCCTGGCTTCCTCATCATTACTGAAACTTTAAGCCATGAAAATGTTAACAACTAAGGACATGTAAGAGATAGGATCACTGGTGATGGACAGGTAAGAGATGGGATTGCTGGTGATGGACAGGTAAGAGATGAGATTGTTGGTGATGGACAGGTAAGAGATGAGATTGCTGGTGATGGACAGGTAAGAGACAGGATCACTGGTGATGGACAGGTAAGAGATGGGATTGCTGGTGATGGACAGGTAAGAGATGAGATAGTTGGTGATGGACAGGTAAGAGATGAGATTGCTGAAGATGGACAGGTAAGAGATGAGATTGCTGGTGATGGACAGGTAAGAGATGAGATCACTGGTGATGGACAGGTAAGAGATGAGATAGCTGGTGATGGACAGGTAAGAGATGAGATAGTTGGTGATGGACAGGTAAGAGATGAGATCGTTGGTGTTGAACCAGGTAACATATCTATGACACCTGCTGACAGTATTACCACCCAGTTATTTTTCTGCAATCCCCAAGGAAAGAGAAGAAGAGGGAAACACATGAGAGAAGAGAACTGGTAGTAATTTGTTGTATATGATGAGGCTGCCAACCTCTTGCACAACCTCACATTAGTCATGATATGCCTGAGGAAGCGGTAGTCCTATTCTGTCTCCTCCAAGACCCCCTTCCCCCGAGCTAGATGTGCTGGTTTCTGTAGCACTGGTTGTCAGTCCCATGCACAACCTTAGATTAAGTGACTCTTGTGACATGCTTGAGACAGAAGCTAGTTTGTTTACTGATCACTTTCTAAGAAACCCTTATAATGTCATAAACATAGTCAACAGAAACAAACAAGCCACGCTCAAACATTCTTATGAAAGTTAAACTGTGAAAAGTTCAAACTTACGTCCTTTGATCCATAGTGAAAGCAATGAGAGAGAAAAAACATGCATACTCTACAATGTGCATAATCAAATATAAGTGTGTTTACGTGAAGCAGCTATCAAGCTATCACACACAAATGTCTGAAATGTCTAAATTGCTTTCTGAAGGCATAGGTAATTATTATATGTAGATGCTTTGACTTTTCAGAAAATTCTTTGCAAATAAACATACAGGACAATGGTGAAGAAGAAAACTGACTATCAAATTACAACTTTGGAAATTATCTGGCAAAATGATTTTCAAATTACAACTTTGGAATTATCAGGCAAAATGATTATCACATTATAACTTTGGAAATTATCTGAAAAAATGATTATCAAATTACAACTTTGGAAATTATCTGCAAACTGATTATCAAATTACAACTTTGGAATTATCTGGCAAAATGATTATCAAATTACAACTTTGAAATTATCTCGTAAAACAATTATCTAATTACAACTTTAGAAATTATCTGGCAAAACAATTATCAAATTAAAACTTCAGAAAATATCTAGCAAAATGATTTTTAAATTACAATTTCAGAAATTATTGCCTATCCAATTAAATAAAAAAATGTTTTTATACTAATTTGTAAAGTGTTCTTGAACTCATCAATATCTCAGTGTAACTAATACAATAATCAAGTAAAGCTGGCCAAATTAGGAAACATATCAGAATCAGCCACCTAGCATTTTAACCTTCCTCAGTATCATCCAGGAGAGCAGGGGTGGCCATTGCATGACTCATGAGTCACAAGTGGCTCTTTTTTTTTCTGTTTTATGACACACTTCAAATCATGTTCCATTGTAAGTGCTAATCTACACCTAAAAGGTAAAAAATACCACTCGCCCAGGTCTTGAAAAGGTAAAGTACAGGTAAAGGTTGTTCCCATAGCAGATAATGCTGTAGGGGAGTGAAGTTTTACAGCCTTCATTATACTTGGTTTCAACTTTTGTAAGGTGGGATGATGGGTTCCCTTTCTCCCTGCCTTTGCCTTCTCCAACTCAAGAACAGAGCCAGGTACATATTTACAGTTTGGTTGACTGCAGCATTATGCTACCTGATTTAAAACCTGGTTGACTGCAGAATTACGCAACATGGTTTCAAACCCCAGTCACTTTGCCCCGAGAGCAAGAGCTGGAATAACTCTGCCAGTCAATGCTTGTCTTAGAAAGGTACAGCAGAATGTGAGTAAACAAAAGTGTTGAATATCTACTGATATTCAGCAATTAACCACCTTTTTTTAAAATGATCGTGTGTTAAACAAAATTAAAAGCTTACTGACTTTAACAGATGCTGCAATTTGGGATTTGTTTCAGTTGTATAAAAAACTTTCTGGAAAAATAAACACCTAAATATGAACATTACACCATTGTCAAACTACCTACTGCTGTTTGCAAAAATACATGGATGGCAACGTTCTTACTAGTTTTTAGTGACCTGTGTGCACACACATTTCAAGTTACACCATTTTTTGTTATTCCCAGTGACAAAAACTGGTGCTCACTAAATTATGTGTGTGTAAACTTGCAAACCTGAAATTATTATTTTTTTTAAATATAGTCATTCTCATAGCTACTATTGCATTAGCATGTGTTGAGAATGGCTGTGGAGTTGAAGTCATTTCTTAGTGGAGTCATAGAGTCGGTAAACAAATGTCCGGACTCCGACTCCGAATTTTACTGTTGCGTGCATATTTTGACGCACATTTTACAAAAATCGATATGGCTATTTAATATGGGAAAAATATAGACATTCATTTATTTGTGTATGAAAATGCTGTTTATGGTAAAAGCGAGATAATCCATGTTTGATTCACACTTTTGATTATAGGAGTAATTGTTCTGGATATTGATCCAGTGCAAGGATATTGCGCTTGCGTTTGTACTTATTTTTTAGGGCCAGAATATATATTAATTTGCTTATTGTGTTTATGGCCTGAATTCATATGTATTACATATTATTAGTACAAGTAGAATCAGTCCTATATTGTATATTTTGGATGGGTAGGAGGGACTAGATTCTTGCTAGCGGAAGTATGAGTTGTCTTGACAAGTCGTGATGAGTTCCGATGTACTGCTTACAAATGGCGGGGTACGTTTTTCTAGAGCTGGTCCTTTCGTCAGAAAAAAAATGTCTTACGAAGTGGTTTTTCTTCTGAAGGAGATGGTGTCTCTACGATAGTTTGTGTTAGAGACTCTCCTTATGTCAGTATATAGATGATTCGGACTCCAGGTAAACCCAGCTCCTATTTTTGATGATCTCTCGTCGGTTAGGCCTAGCTTGACTTTTGTGCTTCGCTATGCTAGTGTCGTGTTTTGTATCGACGAAGATGACAGATTTTCCTGCAGCGGTTATGGCTACGTGAATTAACCTGATCACCGTAGAGCTGTATGGAAACATTTATGAAATCCTTTATATACCCATTATAAATTAACTCTGGCTTATATTCTCCTTCCTATGAATGAGTGAACGACAACTCAGGGAGACAGCCATGTTGGATTTCGGTCATCATATGTTTTGATCACTGCCAAGAGAACAGATTATTTATCTTATTATCGGACAGTGACAGGGAGATCTCAATCTTGCTAGAAACCCCCTTTCGTGGTTTCATAATATATACTACAAACTATGGACGTCAAGTAACTTTGGTTATTTATCGATCCGCCCTTCACTGACGCGTTTAGTCAGATAGGGGGATGTGGCCATAATGTATCATGACATTGAACTTTTGATGTACTGCCCATTATTTCTGAATGTGTCATGACTTCAGATCTGCTATGTATACCTACAAATTGATATGTCAACGAACCATGATGTACTCGTATGTCCCAGTGTGTACGTCTGAATAAATTGAGTAAACTAAGATTCCAGCAGTCTGCATTGGTGCCTTGTAGACACAAGTGTGAGTGGTTATATTGGTCAGCACACGAACAGTACACCATTCGCGGTAATCACACTCTACACTTCTACTTCATACATACACCATCCTGCGTCGGCTGAAGTGACCAAGTTTAGGGCCTGCTTCCCCTGGAGCCTTTGCCTTCCCTAACTCAGGACTAGGGTGAGTTACCCATTTACAGCTGGGTAGACTGGAGCATGCCTGATCTCAACAACACACCACTCTTCCTTACAGAGCAGACAGACTGATACTTTACAGTGTGTGTGTGTGAAAGCAACTTTACAGAGTGGAAAGAACAAGATTTTACAGTGGCGAGCCAGATTCCTGGGTCCAGCTTACGCAGTTTTGTGTTGAGAATCACAGTTTACAGCTGAAAGAACATTTGTTTGAACACATCAACACCAGTAGGACAGCTATACAGTCGATGTCAGCTTGACCTGTATTACCGATAGGATGCTGTATCTAGGTCAGCGCTTGTTGACAGTTTTTCGCTGTACAGACAGTATTACACAGGACAGTGGTATCAAGTGTAGAAAATATCTGGAGCAATATTGTTGACATTTCTCAACGTACAGAAGAATCACAGTGTTGTTGAACATAAAGTGCATAGTTCATCGTTGGTTCTTCAGATGCTCAACAGAGAAAAATTGACAGTGTAATAGTTTAAAATTAAATCTATTACTGAATAAAGTGGCAAGTTATTAGTATTAAAATAAACTGTGCCTGCTTTACAACACTATACCTGCAACACATTCCATTCATGACATAAATGATATTGTATGCTATATGCTATTTATGCTTACATGTTATTTGTTTATATGTGTAGGGGTTTATATGTTGCGGGCCTGGATGGGTGGTGACTAGAACAGGAAATACCGAATAATATTGGTCTTGTTCTGGCGTTCGATAGGGAGCAATTTCTTAATTGAAATTTGCATGCAACATAGTTTGCAAATATTTGGTTAGTTGTGACGACTGTTTCATATTTGTATTTGTAACATTTTTTGTGTTCCTTAGTTTTGTTTGATTTGTTTGTATAATTGTAGGTCTCATCTTTTCTTTCATTTCAGTTTTTTTTACACCCTTATGTTTATACACTGTGGCGTTATTTGTCTTGTTATCTTATGGCAGTTATCATCACGGTTTCTGTGATCATTTTTTTCATTTCTCCTATTTGATTTAATTTGATCTCTGCAAATGTTTTCAGATTGTCTTTTCTTGTTTGTCATTTGTAATGTCTTTAGTTGACATATGACGTATAGTGGTATACACTGATAGTATAGTACAGATCAGTACTTTCTGATTGTTATTGTTATAAAACAAAATGTACAAGACCTTTGTAAGGCTTGTCTCCCAAAGTGATTGGTAAAGGGAAATATTTTTTCTACAGGTACTCAAGTGATCTTTGATTACATTGAGGTATACAAGACCTTTGTAAGGCTTGTCCCCCACAGTATTTGAGATACAATTATTGTTGTCCACAGGTACTCAAGTTATCATTGGTTATTATAAACCATACAAGTTTGGACTAAGACTAAGTCTAAGGTATAGACTTGTCTCCCATTAACTTGAAAGAGGGTAATTTATTTACTTTTTCAGGTTTCTGATTTAAGAAGACAATATGTCTACATTAGATTATTTTATTACTCAAGGAAAATCTCTTGATAAGACTGGAAAAGACTTAGAACAATGGGCTGTTGCTCAATATGACAAAGCATTAGCTGCAGAAGAGAAAAAAAACTGCTGCTGCTGTTGAAGAAAAAAAAGCTGCGGCTGAGGAGAGAAAACTTCAAATAGAAGAAAAAAAAGCTGCTGCAGAAGAAAGGAAAGCAATAGCTGAAGAAAAAAGATTAGAAAAAGAAGCTGATACTGCTGCTGAACTTAAGAAATTGCAGATGCAAGTGGAGGAAAGGAGATTTGATGCAGAACAGAAGAAATTAGAAGCTGCTGCAGAACAGAAAAAATTAGAAGCTGCTGCAGAACAGAAGAAATTAGAAGCTGCTGCAGAACAGAAAAAATTAGAAGCTGCTGCAGAACAGAAAAAACTAGAAATTGCTGCTGCTGCAGAACAAAAAAAATTAGAAGCTGCTGCAGAACAGAGAAGATTAGATAGAGAAGCTGAAGAGAGAAAAGCAATAAGAGAACATGAGTTTGAATTAGAGAAATTAAAATTGACATGTATGAGTAATGTTAATCAGGCATCTGGTGGTAATGGTAAACCCTTCGTGTACAAGGTCAAGGTACCAGCGTTTAACCCTACCAGTGATGACATAACATTTTGGCTTTCTAGATTTGAACGGGCTTGTCGATCTCATAATGTTGACAAATCACAGTATGTGAATCAGTTGTCTGAAAATCTAAAAGGGGAGTCTCTGAGTAAGTTATATTTTGTTGAAGAGGCCGACAAAGATAATTATGATGCTGTTAGGGCAGCTTTGATAAAGAGATATCAGCTGTCTGAAGAAGGTTATCGTCTTTTGTTTAAAACAATGAGACCTGAGGTAGGTGTAGAATTCTCAGAATTCATCTCAAAAGCACGAATTACACTTTCACGATGGATTGAATTATCCAAAACAGAGAAAACATTTGATGGTCTTACGGATTTATTGCTAAGAGACAAGGTCATGTCTTCTGTAAATAAATCATTCCTAGAGTTCTTACATGAGCGTAAACCTAGTACAATAAAGCAAATGGAAGAATATTGTGACCAGTATGCCACGGCACACCCTGACATGATTCTTAGTAACTCTAACATTAAAGAGAGTATGCCAGTTGCTTCGGCAACAGAATATAATCAGAATTACTCACACAAATTCCAAGGAGCTAAAAATAAATTTGATAAAAAGGTTAATTGGAATAAGCACAAAACCAAGATAACCACTCAAATCAGAGTTCTTCTTTGAAGAACTGGAATCGGGCTGATAGTCCTCGACACGCGAGGGGTACCCATAATGTTAGAAATTCTCGGAAAGGGAGTAGCTATAGGAACTACCCAAGTGCTTCATGGAGACAAAAGAAACAATATTACAGGGATACTCAATATAACGAGCATGATGATTATGATCATGAATATTATGATTCAAACCCAAATAGGGGTTATAACAGAGGCAATAATAATTATAGAGACAATTATAACCGAGGTAGATCACAACACAAAAGACATGGTAAATCTAGTACCAGGCTAACTCTGCACAACAGGAGTTCCACGACACCGATAATCAGAATAATGATAAAAAAGACTCCAATAGTGTAGCGAATTCCGCTTTTGATTTTGCTAGAGCATCTGAGTGTTCGCAATGCAAAACATTATTCGATCCAACCACAGTGTCTACTTTAAGCTGCGGTCACCCACTTCCCGCTCTCCATGCGTCAATTGCGCATAATGGAAGGGGTGCTCTTGTCTTTAATAGGGGCCTAATAGATGGTACTCCGGTATCAATTCTTTTCGACTCGGGGTGCACTACAATTGGAGTGAGGCAATCACTCGTAAATCCTTCTCGAGCTACAGGCAATATAGTCAAATGTGTAACATTTGGTGGCACATTGGAGAAGTACTCCACTGCCATTATCAATATTGCTACGCCTTTCTTTACAGGAGAGGTGCAAGCATGTCTCTTGCCGAATCCGATCGCTGATCTTATCATCGGTCGCATTCATGGAGTGAAAGAATGCACTCCACAGCAAATTTCTAATTGGGAAAATGTTAATATGCAATCTGCTAATGCAGTAATCACTAGGGCTCAAGCTCTCAATATGCCACAATCTTCACATTCTGAAGATAATGATGCGCAGATCCAAGATGATCCCTTGGAGATTTCCCACGATTCCTTTATCAAACAGCAGGAAGATGATCCTACTCTAAAGAAATTCTTTACTCTGGCAACAAAAGGTGATCCGAATAAGGATACAAATCGTAAATCTTGGATTACGATGAAGAATGGCGTACTTGTACGTATGGTACAAGACTCCGCTAAGTCCATTCATTCTCAAATCCTTGTGCCTAAAAATATGAGAGTTAAAATCTTACAGCACGCTCATGATTCGCAGTGTGCTGGACATATGGGTTTTTCCCATACTAAAGCTAGAGTTCTTCAATCTTTCTTTTGGCCTGCTGTGAATAAGGACATACGAATCTATTGTCGATCTTGTAAAGTATGTCAAGAGATTAAATCCAGAGGTCCACGCCATGATGCACCTATTCAGGCTGCAGACATTCCCATTCGGCATTTCAAAAAATGGCGATAGACATCATTGGTCCATTTAAGATAAAGTCTGCTAGAGGACACCAATTTATTCTGACGTGTGTTGATATGTGCACACGTTGGCCGGAGGCTGTTCCTCTAAAGAGCATAACTACTGCTGATGTCGCAGATGCTCTTTGGTTAATATTTTCTCGTCTGGGTTTTCCAGCAGAAATATTATCCGACCATGGTACCCAACTCATATCGGATACCATGTCTCAAGTAATGTCGACTCTGAAGATAGAGAGATCGCTGAGTAGTATTTATCATCCTATGTCCAATGGGATGGTGGAACGTTTGAATAGAACTCTAAAAAACCTACTAGGTAAGATAACAGAAGATCATCCTCAGGATTGGGATAGGGTTTTACCCGCGGCTCTCTTTGCATATAGAGAGGTCGCCAACGAACATACAGGATTTTCTCCCTTTGAACTTGTCTTTGGCGCGAAACCGCAAGGTCCTATGTCCTTACTTCATGATCTTATAACTGCTGATAATATTGTCGATGACACAAAATCCTCTTATGAATATGTCATCGCACTTAGACACAAGATTATTGAAGCATGCAAATTGGCAACTGCTTCTTCTGAATTTGCGAAACAGAAGGCAAGGGAATTTGCCAATAAAAAGAGATGTTTGCGTCAACTTTGTCCAGGTGACAAAGCATTTGTCTTGCTACCTTGTAGGGAAAATAGACTTCTCATTTCTTGGAAAGGTCCGTACGATATAATATCAAAAGTTTCTGATGTTGACTATATCGTCGATATTGACGGGAAGCGTAAAACCTTCCACATCAACATGCTCACGGAATTCCATGAACGTCCTGATTATTTACAACCTGTTTTCCAGGCAACGGACGATTTTCCAGTCCAACATGGACAGTACTCATCTCTGTCAGTAATACAGGATGAGGAAACGAGTTTCTCGGATGTAAATTTACCTTTTCCACTGATTCCTCTTCACTCTAATGAATCATGGAAAGATGTTGCAATTTCTCCAGAATTATCTCCAGGAGAGCAGAAACAAGTTTCTACTATGTTAGAACAATTTCAGGATGTCCTTACTGACATTCCTGGTCAAACGGATGTCATTCAACATGACATTATTCTTACTGACCATAGTCCTATAAGAGTCAGACCGTATCCTATCCCGATACATTTTCAAGCACAGGCAGAGAAAGAGTTAGATGAGATGATAGAGTTAAAAATTATTGAACCATCCACATCAGCATATTCTTCGCCGATGGTTATAGTACGGAAAAAAGACAATAACATACGTCTTTGCGTGGATTATCGCAAATTGAATCAAGTGACTAAATTCGATGCTGAACCTATGCCTTTACTAGAAGAGCTACTTACGAGACTATCGAATTCTCACTTCTTTTCTAAACTCGATTTGTCTAAGGGATATTGGCAAGTTCCACTATCCGAACACGCCAAACCGTTTACTGCTTTTTCGACGCCTAGGGGTCTATTCCAATGGAATTTCATGCCTTTCGGTCTTATGAACGCCCCTGCTACATTTGTACGCATGATGCGTCGAATCCTATCTCATCGCTCAGATGTCATTGCGTATCTTGATGACATCTGTCTTTTCAGTGATACTTGGAACGATCACTATAATGGTATAAATGAACTATTGTCTATCTTACGCGAGCATAACCTGACAGCGAAACCATCGAAAGCATGTATTGGTTTTAGCGAAATATCTTTTTTAGGACACCGTGTTGGTCATGGGTTCCTAAAAACAGAAGACCATAATACAAGTAAGATACTTAACATTTCTATTCCTAAGACTAAAAAGCAAGTACGAAGTCTCTTAGGTCTAATACAATTTTATGGACGATTCATCCCGAATCTGTCCTCCATTATGTCACCTCTTTCTTCCTTGCTAAAGAAAGGGTCTCCTAATGTAGTCCATTGGACTCAAGAATGTCAATCCTCTTTGGATAAGGTTAAAACTATGTTTTCTACTTCACCTATCCTAGTATTACCTTCTAAGGATAAGACATTTATTCTTCGTAGTGACGCTTCATCCACCGGGATTGCAGCTGCACTAATGCAAGAGTACTCTGGAACTCTGCATCCTGTGATGTATATTTCTCGGAAATTAAATGCCGCAGAGAAGAATTACTCGGTCCTAGACCGTGAATTATTGGCTATGGTTTGGTCAATCCTTAAACTGCAAAGATTTCTTCTGGGCACGCATTTCATTGTGGAAACTGACCAGAAAGCTCTTACGGCTATTCAGAGTAAAAATCTGAAGAGCGCGAGATCAACGCGATACGCGATTGCTCTACAGCCATTTCATTTTTCGGTGCGAGCTATCCGTGGGTCAGAAAATGTGATGGCAGATATTTTGTCTAGATGCCCACACGATTCATAACTGTTATACAACTTTGATACAGTTGTTTCTATGTTGAAATGTGTACACATATGTAATATATCATATATTGATTGTAACGCTACTTAGCGGTTCATTGATATGTATTCACCGCTGATCTTTCAATGTTTTTCGTCTTTGATGATCATGATGTTAAGATATCTTAGATGGAATTTATGTATAAACTAATGTGGAAATTGTGTCATTGCTAATATTGTAGTATGCGTTGGTGACACCTCTCTGGAAATATTTATACTTAGAGAAGTACTTTCTCTAAGGTCATAAAACTTATGCTTATCATCTGCGCATTGTTATTGCTGCGTTGTGAGCCTATTGTATGTTGCTCCTAGATGTATTTCAAAAAAAAAAAAATGTACCATTTTTTTTTTCCCGAGGGGTGTGGTAATCTGTTGCGTGCATATTTTGACGCACATTTTACAAAAATCGATATGGCTATTTAATATGGGAAAAATATAGACATTCATTTATTTGTGTATGAAAATGCTGTTTATGGTAAAAGCGAGATAATCCATGTTTGATTCACACTTTTGATTATAGGAGTAATCGTTCTGGATATTGATCCAGCGCAAGGATATTGCGCTTGCGTTTGTACTTATTTTTTAGGGCCAGAAAATATATTAATTTGCTTATTGTGTTTATGGCCTGAATTCATATGTATTACATATTATTAGTACAAGTAGAATCAGTCCTATATTGTATATTTTGGATGGGTAGGAGGGACTAGATTCTTGCTAGCGGAAGTATGAGTTGTCTTGACAAGTCGTGATGAGTTCCGATGTACTGCTTACAAATGGCGGGGTACGTTTTTCTAGAGCTGGTCCTTTCGTCAGAAAAAAATGTCTCACGAAGTGGTTTTTCTTCTGAAGGAGATGGTGTCTCTACGATAGTTTGTGTTAGAGACTCTCCTTATGTCAGTATATAGATGATTCGGACTCCAGGTAAACCCAGCTCCTATTTTTGATGATCTCTCGTCGGTTAGGCCTAGCTTGACTTTTGTGCTTCGCTATGCTAGTGTCGTGTTTTGTATCGACGAAGATGACAGATTTTCCTGCAGCGGTTATGGCTACGTGAATTAACCTGATCACCGTAGAGCTGTATGGAAACATTTATGAAATCCTTTATATACCCATTATAAATTAACTCTGGCTTATATTCTCCTTCCTATGAATGAGTGAACGACAACTCAGGGAGACAGCCATGTTGGATTTCGGTCATCATATGTTTTGATCACTGCCAAGAGAACAGATTATTTATCTTATTATCGGACAGTGACAGGGAGATCTCAATCTTGCTAGAAACCCCCTTTCGTGGTTTCATAATATATACTACAAACTATGGACGTCAAGTAACTTTGGTTATTTATCGATCCGCCCTTCACTGACGCGTTTAGTCAGATAGGGGGATGTGGCCATAATGTATCATGACATTGAACTTTTGATGTACTGCCCATTATTTCTGAATGTGTCATGACTTCAGATCTGCTATGTATACCTACAAATTGATATGTCAACGAACCATGATGTACTCGTATGTCCCAGTGTGTACGTCTGAATAAATTGAGTAAACTAAGATTCCAGCAGTCTGCATTGGTGCCTTGTAGACACAAGTGTGAGTGGTTATATTGGTCAGCACATGAACAGTACACCATTCGCGGTAATCACACTCTACACTTCTACTTCATACATACACCATCCTGCGTCGGCTGAAGTGACCAAGTTTAGGGCCTGCTTCCCCTGGAGCCTTTGCCTTCCCTAACTCAGGACTAGGGTGAGTTACCTATTTACAGCTGGGTAGACTGGAGCATGCCTGATCTCAACAACACACCACTCTTCCTTACAGAGCAGACAGACTGATACTTTACAGTGTGTGTGTGAAAGCAACTTTACAGAGTGGAAAGAACGAAGACTTTACATTTACGCCATACGACTAGTAAAAAAAACTGTAGTCGGAGTTGTAAAATGTTATGGTGGACACCACCACCACCACCACCACCACCATCCCTGGTTTTAAGAGAAAATATAAGCTACTTTGTTTTCTGATGCACATAAGCAGGAAATTAATTTGAATATTGTGTTATTTTTCCGTTACACAATTTATAATGCAAATAAATAACTCTACGACCATATTTTATCCACCTATTACTCATTTCTAAGCGCAGAGTCTTGTAACATACAATGAACCAATCCCACCAGTTTTTTTTTGAAAATACGGAAAAGGTGTACACTGCACCATGAAAGCTAAACTGAACACCAATTAAAAGAGCATGCAGGTCTTTCAATATTTGTCCTGGTGCACTGTCTATAAGTTGTGATAAATTCTGACCACAAAGACCCAATGAAGTCGTCATGGAATAGACAGGCATGGAATGGCCACAGAAGAACTAGTGCTGTCATCAGGACATGAGGTCATGTCATGTTGTGGCAGGTCACTTGTTCATTATTGTCATATTTTTATGGAATTTAATTTTGATGTGCACAGTTCAACTTCCTATGTATCCGGATTTCATAACCTGTGTGCATGTGCACAGATAGGAATTATTATGTTATGGATGGCTCCTTCTAATTACTGTCTCCAGTAATGCGACTCCTAAAGATCGTCTATTTGGCCACCCCTGATCTAAGTATCCACTTACTTACTTAAAGCTAGTTAAATTTATTTTTTTTATTGCAAGGAAGTGAGCCATGGACAACAAACAAACACACATCAACAATCCGAGCTTGTGATCAGAACAAATGCACTTATAAACATTGTGATAAAGCACATCAAACAAAAACCCACCATTACTATCTCCCTTCTCTCTCCCCCTTATGGAGTATAGAACCACTACTGCAGCTTGACCCCATGTAGAAAACCTCATCCAAAACATTCATGTGCACATTCATGGTGACTGTTTCTACTGCAATTTGTTTTATATGATGAGGCCGCACAGCCTGACACAAATAATCTATAGAACTGTTACTTATAGACAAAACCTCAAACAGACACAAATGATCTATAGAACTGTTACTTATAGACAAAACCTCAAACAAAAAGACACAAATAATCTATAGAACTGTTACTTATAGACAAAACCTCAAACAAACAGACACAAATGATCTATAGAACTGTTACTTATAGACAAAACTCAAACAAACAGACACAAATAATCTATAGAACTGTTACTTATAGACAAAATGTCAAACAAAGACTACCACAAATGATCTATAGAACTGTTACATATAGAAAAAACCTCAAACAAAGACAGACACAAATGATCTATAGAACTGTTCCTTACAGACAAAACCTGAAACAACCACAAATGATCTAAAGAACTGTTACTTATAGAGAAAACCTCAAACAAAGACTGAAACACATGATATATAGAACTGTTACTTATAGACAAAACCTCAAACAAACAGACACAAATGATCTATAGAACTGTTGCTTATAGACAAAACTCAAACAAAGACTACCACAAATGATCTTTAGAACTGTTACTTATAGACAAAACTCAACCAAAGACTACCACAAATGATCTATAGAACTGTTACTTATAGACAAAACTCAACCAAAGACTGACACAAATGATCTATAGAACTGTTACTTATAGACAAAACCTCAAACAAAGACTGACACAAATAATCTATAGAACTGTCACTTATAGACAAAACCTCAAACAAAGACTGACACAAATAATCTATAGAACTGTCACTTATAGACAAAACATCAAACAGACTGACACAAATAATCTATAGAACTGTTACTTATAGACAAAACCTCAAACAAAGATTGACACAAATAATCTATAGAACTGTCACTTATAGACAAAACATCAAACAGACTGACACAAATAATCTATAGAACTGTTACTTATAGACAAAACTTCAAACAAAGACAAACAAAAATAATCTATAGAACTGTTCCTTACAGACAAAACCTGAAACAACCACAAATGATCTAAAGAACTGTTACTTATAGACAAAACCTCAAACAAAGACTACCACAAATGATCTATAGAACTGTTGCTTATAGACAAAACTCAAACAAAGACTACCACAAATGATCCATAGAACTGTTACTTATTGACAAAACTCAAAGACTGACACAAATGATCTATAGAACTGTTGCTTATAGACAAAACTCAAACAAAGACTACCACAAATGATCTATAGAACTGTTACTTATAGACAAAACTCAAACAAAGACTACCACAAATGATCTATAGAACTGTTACTTATAGACAAAACTCAAACAAAGACTACCACAAATGATCTATAGAACTGTTACTTATAGACAAAACTCAAACAAAGACTACCACAAATGATCTATAGAACTGTTACTTATAGACAAAACTTCAAACAAAGACTGACACAAAGGATCTACAGAAATGTTACTTTCAAACATCACTTAAAAAAAGGTTGACACAAATGATCTATAGCCCTGTTACTAACCACCTCAAACAAAAACTTACACAAATGATCTATAGCACTAGTTACTAAGCACCTTGAACAAAAACTTACACAAATGATCTATATCACTAGTTACTAAGCACCTTGAACAAAAACTTACACAAATGATCTATATCACTAGTTACTAAGCACCTTGAACAAAAACTTACACAAATGATCTATAGCACTAGTTACTAAGCACCTCAAACAAAAACTTACACAAATGATCTATAGCACTAGATACTAAGCACCTTGAACAAAAACTTACACAAATGATCTATAGCACTAGATACTAAGCACCTTGAACAAAAACTTACACAAATGATCTATAGCACTAGTTACTAAGCACCTCAAACAAAAACTTACACAAATGATCTATAGCACTAGTTACTAAGCACCTCGAACAAAAACTTACACAAATGATCTATAGCACTAGTTACTAAGCACCTCGAACAAAAACTTACACAAATGATCTATAGCACTAGTTACTAAGCACCTCAAACAAAAACTTACACAAATGATCTATAGCACTAGTTACTAAGCACCTCGAACAAAAACTTACACAAATGATCTATAGCACTAGTTACTAAGCACCTCAAACAAAAACTTACACAAATGATCTATAGCACTAGTTACTAAGCACCTCAAACAAAAACTTACACAAATGATCTATAGCACTAGTTACTAAGCACCTTGAACAAAAACTTACACAAATGATCTATATCACTAGTTACTAAGCACCTCAAACAAAAACTTACACAAATGATCTATAGCACTAGTTACTAAGCACCTTGAACAAAAACTTACACAAATGATCTATATCACTAGTTACTAAGCACCTCAAACAAAAACTTACACAAATGATCTATAGCACTAGTTACTAAAACACCAAGCACCTTGAACAAAAACTTACACAAATGATCTATATCACTAGTTACTAAGCACCTCAAACAAAAACTTACACAAATGATCTATAGCACTAGTTACTAAGCACCTTGAACAAAAACTTACACAAATGATCTATAGCACTAGATACTAAGCACCTCAAACAAAAACTTACACAAATGATCTACAGCACTATTACATTTAAACACCATCTCCAACAAAGAACGACACAACAAATCTCTAACAATATTACTTTTAAAAAGCAAATAAATAACTTGGTGGACTCACCTCTCAAACTGAGGTCGCTTGCCAATGTTTTCTCTGACATATTCTACAAGCTGCTTCTGAGTACGACCACAATATCTGAATGTCAGAAACAAGGAGTCACTTGATTGTCATTGGCTGTCCTCGCGGTCAGACTCATCAATAATAAAAGTTATCATTGCCATCATCTTCTTCTTCCTCCTCATCCTTATCAACATTATAATTTTACTCCTCATTTACCATCATTTTTTCAATTCTCCTCCTCATCCTTTATCATCATCAACATTATAATTCTACTCCTCATTTACCATCATTTTTTCAATTCTCCTCCTCATTATGTTATCATCTCTTCTGCATGACAAACCAAATTTTTTTTTTAAAAGGGCTGTAGTGCATTATTTTGTTGTTTGTTCAACGGTTTTGCCTTCCTGTGGTGAGGCAAGAACCTTTCAACCTAGACTTAAATCCGTTGGTTATATCAGAACACAATTTGCCATTATTAAAAAAAACAGTGAACGTTAGCTGAAGCATTGTGTTGATAAGAATTAAGCCCTAAAATGGACTACAATCTGCTAACAGCTACCATGAAGTAGAACTGAAAAGGGCTAGTCCTGATAAGGACTGCTAGCTCGTGCAGCATTGATAGGAACTAAGTCCTGAAAAGGACTAACATTATTTATCTGCTAGCATGATGAAGCCCCAAAGACGACTTGTCCAGCAGCACCAACGCTGCCTGCAACTTCAGTGTTCAGCAAAAAGGTGCACTACATGAAAATGTCTTTGAGGTAGTAACGTGACCCTGAAATGACTAATTGAGAAGAGAATCAGACACAGACTGAAGGGAATAAAGAAGACTTGGAAAGACTTGACAAGATACAACAAGATAGGAAGGAATGGTATGTTAAAGACCAGTACTCTATGGTCAGCTGGAAGTATAATGATTATGGTGATGATTTTAATAACCAAAAAACGGACATACACCCTGATACGGACTTTTATAAATATATCGTAATCATTTCTGGATTTCTTCTGAAGACAAAATCATTTAATTATCTGAAGGCATATCACATTATGGAAACATGAACGAAATCCGTGGTGCCCATTTCAAAATGAGGAATGACATCCCAGTCTCATGCATTATCAACTATTTGACCTCAAGCGGTTATATCAACCGTCGACCTTCATCTAATTTTCTGTGTTCATATATTTCAGTTGAATACTATTCTATTCAAACTGTCTTGACATTATCACGTCACATATTATGCCAAATCATTGGCTTTGTATTTCTACTAAGACATCTTACCTATTTCATAAAATCACTGGCTAAATCAATTATTCTCAATTTGGCTGTCCATGCCACAATTTAACATTACCGCTTTCAATAGCACGTTTTATAATACACCACACCCCATCTAGAATATCGCATGTAGATCTGCGTTTTAATATCCATGCCTTCACATATTCTCGGGACTCAAAAGTCCTTATTTATTTCTTATTCCATTAACTAGGAAGCCTGCACACTGACGGCTGAATATATGAGTTAAGACTCAACATATATTATTGGACTCTGCCACGCATTATCTAAACACTGCTATTAGCCCAAAGGCTACATCAATACTCTATCGTTACTAGGCTTTACGCGTCATCCAACACTTTATGCCTACCCTTTGAAGTCTAGTTAGTTGAGGTGTTGCATGGTGTGACCATCCAAATCAAGATAAAACCAAAATGCCTGTAAACCATGCAACAATCCTCAACACACCCATAATCCTACGCTCTTATTCCCCAGAGGAATTCTGAATGTGTAAAGGTAGTCCCATAGCAGATACTGTCATAGGTAGAGACTTCACTAAACTAGGTCCAGTTTGAAATGTGGGATGACAAGTTCCCTTCCTTGCTGCCATTTCCTTTCCTAACTCCAGAACAGAGTTGGGTACCCATTTACAGCTTTATAGACTGGAGCGTGACGTCACCGTTAGAGCCCAGTACCTTTGCAGCAAGAGGCCAGTGCTCTAACCATTCTGCCAATCAAACGCTCTCTGAAAGTGGAAGAGACGTTTATCTTCCCTACATATTTTACTTCTCTTAATACATATACAGTGCCACACAACCAGCATGCTACAGGATCAATTAGCATTCATACCTTTCTACATTTGCTGAGGGAGACTGAACACCTATGGGTTTGCCCAGACAGCAGAATGTCAATTTTGATTAACAATAACAATATATAGCTCTGCTGGTCATACACAAAACAGATGTATCCACAACTGACCTGAAAGAAGACCCTCGACTGACCACCCGTGCCTTGTTGCGTGGAACTTTTGCAACTACCTGGCACCGAAAAAACGCATGATGCTCAATACACCTTTTCCAAAACAGCTTACACCTGTCCCTAGTCTCAAAGAAAAACTCCACTGTGTCCTTGTAGTAGCCCTGCAAATACACACTGTACTATTAGCCCTGCAAATACACACTGTACTATTAGCCCTGCAAATACACACTGTACTATTAGCCCTGCAAATACACACTGTACTATTAGCCCTGCACATACACACTGTACTATTAGCCCTGCAAACACACTGTACTACTAGCCCTTCACATGAAGCACAATCAACCACACAAGATTCTGCTGCAATTATGTCTGACAAAAACCTGATGAAGATGTAAGGAAATTGGGTGAAAGGGTCATCTGCTAGAGCACTACAATTACACAATTATTACCAGCTATTTACAAAGCCTATAAATAAAGGTTTGGCAGTGTTTTCAAATCAAATACTACACAATCAGCTCATTAAACAACAAGTTTCAATCAATTACTAAACAAATTAACTATCAAAACCAAATGATAGAACTATAAGGACAACTTGCAATTGTGAAAATATTTTCTATGGCATGCCACACAAACTTATTCACGCAAAAACTTTATTCTTGCTCCCCCCTGACTTCTATAAAATCCACTTTCATGATTTGTGGGCTGTAGAATGAGATATAGTTAACTTTAAATAGAAAATGCATCTATGCCTCCTGAAAATACTTCCTCAAAGTGAGTCAAGCTACAATGTTATAATACGTCTGTTGTATGATTGTCATCTTCGAAGTGAATCAAGCTAAAATGTAATAATACGTCTGTTGTATGATTGTTATCCTCAAAGTGAATCAAGCTAAAATGTAATAATACATCTGTTGTATGATTGTCTTCCTTGAAGTGAATAAAGCTAAAATGTAATAATACGTCTGTTGTATGATTCTCATCCTCAAAGTGAGTCAAGCTACAATGCAATAATACATCTGTTGTGTGATTGTCTTCCTTGAATGGAATCAAGCTAAAATGTAATAATATGTCTGTTGTGTGATTGTCTTCCTTGAAGTGAATCAAGCTAAAATGTAATAATACGTTTGTTGTGTGATTCTCTTCCTTGAAGTGAATCAAGCTAAAATGTAATAATACGTCTGTTGTGCGATTGTCCTCCTTAAAGTGAATCAAACTAAAATATAAATAATCTGTCTGATGTATGATCTTCCAACATCAGCCATTGATTGACTGGTAGTAGAATTGTTGTCCAGGGAGTCTCTGATGTATGATCTTCCAACATCAGCCATTGATTGACTGGTAGTAGAATTGTTGTCCAGGGAGTCTCTGATGTATGATCTTCCAACATCAGCCATTTATTGATCAGCCATTGATTGACTGGTAGTAGAATTGTTGTCCAGGGAGTCTCTGATGTATGATCTTCCAACATCAGCCATTTATTGACTGGTAGTAGAATTGTTGTCCAGGGAGTCTCTGATGTATGATCTTCCAACATCAGCCATTTATTGACTGGTAGTAGAATTGTTGTCCAGGGAGTCTCTGATGTATGATCTTCCAACATCAGCCATTTATTGACTGGTAGTAGAATTGTTGTCCAGGGAGTCTCTGATGTATGATCTTCCACCATCAGCACATTATTGACTGGTAGTAGAATTGATGTCCAGGGAGTCTCTAAATGTATGATCTTCCAACATCAGCCATTGATTGACTGGTACTAGAATTGTTGTCCAGGGAATCTTTGATGTATGATCTTCCAACATCAGCCATTTATTGACTGGTAGTAGAATTGTTGTCCAGGGAGTCTCTGATGTATGATCTTCCAACATCAGCCATTGATTGACTGGTAGTAGAATTGTTGTCCAGGGAGTCTCTGATGAGACAAGCAAATATTAGGACTTCTGCTCCCTCAGGCATATCAAACAAGATGACTAATATGAGGCTGGCAACCTCAACACGTAGAACAAACTGCTCCAGAAATAACCAATGCAAGAGCATGTGGAAGCCTGGCACAGACTTCCTACAGAGGGACCAGCTGCAGTGTTGGCTCTATGCTCCATAAGGAGCGAACAGGAAAAAGATGATGACTAAAGAAACTATTTAAATTCACGATTTATAAAAAAAATTTCCAACTATTAACAAACTTTTTTTTTAATGTACTACTATCTGACCTGGTTTGAAAGGTCAAATTATGACATTTTAAAAACAGGAAATATTGCAATTTTAAGTTTACATTTCTCGGATCCTTTTTTTTACCCCCTGAAGACTGGCAGTTTTCAATACAAAAATATAATGTGTTGAAAAACTTAAGAAACAATTTTTCTCAACCATTGACAAGATGTAATTTGAAATGAAAGGATGGAAAAATGTTCAACCTTCAGAACAATGACACATAATGATGTACAGCTCTTCTTGAAGGATCTATTACACACTAATGATGAATGAGGAGGAACACACATTTAACTACTTAGAAAGAAAAAAAGAGAACAAATGTTATTAAATAAAATGGAACACAAATTCTACAGTCACAAATAGCACAAAGTCATGCTTACATGAACATCTCTCACTAAGACAGCAATTGTGGTAGAAGTATGACAGTTATAACAGTTTAAAACTTACATTACAAATTCAACTCTTCCTTATAATAGCAGTCACAATTTGTTAGATATCATGTTTAAACAAGATTATTAATTTTGTTCAACTGTAGTGGGATAGCTATTTTGTCAAGTGTTGTCCTAACCAATGCTCCAACAGCTGGATAAACCAAAGAGATGTTGTAAAGAAACAATTTGACCACCAAGTCAGAATGGAAAATACAACAACCACTATCGTACACCATATTTTGCTAGGTGAGAGGTTCTCAATCTTTTCTGAATTGCAACACAATTTATCAAAGCTGCAAAGTTTTTTCACAGAGTACTGCATATTGTAAATCAATACTGTAGTTAATAAAAAGGAAAGATCAAAATTTTGCATCACAACAAATGTTATATTGTGACACACTGGTTGGGAACCTCTGTGGGCTAGGTCATGAGAAGACATAAGAAACACATACAGATCATGAAAAAAAAAATGGGTTGAGAAATGGGCGCGAAGACAGATCATGATACATTATATATCGTGAAGATATTTTCCTGAAGACAGGGTACATCATCATACAGACCACACAAAACACTCATCTAGATCATCAATGATTATTCCCACGACACTTAACAGCATTAGAAGAATGAACATGTCAGTCAAGTCAACAATGAGATTTCCCATCATGCCCCACATCTGAACACACAATTACAGTCCTTTAGAAACGTATTTTCTGTTAAGAACTACAGTACAAACCCTGTGATTCAACTATAGAGTGAAGAAAGAGATAAAATATTCTTTCCAGTCATGGCAACAAGACTAACAATTTATCTCCTGTAACAAGACTAACAGTTTATCTCCTGTAACAAGACTAACAGTTTATCTCCTGTAACAAGACTAACAATTTATCTCCTGTAACAAGACTAACAGTTTATCTCCTGTAACAAGACTAACAGTTTATCTCCTGTAACAAGACTAACAGTTTATCTCCTGTAACAAGACTAACAATTTATCTCCTGTAACAAGACTAACAATGTATCTCTGTAACAAGACTAATAATTTATCTCCTGTAACAAGAATAACAATTTATCTCCTGTAACAAGAATAACAGTTTATCTCCTGTAACAAGACTAACAATTTATCTCCTGTAACAAGAATAACAATTTATCTCCTGTAACAAGACTAACAATTTATCTCCTGTAACAAGAATAACAATTTATCTCCTGTAGCAAGACTAACAATTTATCTCCTGTAACAAGGCTAATAATTTATCTCCTGTAACAAGACTAACAATTTATCTCCTGCATCAAGAATGGTTGGCAAGACATCATATTCATGGAGCTGAAGGTTTATAAATGGATGAAATGAATGAATGTAGAAAATAAAGAAGAACAATGTGACAGACATGTTAGTCAGCACACCTCAAGAGTCAGTGAAAAATCAGTTAAAACCTTTGGCAGATTGTTTAAAACATCTATGAAGGATGCACAGGTAGTCCAGGAGGCTAATGTAATAGCAGGCAGATTTAATTATTATAAACAAGTGCAAGCTACTGCAGAAATAAAAAGACATTAAAATACAAAAGATATGGCACTTCAGGTTTACTGATTCCAAAAAAAATAATGTGGTCACTGCTCATATGCAAGACAAGCAATAAAAAACACAACAGAAGCAAATGAAACAAAAATGTATTATTTAGAGACTCAAGGGTTTGTCACCATGGCTAAGTGTTGCCGCCATGACTAAGTGTTGCCGCCAGGACTAAGTGTTGCCACCAGGACTAAGTGTTGCCGCCAGGACTAAGTGTTGCCGCCAGGACTAAGTGTTGTCACCACGACTAAGTGTTGCTGCCATGACTAAGTGTTGTCACCATGACTAAGTGTTGCCACCATGACTAAGTGTTGTCACTATGACTAAGTGAAGTAACGTTATAACATAAAATGAGCAAACATAACTATTCTTGGTAAAACTAGGGTCAACAATGACCCTGTGAGAATCTGACGATGACATGGTACAAGAAGGACAACCAACACTAAAAGTGGACAGAAATACAATGTCAATGAAGCAGATCATTCAGCTATACCCAAATCAACTCACAAAGACACTGTCATAGATATTTCAAATGGTAGTCAAAAATCTCTAACAAAGAAAGACAAAATGCAAAAATAGATAAACAGTACAAAATGTGCAGCAAGGTCAGTGTACACACAGGATTATGAAACAGCTAACACCCCTGTGGCTCAGTTTCATTTTCATGGATGTGCATAATCTGATTATGTCTTGAAACATGTATGCAGAAATGTGGAAAGAGTTAAGGAAAGATGAGCCTTGGGACATGTGCAGTACTACAAATGTGCTAACCACTTCATGATTTTGCCCAAATATACTTGTGCTGAAAAACGTGACCCCCTAAAACAAAAATGTGCAGGAATACTCAGGCAACACTCACACTTACTGTATTGTTAAAAGTATTACATTCTTTGTTCATTTACTCTACTTATTTTAGCTATACACTGGTGGATATGAGTGGCTTATTATAAAAGCCATATTTTTAGTAGACCTTCGTGACCTAAGAGTTCCCCCATTGTTCTCTGTTTTGAACAAACAATTCTGTTACAAATTGAGTTCTTTCAGAACAGAGACAAAGACAGCAAATACTGCTTTTTTCCCCTCCTGTTCAATGATGATGATTTTAGTAGTTTGGAAAGATTGTGGGAAAGCTATGAACAGTGTATCTCATTCTCTGGGATTCTACAATGAGGACTGCCTTGTGATACTATCAATTGAGAACTGGTCTCACCTAGGTAGATGGTGGTGATAGGAATCATCTTTTATGTGACCTGGGTGTTCTCTGACTTATTTGGACTTAAATGTGGCTTTTATAGTTGTTTTAGCCATTTCATAAGTTGTCTCTATATCGTTTTGTTACAGTGCTCCCCCTTATTTAGCAAGTTTATCTGCCTCTTCGTTGCCTGGAATGTTGCAATGGGCTGGTATCCACTGGACTGTGCACTTGTTGAAGCATTTGGCCAGGCTTTCAGTTGATCAGATCTTTCAATCCTATAGCATGGTGGCTCTTCAGGGTTGTTATTACTGAGCGGACATCTGTAAACATTACTATGTGTTTTTCTGCATGAGCTTTGTACTCAATAAGGGTGTCCTCAGCATTGAAGTTATTGCAGTATTTGTCAGTGGCTGCTGGCCATAGAGTGGATTCTATTCTTGAATTTAATGAGGATGCCAGCTCCCCCATTTTCAATTGCATTTTTGGCTGAACCATCAGTATATGGCCTTGACCTAGAAGTGGTCTTATTAAATAGCTGTACTAAACTACTGTTCTATCTGTGGTTCTATAAATATCTGATGTATTCCTTATAAACAGTGATTTATTGATTGTTAGGCACAATTTCTTGTTGTTTTTGGGCATGCTTTTGTAAGCCCTGAAGAACAGGGCTAATGCTCCCTTGAACATGAGGTTGTTCTTGGGTTGGCCACCTCATCATTTACAACAAACCTCTACAGAAACCAGTACTGCAAGAGCATATTGATGCAGGGGGAGACAACACTGTGATGGTTCCATGTTCCACTAGGAGCAACAAGGCAATGTCGATGAATGAATGCAAGTATTGTAATTGGCTCCAAAATTTAAATATTGTGTAGTTTACTCCAGGGTCTCAATTAGGAGGGATTTTATGCATGAAATATGACTTTAAAGATGTGAATTTTATTTTGTGTATCCTTTTTCTGAAACCACTTTGTCACACTTTTTTGGGAAATGCAGTATATAACACCCAAATTTAACAATGAATTATATATTAAAACCTACATGATTTAATCAAACAATAAACATAGTATCATTCCAAAAGTGAAAATACAACACAGACTAAAGGGAAGACAATTCTAACTACAACATAGAGCTGGGATTACTTAACCTTTATTTATGAGTGAATATCTAAAATAAATGGTTGAATGCTTTGTGGCCCGAGTTCTAAATACACTGTAACATGGAGTTTTCTAAATCGTCTTCCATGGAGGGGGGGCGAACATGTAAAATAAACTGTCAAAAACTCAGTAGCCTGAGTTCTAAACATAAAGGGGTGTTTCCCAAACATTTTACAGGAGAAAATCTAAAATAAATTGTTAAAAACTCAGTGGGCATTATGTTTCAACACATTATAAAATTTCAGTGGCCTGAGTTCTAAATATATTACACAGCAGTGTTTCCCAACATTTTTATAGGAAGGCAACATCTAAAATATTTTCAAAAACTCTATAGCTTGAGGAATCCTGACCTACCACAATGTTTATGGGCAAAAAAAAAAAAAAAAATACTTGATAGCCGGGAGCACATATCAATACTGCTAAGTTTCAGTCCACAAAATGATTCCTTAAAACCACCCTCCAGTTTCTGTATTTGTGTATGTGCTGCTCATAACCAAGAAGTGATGAGACTGTTCTGTAACAATACGCAATAAACAACTGTAATGAGTAAAAAGAGGCAGGTAGAAGCTTACAGAGAATACTTCTGGACTGTGTGTTCTGTAACAATACGGAACAAACAACTGAAATGAGTAAAAAGAGGCAGGTAGAAGCTTACAGAGAATACTTCTGGACTGTGTGTGTGTGTGTGTGTGTAGAAGCTTACAGAGATTGCTTCTGGACTGTGTGTGTGTGTGTGTGTGTAGAAGCTTACAGAGATTGTTTCTGGACTGTGTGTGTGTAGAAGCTAACAGAGAATACTTCTTGACTGCCAATTCATCATCATCATATTTGCTCCCTATAGAGCATGGAGCCACAGCATCAGAAGGCCATCTAACAGGAAGCCTGCACAAAACACTGACAGCAGCGGTTTCTACAGCAACTGGTTTTACACAATGAGGTTGCCAACCCCATGCACAACCTCTCATTAGTTGCCTTCTACGACAGGCCTGAGGAAGCAGTAGCCCTATTCTTGACCTCTCCAGAGACCCCGGGGACAACCCGGCGATGGGGCTGCCAACTGTCAGACAAACAAATTTATTCCCCACAATATTTCAAGAAATATTTTAAACAACATGTTCATGGTAAACGTATTTAAAATCATCTATTTATTAATTCCAAATTTCTTCTACATGCACACCCTGGCAAACTCTAACAAAGTCTTCGAACAACCATGACTGTGACCAGAACATTCTTGTTAAAGAGTAATGTATAACAAAGTGTGTGAGAGGGAAGGGAGGGGAGAAAGAAATCTTGCCCAATTATAGCTACAAAACAGTGATCTAAAACATAATGGTTATGAAAATCCCAGGGCATTAGCCCTATATGATACAGGTGCTATAAATTAGCCATTACTACATTTTTTTAAAAGAAAGAAAAAAAATGAAGAAAATTTTCTTTTTTGTTCTTTTCCCTTTGCCAGGAAATGTGAAATCATTGAAATAATTCTGAGATGTGTGTTTATTTGTGGCTCGTGGTTTATGGGGAAGCTAGAGCAGCAAAACTGACACAAGTATGCTGGCACGTCTGCTTGGTGCACATGAATAAAACAAGTGTATGAAAACTAGTTGCAAGAAAGATAACCAATTAGATATCAGCATATAAGATGAAATGATGGTCACTGACGGCTCTGTCAGTCAGCGACCAAGGACTAAAGAAGAATATATAATGAAGGCCCCCCCTCCGTGTCACGGGGCCTCTGAAGGGACAAAGAAAAATAAAAGTACTGCTCCCTCAGGTGTGTCGTTAGTGGTGGCTAACATGAGAATGTGCATGAGGCCAATTAGTCTTATCATGTACAAAAGACACCACCACAGCAATAGCACAAGATTACTTTGGTACAGGCTTTCTGGACGGGGGTAAGCTTCAGTAGGGACTTCATACGCCATAAGGAGTCAAACAGGAAATCAATAACGATATAATTTGAAATTATACAAACACAAAATGAAAAATGCTCTTCCTAAATTGCTTCTTGGCAACAAGTGGTAAAACACAGAATGGAAGCCAAAAAAAATAAATTCATAACATAAATAAATTCATAACATCATCTATAAGTAACATAACATGGTGTAATACAATAACACGACACTGCAGGGAAAACACATTAATTACCAACGCAGGCAAACAAGTACAAGCAAAGTACTGTTGACATTTCTCAGTTTATTATTTTGATAACAATCTGTAAATACTGACTCCAACACTGGTCCTCAACCCCTTAACCGAAACCATATTGACTTGATGTATTTTGGAATTAGGAATTATTCCGATTTTGGAATGGTGGTACAATACACATCAAATATATTATGGTAACATCATAGAAGGGTCTAAGGCAGTACCTGATAGCAAACACATGCAATCAATGTTAGCTCCTCATGGCTAACTGGTCTTCACCAAACACATGCCAAGACCTCCTGTCATGTGCCATCAGTTCAAGTCTAACCTCATCTTCTGTCACGGATGGCTGAATTAAGTAATTTCCTTTTGTTGACCTATCTATTTTGTGTGCTGCTGAAGTTGTTGTGGTTTAAAATTTAGAAAGGAGGAGTTAACCAATTCTAGGCTCATCCTTCTTTAGTTGCTCTTTATGACATGCATGGTGAGTTACAGTCTTACCATTCTTCACTCCCCTTTCGGACTTTGGTACCACATACGTTTTTGGGGCATTATGTTTGAACATATTATAAAATTTCTGTTTATATTAAAAATAATCTTCTTTATTTATGATTGTCTCATGCTGAAAACGTAAAAGTTTTAATGTTAATAAAACTAGTTTTAATAATGAAGTTGTTAATTTTAGAAGAGTCACAAATGTTCAATTCTCCAAAACTGATATTTAATAAATATTTGAAAACGTCACCAATTATCACCACCATAATGTGGTGACATGGACAATCTAACATGCAACTACATAGTAGTGTCTGTGCTACTGTATTACAGAATATAAGTATCTTGTCTATACAACTGACTTCCAACACCTGGTTGGGGTCCATGTCACACCACACATTTTAATGATGTCCCACTATAAAACTTTCACAGCTTTTCTAACTTTGGATAAGAGGTTGTGGGCCTGCACAATTTTTGTCTTTATTTACTACCTACTTTAATAACAGTTTGTTGTGGTGTGTGTCACATGATATTCAACATTGGTAGATAATAATGACAAGAGTTTGTGAATCACACCGACAGCCATTCTAGACTGGGTGAAAGGAACAGCAAGTTACTGATGATCTAAAACACACCAAGCACATTTTTTTCCATCTACTTTTTTCGCTCCTTACGGAGCATGGAGCCACCCTTGCAGCTGGCTTCTTGCAATAAGCCTGCATCAAGCAGTCACATGATCTTGCAGCAGTGGTTTCTGTGGCCAACCTGACAACTTGTCTGGCATGTCTGGTGGAGCAGTGGTCCTGATCTTCCGTCTGCCACCTCCAATGCTCCTAGAAACTACATAGAGTGATTTTGTTTGACGCTATCACAAAAATGTACACGGTAGACTATTTCATCAAAACAACCTTCAGCAAAAACTACCGGAGCTACAGTGTTAATTACAACACAACAACTGATGCTACGTTGACTAAAACAGAATCAACATTTGACTAGATCAACCTGGGTAGCAATAGGCATACGATCTAAACCTCGCTATGCAAACATAAATTAGGAAGCTTAATGGCATGCTATGTTATAACAAGAAAATATCTGTCACAGCAATGACAGGCTTGCTGATTTGATCATTTCTGTGATTTACCAACAAAAAAATGTGCAAGTTACTGTACACATTGGCTAAGATGTTGTTATTATTTCTTAATATCATATTTTCCCCATGCCACATTTAACCAAGCCGGAAGGTGCCTCTACAACACAGATAGTCAGCAATTAATATCACATGATTAACACAAAATTAATTCAATGTAAACTTTGCAAGCTAGCGAAAAATGTAAGAGCTAAGTACCCTTTGAGACTTTGTTGGTGTTTGAGTCACTCCTTCAAGTCGTCGGTCCTAGGGAGAGGAGGGAGGTAAGTCCTTGTTATGGCCAATGGTGCAGTCATCATATATATTGAATATGTGTTTCTGTGAGGGGCCTGTATATTGTGTGGTATGTGAGAGAATTATGTATGGGGATTACTATGTGTTGTGTTGGATCCTCTGATATATTGTTTGGGGTTAGCATTTATTGGGATCCATGTTTTGTGTATGAAATCCTGCATGAGTGGGGGTCTGAATGTGCTATGTGTGATAGTTAGGGCGTGTAGGCATCAGTATGTGTTATGTGTGATGGTTAACACATGTGGGATCTGTATACATTATTTGTAATGTGTGGGTGGTCTGTATGTGTTACATATAATTATTACCACATGTGGGGTCTGTATGTGTTACGTATGATGGTTAGCATGTGTTTGTGTGTGTGGGGGATTGTATGAGTTATGTATGATAGTTAGCATATGTGGGGGGTGGTTGTATGTGTCATCCATGACTGTTGCATGTGTGGTGGGTCTGTATGTGTTATGCACTTTGGTTAGCATGTTATGAGGTTTGTGCAAAAATTCTGAATAACGATTATCATTTGTGAGGATGGCACGTTATGAAAAGGGGTGTCAGCACTGAAGACAAGATGAATATGTAATAAGGGTCAAAGGTTATAACATAAACAAGGCAGAACTGGATAAGACTGTGTCTCATAAGGATATTCCTTTAACAACACCACTGTTACATGGAACAATGAAAGTATTTTAAACCATCAGAAGATCTCAATACTTTTTGTTTATTTCTATATTAAATATACTTTCAGCACTGACAGATCATTAATGTCTAAATATATAGTGGCAATAATATACATCTGAAAACAATTCTCATCAATATTTTTCAGTATCTCATTTTTCATTAATAATCTTGTTTAACACCTAGTCAATGAGTGTTTGATCACTAGTGCGGTTAACAGTGTTTGCCTCTAAAAGCAAATACTGGGTTCTAGGTTAAAAACCTGGTAGCAACATGCTCCAGTCTGATAGCTGTAAATGGGTACCTAGCTCTGCTCTTGAGTTAACGAAAGCAAAGACAGCAAAGAGGGGAACTAGTCATCCACCTCATAAAGCTGGACCTAGTATAGTGAACTCTCTAACACTTCACTCCACTATGGCAGTTGATCTAGTAGGGAACTACCCTGACCTCTATTTGACCATGTCAGTGGCCAAGACAAAATTGCAAAATCAGCCAGAACTGGCCAGTGAGCCCTCAGGTTGCCAAACCCATGCCTTAATATCAATTTGTTATTACTAATTTATGGTGACCAAATACTAAAATTGTCCTATCTAGTTTGGGGGGTCTCAAAGGTAGTTCTGGGGTCTCATGTAGTTCTGGGGTCTCATATGTAGTTCTGGGGGTTACATATGTAGTTCTGGGGGTCTCATAAGTAGTTCTGGGGGTCTTATATGTAGTTCTGGGGTCACATGTTGTTCTGGGGGTCTCATGAAGTTCTAGGGGTCTCATGTAGTTCTGGGGGTCTCATGTGTGGTTCTGGGGCCTCATGTAATTCTGGGGGTCTCATGAAGTTCTAGGGGTCTCATGTAGTTCTGGGGGTCTCATGTGTGGTTCTGGGGCCTCATGTAATTCTGGGGGTCTCATGAAGTTCTAGGGGTCTCATGTAGTTCTGGGGATCTCATGTGTGGTTCTGGGGCCTCATGTAATTCTGGGGGTCTCATGAAGTTCTAGGGGTCTCATGTAGTTCTGGGGGTCTCAGATGCAGTTCTGGGGTCTCAGATGTAGTTCTGGGGGTCTCAGACGTAGTTATGGGGGCCTCACGTAGTTATGGGGGTCTCAGATGCAGTTCTGGGGGTCTCAGATGCAGTTCTGGGGGTCTCAGATGTAGTTCTGGGGGCCTCAGATGTAGTTCTGGGGGCCTCAGACGTAGTTATGGGGGTCTCAGATGCAGTTCTGGGGGTCTCAGATGTAAATCTGGGGGCCTCAGATGTAGTTATGGGGGCCTCATGTAGTTCTGGGGGTCTCATTTGAGGCAAAGAGAGAATAGGACAACTGCTTACCCCAGGCATGGTCATACAAGGTGACCAACATGGAGGTTGTTCATGGGGATGGCAACCATATAATGTTCAAACAAAAATTGTTAGACATCACCTGCTGTTAGAGAGTATGTAAATGGGCCAGCTGGTGACAACCCCTTGCTCCATAGGAAGTGACAAGGATGATGATGATGAAATAGTAACATTCTTAGTAACATGTGCTACCTGATTAACTCACAGAGTTTCAGCTCTTTGTATGATGCATTCATCAGTTTTACATTCAAATTTACCACTTACCATTTACATTGTGTAAACCTGCCTCAGATTTGTAAATTTAAACAGTTACACTCAGTGGTGTCATTCTGCTGGTTTTACACTGACTGGCCTGAACCAGTTGTCAACATCTGCTGGGTTTCTGAACCGCTAGTTGAATTTTAGGTTACAAAATCAGACTAATATAATAAGGCAAAAAATGAATTTATAATATAAAATTGACTAGTTCTCCAAATTGTATGTGTGTCCCAGTAAGTATTAATTATCGAAACAATATTACTACAGACATTCTATTCTCATTGACAACATCTCCCATCTATTGACAATGAAGCTGTGAGGGAAGCCTCTTGCTAATTTGGATAAAACATCCTTTGTGAAGCCGTGGTTGCATCTTGGATATCATATGGCTGCCGCAAACTGAGTCAAGAAAAAGAGGGGACACAGAGTATTCACTGCATCAACTAGCCTTGTGGTCTCTTCTTTATTTCTCAAACATCAGTGATATTTTAAAATCAATGTAATTCTGTATACAATGGTGCATGTGATTTGCAATTTTTTATTTTTCATTTTTTTCATTCAACTCATTCACCGACTCATGCACCAACTCATTCACCAACTCATGCACCAACTCATTCACCAACTCATTCACCAACTCATTCACCAACTCATTCACCAACTCATTCACCAATTCATTCACCAACTAATGCACCAACTAATGCACCAACTCATTCACTTGTCATTCACCAACTCATTCACCAACTCATGCACCAACTCATGCACCAACTCATTCACCAACTCATTCACCAACTCATTCACCAACTCATGCTCCAACTCATTCACCAACTCATTCACCAACTCATTCATCAACTCATTCACCAACTCATGCACCAACTCATGCACCAACTCATGCACCAACTCATTCACCAACTCATTCACCAACTCATTCACCAACTCATTCACCAACTCATTCACCAACTCATTCACCAACTCATGCACCAACTCATTCACCAACTCATTCACCAACTCATTCACCAACTCATTCACCAACTCATTCACCAACTCATTCACCAACTCATTCACCAACTCATTCACCCATCATGCACCAACTCATTCACCAACTCATTCACCAACTCATTCACCAACTCATGCACCAACTCATTCACCAACTCATGCACCAACTCATTCCCCAACTCATTCACCAACTCATGCACCAACTCATGCACCAACTCATTCACCAACTCATTCACCTGTCATTCACCAACTCATTCACCAACTCATTCACCAACTCATTCACCAACTCATGCACCAACTCATGCACCAACTCATTCACCAACTCATTCACCTGACATTCACCAACTCATTCACCTGTCATTCATAAACTCATTCACCAATTCATGCACCAATTCATTCACCAACTCACTCACCAACTCATTCACCAACTCATGCACCAACTCATTCAACAACTCATGCACCAACTCATTCACCAACTCATGCACCAACTCATGCACCAACTCATTTACCTGTCATTCACCAACTCATTCACCAACTCATGCACCAACTCATTCACCTGTCATTCACCAACTCATGCACCAACTCATTCACCAACTCATGCACCAACTCATTCACCATCTCATTCACCAACTCATTCACCTGTCATGCACCAACTCATGCACCAACTCATTCACCTGTCATTCACCAACTCATTCACCAACTCATGCACCAACTCATGCACCAACTCATTCACCAACTCATTCACCAACTCATGCACCAACTCATGCACCAACTCATTCACCAACTCATTCACCAACTCATTCACCAACTCATTCACCAACTCATTCACCAACTCATTCCCGACCTCATTCACCAACTCATTCACCAACTCATTCACCAACTCATTCACCAACTCATTCACCTGTCATTCACCAACTCATGCACCAACTCATTCACCTGTCATTCACCAACTCATTCACCAACTCATTCACCAACTCATGCACCAACTCATTCACCTGTCATTCACCAACTCATGCACCAACTCATTCACCAACTCATTCACCAACTCATGCACCAACTCATGCACCAACTCATTCACCTGTCATTCACCAACTCATTCACCTGTCATTCACCAACTCATGCACCAACTCATTCACCAACTCATGCACCAACTCATTCACCAACTCATTCACCAACTCATTCACCTGTCATTCACCAACTCATTCACCTGTCATTCACCAACTCATTCACCTGTCATTCATCAAATCTTCCTTTTTTATTTTAATTATAATAATGTTCTATTATTTTATTTTATAATTTAGTCATAGGATTTGCTTTTTTTTTTAAATCCCAGCTATCTTGCGATGTTGAGATGATTGAAAATAAGGCCAATCAGTGGTGTACTGAGGGGGAGTGATATGGACTGTCCAACCCAGGATCATGGTGCCATCAGACACTATGGTGAACTGTAGCCTTTAAAATCTACTTCCAAGCATAATATATTTGTCCGTGTGTTTACTTATGGCGGATGCTAACAGAAGGGCCGCCCTGGGTACCAAATATTTTAAGTATGCCACTGAGGCTAATATTTGACAGAACTCGTTATTAAAAAATTAGGATGACACCACTGGTTACGCTGCGTTACTGTAATTAAACAGTGTAAATTCTAATCTAAGCGCTTCACTTAACTAACACAACTGCACTAGAAATCGCTCTCTCACACACACAAAATTCAACAGCGTTTAAAATTAACAAGTCCATGTGGGAATATTGCAGCTCTAGCTACATAACAACACACCTATTCCAGGTCAAGGAAGGTGAAGGATATCCAGGACAGATGTTGTGCACAAAAGTTTCAATTGCATACTAATTTGAAAAACAACACAATTTTTTGTTAACTAACAACAACATTGCCTCTAAGCAGCAAACAACCACAGATATGTACAGCAGCATACACAATAGTTATAGAAGAACTTGCAGAAAAAAGAGTAAACAGTAACAAAAAAGCAAAAGTTGAAGTGTAACAGTGTAACACTTAATGTGTATATCGTTCAAAAACTAGACACAAATTTGTGTGCTGCGCTTGTGTACAATTTTCACAAACACCTGACCCTAACATGTAAAACGATGAGCTATAATTATTAATTGGTTAATGAACACACTTTTTCTAAGCCTATTTCCCTTGTTTCTTTATGTACATGTTCCACATTCCTCATAACCTATTTCCTTCCCTACTTTCCTTTTTTTTTCTTTTAAAATTAGTTTGCTCCATCTTTCAAGTCTAATTTCTGTATCCCTCTCTTGCTGTGTATTTACTTAATTAAATTTTTCCACTTTTCTTGTCAACTTTTCAAGTAATATTCTCCTGAATTGTCATAAACCAAACAATCTGCTTGCTAACTTACCTATCAATTTTGTTGTTGCAAACTGAGCTGATAAACTTTTATTCATTATTTATTATAAGGAAGAATCTTTCAAAAAATTTCTGAACAAACTGTCCAAATTTCTTCAGAAGTCAGCACAGACAACTCTTCTGTATAAATTTATTCTACAAGTAACCCCACGAAGGAACTCAAGGGTTCTGAAGCTGAGCACACCACACAACTAACAGGTCATATCATAAAAAAGCAGCAGCTGAATGCAGTAAAGTCTCCTGTCAGACAAACTCACAAACTAAAAGCTGATAACAGGGATGGTTTAAGGATTCAAAAAAATAAAAGCATAAGCACCATCAACCACACGAGAACTTACATATGTATCTGCATGAAGTTTGATGAGAAAAAAATGTTACAAAACAACCAATGAATATTAACTCTATTGACACATTCAGATTTTAAAATATCATCATCTTCAGCATCAACAATTTGCAACAGGCCCAGCATGATCAGAAATGTTCTATCCAACTAGGTACTGGGAAAAATCCAAATGGTATAGAGTTTAAATCAGTTTCCTTTGTCAAGTTTGAAATAACTGACAGAAAGCTCTATATCAGTTTCCTTGTCAAGTTTGAATTAACTGACAGAAAGCTCTATATCAGTTTCCCTGGTTACGTTTGAAATAACTGACAGAAAACTCTATATTAGTTTCCTTTTTCAAGTATGAAATAACTGACAGAAAGCTTTACATTAGTTTCCTTTGTTAAGTAAGAAATAACTGACAGAAGGCTCTATATTAGTTTCCTTTGTTAAGTATGAAATAACTGACAGAAAGCTCTATTTTAGTTTCCTTTGTTAAGTTTGAAATAACAGAGAAGGCTCTATATTAGTTTTCTTTGTTAAATTTGAAATAACTGACAGAAAGCTCTATATTAGTTTCCTTTGTCAAGTATGAAATAACTGACAGAAAGCTCTACATTAGTTTCCTTTGCTAAGTTTGAAATAACTGACAGAAAGCTCTTTTTTAGTTTCCTTTGTCAAGTTTGAAATAACCAACAGAAAGCTCTATATTAGTTTCCATTGTCAATGTTTGAAACAGCTGACAAAAAGCTCTATATTTATTTCCTTTGTTTACTTTGAAATAACTGACAGAAAGCTCTATATTAGTTTCCTTTGTCAAGTTTGAAATAACTGACAGAAAGCTCTATATCAGTTTCCTTTGTTAAGTTTGAAATAACTGACAGAAAACTCTTTATTAGTTTTCTTTGTTAAGCCTGGAATAGTTGACAGAATGTTTCTCATCAGTGTCCTTTATTAACAGCAAGTTCTGTATAAATGTCCTATGTCTAGCTATAAATATCTGGCAGAAAGTTCTATATCACTTTTCTTTGTTAAGTTTTAAAAAACTGACTGAAAGTTCTATTTCAGTTTTCTTTGTTAAGTTTCAAATAACTGACAGAAAGTTCTATATCAGCTTCCTTTATTAAGTTTCAAATAACTGACAAAAAGTTCTATATCAGTTTTCTTTGTTAAATTTCAAATAACTGACAGAAAGTTCTATATCAGTTTCCATTATTAAGTTTCAAATAACTGACAGAAAGTTCTATTTCAGTCTTCTTTGTTAAGTTTCAAATAACTGACAGAAAGTTCTATATTAGTTTTCTTTGTTAAGTTTCAAATAACTGACAGAAAGTTCTATATCACCTTCCATTATTAAGTTTCAAATAACTGACAGAAAGTTCTATTTCAGTCTTCTTTGTTAAGTTTCAAATAACTGACAGAAAGTTATATATGTTTTCTTTGTTAAGTTTAAAAAAACTGACAGAAAGTTCTATATCATCTTCCATTATTAAGTTTCAAATAACTGACAGAAAGTTCTACATCAGTTTTCTTTGTTAAGTTTCAAATAACTGACAGAAAGTTCTATATCAGTTTTGTGTGTTAAGTTTCGAATAACTGACAAATAGTTCTTATCAGCTTCCATTATTAAGTTTCAAATAACTGACAAAAAGTTCTACATCAGCTTCCATTATTAAGTTTCAAATAACTGACAGAAAGTTCTATATCAGTTTTCTTTGTTAAGTTTCAAATAACTGACAGAAAGTTCTATATAATTTTCCTTTGTTAAGTTTCAAATAACTGACAGAAAGTTCCATATTAGTTTCCTTTATTAAGTTTCAAATAGCTGACAGAAAGTTCTATATCAGTTTTCTTTGTTAAGTATCAAATAACTGACAAAAAGTTCTATATCAGCTTCCATTATTAAGTTTCAAATAACTGACAGAAAGCTCTATATCATTTTCCTTTAAGTCTGAAATAATTGACAGAACATTATGTATCAGTGTCTTCTGTTACATGCTTTCTTCATCCAGCATGCTGCCATACCTGGACTACTGTTCTGAATTTGTACAGTGAGCACTATCAGATGAGTTATGCAGGTAGGACTGTCATTTCTGTCCACAGAGTGCACATTTTTACTGTCAAGGTTTTCATCTTACTTGTCCTCACAAGTTCCCTCCTCCACCCTGTCATAATTTGTTAAGCTTACATTATCACATCCTAAAACTGAGGCCATATTATTATCTATGACATTTTCCTGTCTAAAAAAATATCATTGTCATCTTCTTTGTGATCCTATCATTAAGGATTTCCTAACCAGCATTTTCAATGAACATCTTCCAAGACTACACTGTTTTTAATGTCATCCTATCTTTAAATTTCATAATGTAAAACAAGTTGGTACTGGAACCACACATGAAGTGTTTAAATGTAGACTTCCTACACTTGTGGTTAACTGTAGTCATGGGGCCCATGCTCGCTAAGGAATACAAAAGTAGACATTCATTCATCTGTATTTTTTTTTAAACATGTTAGCTACCTACAATTTACTTTAGGTTTTATTTCTGGTCTACCTGAATTTAAGCAATCTCTGAATGATCTACAATCAAAATTCTAGCTTGCATTCTACATAATGCTGTGGTCAATTAATGACTGTAAGAAAGACAATATGACAGTGGTTCTGCCCTTGCTTTCTACTGAGGATATTGTAGCGAAAGGTTTTTATGAGTATAGTGTCAGTAGTAGTTACTGATAGAACAGAGAAGAATTCTGTCTGAAAAGAATGTAACCCAGTGTCAGAGAAGAGCACTGGTATCACAGGATAGCCACGGCAGAACAGACTCAGTTTGGTGAGGTAGAGCTGCACGGCATACAGATGGTAAAAGGTTATAGCCATGGCAAGCGTCCCCTTCCTTCAGCATCTGTCTTCTGCTGTGTGTGTAAAGTTTGAAAAGTCCACTGCTGGCCTTTTTATAGCGAGAGCGCATCCATATCGGAGAGCAATGCAACGTTACAGTTTCTCAAACTGTTTATTTCTGTGTTTGGTGTGCTCGAGCGTGGTGTGTAAGTTTTGTCCAGAAAACATATTCGTTCTTCTCAACCCTGGCATCTACTACCTTCATCTATATATCCTTTTACTGGGACGATCCTTAGCTTCCTTTTCATCTCTGGTTTTCTTTAATTAGTTTTGTCTACGAATTGTAGCAATTTTTCGAAGACTATTTTCACAATAACTTTTAACATGCTGGCCTAATTTACCTCGAATATCTCCAAAATTAAGACACATAGCAACTATTCCTTTTGAATATAACTGCATGGTCTTCTCCTTCATAAAATGCAATATATTCCATCTCTTTCCTTCACTCCAATCGTTTGCAATTCATAAAAATCCATGGTACCTGCAACACACAATTCCTCCTTGCCATACACAATTTGCAAATCGTTCGCGGCACACACAAGAGTGTGTTTTGATTTGAGTAAGGCATTGTTTCATCACGCTACAGATATCCTGAAAGAAGCCAATGCAAAAAGGAAGCTTATTTCTTACATCACAAGGAGGCAGTCTCCACTTTCTTTCGGCATGTTATGAGAAGAAGAAAGCTGGAATATATTGAGAAAAGTTGAGGGAACATACTGGACAGTCTGACATCATGTTATGGAAAGACGTCAACAATAGAACTAATATGCAGTACTGAAGACAGGAAGTTGTGGACAGACATGACTGCCTATGCAGCTAGGCATGATACTCGAAGAAGAAGAAGAATGTTGAGGTTTTTGTTACAAGCTCAACCTCTTTACCAATTCTCTTATCAGACTAAACAAACTACTTATTCCAACAGCAATGTCTGCCTGTGTGGGAAGTTTTATTTCTTGTTCACTAATGTAACGTATCAAACGTATCCACATGAGCATTCCTCACCTTTGCTGGCTGCATTTTGACTCCATACAGCTCTACTTTACGAGCTGTGTCTAACAGGTTCAGGTCTGCTTCTGATGGGGACTCTCCACTGAAAATACACAATGACACATATGACTTTACACCATCATTCTCACATTGAGAAAACTTGTTGATAGCATCACAAGACAATCCTTGTTCTGGAATCCCCAGGGTAAGAGAGGTAGAGGAAGACCAAAGAACACTTGGAGAAGAGAACTGGAGACAGACATGAAGAAGACAAGGAAAGATCTTCAGTTGATGGCACAGGACAGGAAGACTTGGCATATGTGTCTTGTAGGTCTATGCTCCTTTGGAAACTGAAAGGTGAAAGAAGAAGAAAGATGACATAACTTGACATCATCATCATCAATCATCCTTTCCCTCTTTACTCCTTATGAAGCCAGTACTCAACCACTTTACAAGCAAACTATATTTCCATTCACAAATAGAAACTACATGATTTTAGAACCATGCTATTCTGTATCTTGGATTACTTGTTAAGGGATGCCTACTTACTTGTACTTACTTACTTGACACCATTATTTCCCTCTCCCATCTGATCTGATGAAAGTGTCTAGGTATTTGAATCTTTTAACTTGTTGCAAAGCTGTCCCATTTACTTTGATGGTGCTTTCTAGAGAAATCCTTTCTGTCCAGACTACCATTACTTCTGTCTACTTGCTATTTAGGCTAAGGCCTTGATTTAAGTAGTTTTCTTCAAGATGACCATTACGTCTGTCTTTCTGCTATCCAGGCTAAAGCCTTTACTTATACTTTCTGTTATATATAACTTAAAACCTTAAAACCCAGCCCCGACAGAAGAAATCAAAAGTCAACCCTCAGGGAGTGATAATAAAAGAGCTATTCACTTTCTGGTCCTCTGTAATCAGACAAGGAGGGAGTCAGGAACACTCCTGCTGTATCCATAATTACTAGAGAAAAAGCCATCCCAGAATACTTATTACCCAGACAGGAGACAGTATCTTTCTTCTGCGGCACTCTGACAAATCACTGCAAATGTGTGATTTATTCTTTTTTCCTTAAAGCCAGCTGCCTCCACAATTTGAAAACATGATTCACTAAAAAAATGTGTTCAATAAAAATAAGATTCTTTAGCAAATGTATGATATATAAGATTTTCTTTAAAAAAAAAAAAAAATGTACCAATTTAAAACTATGCATTCATAATAATCTGGTGAGATGACACTATGGCTGAAATGAATTATCCTGAGAATGTGTTCAATGGGGGCCTTAACAAATAATTCAGAGACAGTAAAAAGGGGTAAGGGTTAGTGTTAAGTTTAGGAATCCTAAACCTAACACTAAATTGTAACCTTGATCCTAACCCTAACGACAATGGGTGACTTATCTGCATGGCATTGAAGATTATCCACTACTTTTCATTTCAACCTGACTCTAAAAAACAGAAATAGGGTGTTAGCCATGTGTTTTATTTTGTAAAACAACTTTTTAAAAATTGGAAACACTATTCATGGGGAAACAAATAAATATTGTCTTTTCATCTTTTTTCTAAGTTTGGCATTCTTAATAAGTAACTAAATACATTCGTTGCCCTTGATTAAGACAATTCATTTCTACTTCTTATTTTATCTTTCACCTCCTACAGGAGCATAGGCCGTCAACAAACTTATGCCACGTCTGCCTGTCCTGTGCCATCCACTCAAGGTCTTTACATGTCTTCTTCATCCCCTTCATGTCTATCTCCAGTTCTCTTCTCCATGTGTTCTTAGGTCTTCCTTTATCTCTCTTACCATGGGTATTCCAGAACAGGGATTATCTGGTAATGTTATCAACAGGTTTTCTCAATTTGTGTCATATCAATCTTCAGCGTCTTTTTCTCATTTGTTGTTCCTCTGACACTTGTCAGGTTCTTGTCATTAGTTCCATCTTAGTGATCATGTCATACCACTTCAGTCCTTCTATTCTATGCAAGCATCCATTTATGAGAGAAAGCCTGTAGCTTTTTGGTTGTTGTTTTTTTTTTGTTTTCTCCATGTTTCTGAGCCATACAATAAGACTGACTTGAATTTGAACTGAAAATTCTGATTTTTGTATTGGACCAGATTTCCTTTATCTCCATATACTTCCGAATGCAACGAAAGCTTCTCCAGTCTTTTATAATCTTGTTTTGATGTCACTGCCTGTCCTTCCATCTGTGTCTGTAGCCTATTGCTGCCAAGGTATATACGAAATATGTTTCTACATCTTGCAGGTGTTTCTTTCAGTCACTATAACATTTTCTGGGACTGCTTCAATGTGTGTCAATTTACTTTGATGTATTTTTACATCAAATCTTTCAACCAGAATGTCAAGTGACAGAGTGGTTGGACCATATGCTTTTTGAGGCAAAATTACATAGTGTGACACACAAGTCTGCCGTGCTGTAAATGAGTTCTTGATTCTGTTTTGAGTTAGGGAAGACAAAGGCAGCAAGGAAGGGAACCAGTCATCCCAGTATTGTGAATTGTCGAACCTCTAACACTGTGGTTTCCAGGGTCTCTGTTGAGACAAAGCAAGTATAGAACCACTACTCTATTTCAGGCATGTCATAACAGGCTCCTAATGTCAGGTTATGTTTGGAGCTGGTAACTTCATCATGTTAAAATAAAAACTACTGCAAAAACTACTACTACTAGAGTTGACAAAGTGATGTACTATTAGAGTTGACAAAGTGATGTACTACTAGAGTTGACAAAGTGATGTAATATTAGAGTTCACAAAGTGATGTACTACTAGAGTTGACAAAGTGATGTAATATTAGAGTTCACAAAGTGATGTAATACTAGAGTTGACAAAGTGATGTACTATTAGAGTTCACAAAGTGATGTACTACTAGAGTTGACAAAGTGATGTACTCTATTAGAGTTGACAAAGTGATGTACTATTAGAGTTCACAAAGTGATGTACTACTAGAGTTGACAAAGTGGTGTACTATTAGAGTTTACAAAGTGATGTACTACTAGAGTTGACAAAGTGATGTACTATTAGAGTTCACAAAGTGATGTACTACTAGAGTTGACAAAGTGATGTACTACTAGAGTTGACAAAGTGATGTACTACTAGAGTTCACTATATACTACTAGAGTTCACAAAGTGATGTACTACTAGAGTTGACAAAATGATTTACTATTAGAGTTCACAAAGTGATGTACTACAGGTTTCCTACAAAGAAGCCAAACCCAACTGAACTGGTGGCCCCATGCTGCACAAGAAGTAAGACCATAGAAGAATTATTCTTCTCTATCCCTTATTCCCCCCCCCCCCCAACTTCAAATAAACGACCCTCCAGATTCCCCTTCTTCAACACTTCACACAATGTTCGAGAAAATGAAACAGTAATCATCACATTTGTTGACCTTACTACTACTGTCAGTATTCAACTATCCCCAGATGTCAATTTACTATCTTAAGATAAACAACAGGACACATAGAAACACCAAAACAAAAATCAATGGAAATCAATCTGAAATCCCTCCAGGATGAAATGAGTTTTCAGATACTTAATGTGAGCCTGAAATGTTCACCAGACAAAGTGAGTCTCAAGTAGACAAAATCAGGGAGTGACTGTGGTCAAGCTGGACTTAAGGTTAAAAAAAAAAAACAGTATGAAGTTAAACACAATAAAAATAATATAAAAAAAATATTTTAAACACAGGCTTTTAATGCACTAAAAAGCCACAAATAATTTTTCACGGACTTTATAGCTTGCAGTCCAAAACTGTAACATCAAATTGACAAAAAGTGTGGGGCGCTTAAGCGCTTATCATATATTTTATCCATAAGTGTCTAATGAAGTATAAAGCAGAAGTTAATTTCATGTAGAATCAGCGCCCCAGGCTTTTTGTCAATTTGATGTTACATTTTTTGACTGCAAGCTATAAACTCCGTGAAAAATTATTTGTGGCTTTTTAGTGCATTAAAAGCCTGTGTTTAAAATATTTTTTTCTATTTTTGTATTTTCTTCTTTTTAGTGTTATTTTTTTGTTGTTTGTACATTTAAGTCAAATGTAATCGATCCGCTAATGACATTATCAGTTTGCGATAAACGAGTCCAGAGCACAGGAGGCGAATTTCATTATTCAGTATATTACACGGAAAGTTAATTTTTTTTTTTTTTTTGGTTTTATTTTTTTTTTAAATTTTGATAAGAGTTGTAAATTACATTTTTTTAAATGTAGTTGTCAGTTGCATGTATGTCTGTGCACGCGCGTGCGATAGTGTGTGTGTGTGTGGAGGGGGAGGGAGGAGAAGTTTCAATATTTCTCTCAAGAAAGACAATCTTGTTGGAAAGAATACTTACTTACTTATTCGTTCCTCTTCTACTGTGAGGTGTAGAGGTTTGTAAGAGAGAGCGCCATACTATTCTGTCTTCCTCCTGGCTTGGTTCCATTCTAGTCCTCGGCCCTTCAAAGATTGTCTAATGTTGTCCTCCCAGCGGACTTTGGGTCGTCCTGGAGGTCTGGATCCCTGGCTCTTAGTTTCCCATGCTTGTCGTGGTAGCCGATCTTCTCCCATTCTGCAGACATGGCCAAACCATCTCAGTAGGGGCTGTTCTACTTGGGTCTGCAGGGGTTGGGTTTTTAGGCCTTGATGTATCGTCTGGTTGCAGACTATGTCTCTTCTTGTTACTTCAACCACCTTCCTCAGATACCTCATTTCTGATCTGGCTTTTGTGGGTTGTAGTCATTGCCCATGACTCGCATCCACACTGACATAGGTTCAGCGGTATACTGCCATCTTCGTCTTCTTACCAACTTTTCTTTTGCTAAGGAATCCTCGATTTATGGCTTGAAAAAGTCTCCCAGCTGCTGCTCTTCGGGTAGCCATCTCTTTTTTGATGCCTCCCTTCCGGTCTATGACAGTTCCAAGTTATTTAAAGTGGTCGACCTGCTCCAGGACCTGTTCTCCCAGCTTAATCTGATGTCTTCTTTCCTCTCGTGATATCACCATGGTTTTTGTTTTCGAGCTGCTTATGATCATCCCTCTCTTCTCCAGCTCTTCCTTCCAGACTTGCAGGTTGGATTGAAGATGTGTCTCTGATTTAGCAATCAGGGCAACATCATCAGCAAATGCCAGCTCTGAAATACAGACCTGTCTCATCTTCCAGTACCCCACTGAATACTTTCCTGTCCTCTCCTTACATGCCTTGATGACATCGTCCATGAGGAGTATGAAAAGATAAGGTGACAGTATATCACCTTGTCTTACACCAGTGGTGATCCTGAATTCTTCTGCCTTATGGTTTGCCATCCTCACATGATTTCTGCTAGACTTGTAGAAGCTCTGTAAAGCATGAATGAGAGGTGCTGAAATGTTCTTCCTTGCCAAACAGTCCCAGAGTTTATATCAGGGGACCTTGTCAAATGCCTTTTCCAGATCTAAGAAGCAAAGATGGATCTCACTCTTATACTCAAAGAGCCTTTTCACTCAACTGTCTGAGTGTGAAGATAGGTCTTGAGTACTTCGATTTGCTCAGAAGCCACATGGACCTCATCCATTTGTGGCTCAGCTAGGCGTCTGAGTCTCTGCTCTAAGATTCTAGAGTAGATTTTACCAGGGGCACTGAGAAGGGATATGCCTCTATGGTTTCCACATTGTTGGTTGTCACCCTTTTAAAAAATCGGTGTTATGATGGCATTTTCCCAATCCTTTGGTATGGTCTTGTTGCACCAAGCTGCCCGTAGGATCCTTAGGAGTAATAGGTCGCCTGCTACTCCCATGTACTTAACCATTTCTGGTGTTATGCCATCATGTCCTGCAGCTTTGCCCATCTTGATTTTCTCCAGTGCTGCCTTCAGTTCTTCCATCTTTATGACATCTTCATCACCATTGGTTTCCTCTTCTGTGACAGTGGTTATCATTTCTGATGTTTGACCTCGCTCACTATCCAGGAGTTCTGAAAAATGTTCTTTCCATCTTTCCATTACTTCTTTTGGGGCAGTAAGCAATTTGCCTTGCTTGTCCTTTATAAATTTAAGAGGGCATTGTTTTTTCCTTCCTCATGTTCTTTAGGGTCTTGTAGAACAATTTATGGTTTTCTTGCGCATCGTTTTCTAGCTTTTCTCCAAATTCTTCCCAGGACTTCTGTTTTGCTGCTAGCACTTTGTTCTTTGCTTCTGTTCTGAGTATCATATATTCTCTATATTTCTCTGTTTTTCCTGCTGTGTTTTTAGCTCCTAAGTATTGTTTCCATGCCTTTTTCTTCTCTCTTATTTTCTCTTTAACCTCATCTGTCCACCAAGGTGTCCTCTTTCTCTTGTTCCCAAGTCGAACTTCACCACATGCTTCTGCTGCAGTGGTTTTTATGATGTCCTTGAATTTCAGCCAGAGTGTTTCCAGGTCTTCAGGTTGTTCTTCTGTGTTTCTCACTGCTGTAGCAATAAGCCCCTGATATCTGGCTCTCTCAGCTTGTAGGTCTTAATGCTCGTTTCTCCTGTTCATTTACTTAGCTTCTTGCGTGATGTTAGGCAGTTTCTAGGCCAAGTAGCTCTTTCAGTTGTTCTTTTAATTGTTAACAAGTAGTGGTCACTTCCAATCTCTGGCCCCCTCCACACTCTAGCATCCCGGACATACTTGAATGAGCTGTTCCTAACTATGTCATAGTCGATCACTGACTTCTCATTCTTTGTTGGTTCACACCTAGTGTATACATGTATGCGCTTATGGGGAAACTTTGTGTTTGTAATGATCAGATTCTGCTCTGTGCAGAATCTAAGGAGTCGCTTTCTATTGTCATTAAGAGTGTCTTCTCCATATCTTCCGATAACTCCACCCCTTCTTGCATGGTCATTTCCAACTCTGGCATTGAAATCTCAGAGCAAGATAATTTCATCTAGGCAGTCGTCCACTGTCCTTTGAAGCAGCTCGAAGAATTCCTTTTTGACCTCTGCTCGCTCATCTTCATTTGGCCCATACACAATGACAAGGTTGACTATGGTTTCTCCTTCTTTTAGTTTTAGGACCATAATGCGTTCCGAGACAAAGTTCCATCCCTTGATATTATCCCTATGGTTTTTGGCCACAATACAACCCACGCCCCCTTTAGCTCTTTCAGATGTGGGGGACACCACTGTAGAGCAACGTGTCGCCATGGAGATCCATGACTCCTTGTCCTTTTTTTCTTTGTTTCTGTTAAAGCCAGGATTTCTAATTTGGCTTTCCTCATCTCTTCCACCAGCTCCTCTTCCTTCCCATTCATCCTTCTTGTGTTCCATAAGTCGTAGTCCGTTCCAGTTCGCCGCCTTTAGAATCAGTCTGGTTTTCTCTCTTATGTTTCGCACAATCAGTTTTTTAAGAAAAAACAGGTGATTGGCCTGTTGTGCCTTTGCATGGTGGAGGGGCTGTCTCCTTACGGCCTCCATGCAGGCTGCCCTCCTCCTTTTTCAGCCGGGCTTGGGACCGGCCTAGGCAGAGTTTGGAAAGAATACACCTAGATTATTTGCAGTTATCACCCATTTCACTGATGAAACAATATAAACAAACAAAATTAATATTAATTTTAATGTTATTCATTTTATTATTATTGTATTGTCATCAGGAATACACAACTATGCCAAGTTTCACAGCTTCTGCTCATCTGGAAGTGATCGAAAAATCGATTGCAAGATTTGAAGGTGACATACATTGCAAGTTAAAGAAAAGCCTGTAAAAAGACAAAAGCCAGATTTAGGATGATGTGTTAACACAACAAGTGAACATATTAACAAACACAAGAATGAGACACAATATTGGTAAGAAAAACATTAAGATACAAGCTAGATTTAAGATGATTAACAAACACAAGAAAGAGGCGCAAGACTGGTAATTAAAAGCATTAAGATAATGTATGCCTTTTTTTCTTCAGTTTCATTCGTAATCGCCGACGAAGACACTCGCATTTTTTGTAGTTTTGCTTTGTTTGTCCTAGTCACAAGAACCACTAATTTTCATCATCATCAAGAACATCACCAACATCAAGAACATCATCAACATCACCATTTTCCTTTGCACTGCTAATGAAGCTCCGAGCTACCACAGCAGCTGGTCCCCTTACAGGAAGCACATAACAAGCAATCATGTGATCTTGTAGTGGTGGTTTCTGTAGCACATTTTGTTTGACATGATGAGACTGTTTTCCCCAAGCAATCCCACATTCATCACCTTTCCCTGTATTTTCCTTTACTTCTGAACCCAATCATCATCTTACTGCCCACCTACTTGATTATCTTAAGATTCACAAAACAGTTTCAAATGATAGACATACACCATTCAAATAGGAAGTTATCTGATCATAACAAGTGTTTTCCTAATTACCCGTAACTGATTTTTGTGCTCCTGCAATGGGAACTGAACCCTAGCCATAATATGCGATGCAGAATCTGTAAGAATAGAGCACCCCAAAAACAAACACAACAAATTAGTTAAATCAGACGACTGAAAGTGCCGTGGTTAGATACCAGGAACAAATATAAGTTTACTGAGCACCATGATAATCAACTGAGTACTTCTTACACCTTTGACATTCAGTTATGTTGTGTAACTTTCTTAAATACAATGAATGTCAGGAAGACCACCCACACTTGACTTCTCACATAAATACAATGAATGTCAGGAAGACCACCCACACTTGACTTCTCACATAAATACAATGAATGTCAGGAAGACCACCCACACAATTATACTAAAAATACAATGACTTCAGGATGACCAGCACACTACTTCTCAAAAATACCACCCACACTTTTACTTCTCACATAAATACAATGAATGTCAGGATGACCACCCACACTTGACTTCTCACATAAATACAATGAATGTCAGGATGACCACCCACACTTGACTTCTCACATAAATACAATGAATGTCAGGATGACCACCCACACTTGACTTCTCACATAAATACAATGAATGTCAGGATGACCACCCACACTTGACTTCTCACATAAATACAATGAATGTCAGTCAGGATGACCACCCACACTTTTACTTCTCACATAAATACAATGAATGTCAGGAAGACCACCCACACTTTTACTTCTCACATAAATACAATGAATGTCAGGAAGACCACCCACACTTTTACTTCTCACATAAATACAATGAATGTCAGGAAGACCACCCACACTTTTACTTCTCACATAAATACAATGAATGTCAGGAAGACCACCCACACTTTTACTTCTCACATAAATACAATGAATGTCAGGAAGACCAGCCACCACCTCACACTTGAATGTCAGGATGACCACCCACACTTGACTTCTCACATAAATACAATGAATGTCAGGATGACCACCCACACTTGACTTCTCACATAAATACAATGAATGTCAGGATGACCACCCACACTTGACTTCTCACATAAATACAATGAATGTCAGGATGACCACCCACATAAATACAATGAATGTCAGGATGACCACCCACACTTGACTTCTCACATAAATACAATGAATGTCAGGAAGACCAGCCACACTTTTACTTCTCACATAAATACAATGAATGTCAGGAAGACCAGCCACACTTTTACTTCTCACATAAATACAATGAATGTCAGGATGACCACCCACACTTGACTTCTCACATAAACAATTATATTTCATCTCCCTCCCTTCTCACATAAATACAATGAATGTCAGGAAGACCACCCACACTTTTACTTCTCACATAAATACAATGAATGTCAGAAAGACCACCCACACTTTTACTTCTCACATAAATAACAATTATGCCCACGTCTTCCTGTCCTGTGCCGTCAGTTAAAGGTTTATCTATGTCTTCCTGTCCTGTGCCATCAGTTAAAAGTTTATCTATGTCTTCCTCATTCCTTTCCTGTCTGTCTCCAGTTCTCTTCTCCATGTGTTCTTTATTCTCCCTCTACCTCTCTTATGCTGGGGATTCAGACATAAGTACTGCCTTGTAAAACTATCAACAAGTTTCCTTGGTGTGTGTCTTATCCATAGCCAGCATCTTCTCAATCTACTCATCTTTTGTTTGTCTGTTTCTTGTTATCACTCTCATACTGGTGACCTTGTTTCATACTGTCAATAAGAACTACATTTAATCTCACTTAAATGAATCTCACACAAGCATAACTTATGAAGAGGCCACAAGTTTTATCAACAGCAGATACAGGAGCAAGTGGGAATCAGATAATTCAGGCAACCAAACAAATGATGCGTATTACTAACTCAGCAGAAGTGAACAAGTAGTAATATTCAGACTTGGCACAGGCCACAACGAACGCATTGGGATACCATCTATTCAACAAGCTTAAGATAGGAACTACTGATGAGTGTAACTGTGGCACTGAAAACATGACTGCTGGACATCTACTTCAAAGGTGCCCAACATATGAGGAACAGAGAAAGCACATATGGCTATCACCAGTACCATTCCTGGGAAAACTTTACGGAGATACCAAAAGCCTTAAGCTGACCACTGCTTTTTTTTAAACATATTCAAATCAACACCTGCAAGTGTCATCGAAGAAGAAGACGAAGAAATGAATCTCACATCTGCATTTGTTACTAAATTGCATTTCAATTTATCCGAAGTGAATTCTACACTATCCTTTGACCATAAAATGAGTTTCAACAATATTAAAGTGAATCTCACATTGCTTTCAGGTAGTGAATTCAAATTCAAACACAACAGACGTGAAGCCCATGCTGAACTAAGGTTCTGAACTGATTTTAAAGGTACTAAAGCTAATCCCAAGAAACGTAATTATGACAAGTCAGTTACTGATTAAATAACAGCACAGCCAGCATTCTCTGAAAATTTTAGTAGCTCACAAATCCCTGATACATTTTTGTTTATTTTCTAGGTTGTTGTAAATCTGTGCTCGACCACTAGTAATAATTATTTTCTAGGTTGTTGTAAATCTGTGCTCGACCACTAGTAATCATTATTTTCTAGGTTGTTGTAAATCTGTGCTCGACCACTTGTAATCATTATTTTCTAGGTTGTTGTAAATCTGTGCTCGACCACTTGTAATCATTATTTTCTAGGTTGTTGTAAATCTGTGCTCGACCACTTGTAATCATTATTTTCTAGGTTGTTGTAAATCTGTGCTCGACCACTTGTAATCATTATTTTCTAGGTTGTTGTAAATCTGTGCTCGACCACTAGTAATAATTATTTTCTAGGTTGTTGTAAATCTGTGCTCGACCACCAGTAATAATTATTTTCTAGGTTGTTGTAAATCTGTGCTCGACCACTAGTAATCATTATTTTCTAGGTTGTTGTAAATCTGTGCTCGACCACCAGTAATAATTATTTTCTAGGTTGTTGTAAATCTGTGCTCGACCACCAGTAATAATTATTTTCTAGGTTGTTGTAAATCTGTGCTCGACCACTTGTAATCATTATTTTCTAGGTTGTTGTAAATCTGTGCTCGACCACTAGTAATCATTATTTTCTTATTTGCTCCTTATGGAGCATGAAGCCACAACTGTAACAGATCTCCTGCCCCAAGAATTCATAAGTACTGGCAGCTGTGGTTTCTGTAGCTTTTTGTTGTACATAATGAGGTTGTACATCTCATGCACAACTTCAATTTAGTCACCTTGTACGACATACATGAGGGAGCAGTAGTTTTAGTCTCCCTTTATCCCCTCACAGGCCCACAAGAACGACGTTGGCCCACAAGAACGACGTTGGCCCACAAGAACGACGTTGGCCCACAAGAACGACGTTGGCCCACAAGAACGACGTTGGCCCACCTACTATTAGTATGAGAAAAATACACAACCAGAATAAAATCAATACACACCCACGGTTCAGAATTCTGCATTTACACTTACTGGGTTTTGTCAGATTGCTTTCTAATCACAGGAAAATAAAGGTCTTTAATCTGTGGTGCCATGTGAAACTAAATCTTAATGTTAACATTACCGATGTCCCTTGAATAGCACCTGCTGATGAATATTTCTATCAAAGTTGTTTTACTAATCACTGCTGGTGAGTGAATGTATGAATTTATTCTATCAAAGTTGTTTTAATAATCCCTGCTAGTGAGTTAATGTATGAATATTTATATCAAAGTTGTTTTAATAGTCCCTGCTGGTGAGTTAATGTATGAATATTTATATCAAACTTATTTTAATAGTCCCTGCTGGTGAATGAAGGTATGAATATTTCTATCAACGTTGTTTGAACAATCCCTACTGGTGAATGAATGTATGAATATTCTATCAAAGTTGTTTGAATAATCTCTGAAGGTGAATGAAAGTATGAATATTTCTATCAAAGTTGTTTGAATAATCTCTGAAGGTGAATGAATGTATGAATATTTCTATCAAAGTTGTTTGAATAATCCCTGCTGGTGAGTGAATGTATATCTCTATCACAGTTGTTTGAGTAATCTCTGAAAGGGAATGAGTGTATGAATATTTCTATCAAAGTTGCTTGAATAGTCCCTGTTGATGAATGAATGTATACATATTTCTATCAACGATGTTTTAATAGTCCATGTTGGTGAATGAATGTATACATATTTCTATCAACGATGTTTTAATAGTCCATGTTGGTGAATGAATGTATACATATTTCTATCAACGATGTTTTAATAGTCCATGTTGGTGAATGAATGTATACATATTTCTATCAACGATGTTTTAATAGTCCCTGCTGGAAAGTTAATGTATGAATAGTCCCTGTTAATGAATGTCCCTATCAATGTTCCCTGAATAGCCACTCTTAGTGAATAGTCCCTTTTAGTGAATTTCACCATCTAGCTAATGTCCCTATCAATGTTCTTTGAATAGTCCCTACTGGTAAATGTCCCTTGAAGAGTCCCTGCTAATGTTACTGTTGCGGACATTTTCGCTGAGTTTATAGTCTGTGAAATGTACCTGTTTAAATTTGGAGACATTATTTGTTAGATTCCTGATCAAAGGGTAGTTACTCATTTTTTTACTTGGGCTGAATTCAACAGTGGTTGTTATTCCACTTGTTTTAAACCTAGCGATCTAATATTAGAACCGATGTCTTATTACCTGACCATATATGGCTTGAATGGTCAGTCTTTTCCTAGTATGTGTTCAACATCGCCCACCTGTGTTTTGCTCAGAGGGTCTAGCGTCTAACGACGCATGTGCGACTTTTGTGGCGCGTTAAGAAAGACTTCCGATCTGGGGTCAAGCTGTAGTTTTTCAAAGGGTCAAGACGTCTTGTTCGTCTTCGACCTGGCTTTATATTATGGGGAAGGAAAGTTCTCTGTGTGTCTAAAGATTGTTCCCCCATATTGTATTTCTAAGCGCCTAGGAGACGAGTGAGTTTTTGGTGTTATTCGGAAGGAATGGCAAGGTAAATTAGCCTTCATTCATTTTTCTTTATTGCCAGAATCATAAATAACATTTTGCTTACAGCCTAGTGACTTTTCCCTGGGCGGGAAAGAGTCCATCGAGTATACCAGTAATTGAGCTCTCGTATTATGCTGACATTGAATGTACCGGGTTGGTGAATGCCCGCTATTGCGGCGATATCACCTTGAACAAGGTTTTGTCCAAGGAATCACAGAGAACACTGTATTCTGGGGCCCGCCATATTTCGCGGCCTGCTATATACCAGAAGTAACCCTGACTTGCTGGTGTCAGACGAGAGTTGTTTAAACTCATATATTTGAAGACCCGTTCCCAATGCGGGGTAATTTGCTGTAGCTGAGAAGAGATATAGATTGTCGTCAGCACTATGATATGGACAGCCTGCCTATGATCCATTAATGCCAGCTGCATTGAACATTATTATTATTATGCTGTGATGTCCCAAGTTTTGTCAAATGACTATATATCATGATGTCGGCGTATCTTGTCCTTGTATCGTAATAAATTATTGAAACGTCAGCTGTTATCAACATTCCTGACTTCTACATGTGGTTGAATGGATGTATCGTGACGTAGTTCAAGAGCCTTCACGCATTCGTGTCCATCCATCTTATTGATGTCTACTCAAACCACACCCTTCTACGATCACTTCATTTAAGAGCCTGTACATTGGAGAGTGAGTCTATATTACACCCTGTCAGTGCCTCAACGTTTGGTGACCTACATACACCACAACATCCCACTACCAGGTTGACAACTTACTCACTTAAACAGCACTCTACATTTATGGCCGTCAGTATCAGGCCTTATCATTATGGTGGCCTTTTACCTTCAACATTATGATGTCCAATATGGGCCTCAACAGTTACTATCAATATTCCCAGAATAGTCCCTGCTAGTTAATGTCCCTATCAATGTTCCTTGAACAAAGTCCCTGCATGTTAATGTCCCTAATTAATGTCCCTGTTATTAAAGACAGACAAACCAGTGTTTATAACAGGAGAATGATGCTTGTTTAATACAGGTCTACAACCTTTTATCCCAACACCCAAAATATTACGACAATCAGAAGTTTCTTTGGTCTACTTTCCTATCACAATTTGGACATTTTTTGAATATTTTGGGCAACTGAGCTATTTTTTAAAGCTAATTGGGCGACTCTGGCTACTTTGTGAACAATCTGGCAACATTTGAAAACTGAAAAAAATCTGGTTTCCAAAGCAAAGCTGTCCCCGAGGATTTGAGACAAAGAGTTACAGATCTGACCAACCAGATGTCATTAAACAAATCACTAATATAAGGATGTGCATGAGGCTGTCAACCTCATCATGTCAAACAAATTGCTACAGAAAATGCTGCACCAGCAGCACAGTCTACTGAGCTGTACGTGGGTACCTGACTCTGCTTCTGAGTTAGGGAAGGCAAAAGCAGTAAGCAAGGTAACCGGACACCCCCATGTCATAAAGCTCGACCTTGTTTATAGTATAGTGACGTCTCTAACACTTCCTCTAATGTCTATGGGACTATCTTTACCTTTTTTTTTCTTTTTTGATTCTGAGCATGCACCCATTTATGAAAGTCTAACATATTTGTTGTCATTTTTGTTGCTCTCCGTGTTTCTCAGCCATACAAAAAGACTGCCTTGATGCTCCAGCTAAAGACTGTTGTTTCTGTGTTGGACTTAATTTCTTTTCAATTCCATTCATTTATCAATGCAATGAAAATATGTGTTTTTCGGTCCCCCTTCATTTCTCTTTTCCTGGGGGATTCCAGAACAAGGACTGCCTTGTAATGCTATCAACAGACTTCCTTAATGTGTGTCCAATCCAACGACAGCATTTTATGCACAAACACACATTTATAAAAGTCTGGATCTTTTTGGTTGTCAGTTTTGTTTCTCTTGTCAGATATGTCTGATCTCCATATAACTATGCCTACGTTCACGCCCTGGAGAGGACACCTCAGCTTCACCATATGGTATCGGCACAACACAGAAGTAGTGCTGTCACATGCTGGCCTTCAAAGCATCTATATACTACTTAGAAAGCGCAGACTACGCTGGCTTGGCCATGTTTGCCACATGGAAGATGGTCGCATCCCCAAAGATATTTCCCACGGCCAACTTTGGGTTACTTTTTTAATGATTTGGGTGACATCTAAAAACCAAAAAAAAAACAAAAAACTGTTTTCTGAAAGAAAGCTGTCCCACGGGAATTTGAATAAAGGGTTACAAACCTGTACAACCAACCATTGATATATATATATACAGAACAGGGCCACTGCACCCAACAGTTGTGTCATCAGAGGGAACTGTGCTGAGACTATGCACGAGAATGGCAACCCCAGCTTGTAAAACAAACTGGTATACAATAGACCATCACAAGACCACATCAGTGTTTTGGTGCAAGCTTTCTGTGTATGGCTACTGCAGTGGTAGACATAAGCTACATACACCACCACATCAGTGTTGTGGTGCAAGCTTTCTGTGTATGGCTACTGCAGTGGTAGACATAAGCTACATACACCACCACAAGACCACATCAGTGTTTTGGTGCAAGCTGTCTGTGTATGGCTACAGTAGTGGTGGACATAAGCTCCATACACCACCACAAGACCACATTAGTGTTTTGGTGCAAGCTTTCTGTGTATGGCTACAGTAGTGGTGGACATAAGCTCCATACACCACCACAAGACCACATCAGTGTTTTGGTGCAAGCTTTCTGTGTATGGCTACTGTAGTGGTGGACGTAAGCTCCATACACCACCACAAGACCACATCAGTGTTTTGGAGCAAGCTGTCTGTGTATGGCTACAGTAGTGGTGGACATAAGCTCCATACACAACCACAAGACCACATCAGTGTTGTGGTGCAAGCTTTCTGTGTATGGCTACTGCAGTGGTAGACATAAGCTCCATACACCACCACAAGACCACATCAGTGTTTTGGTGCAAGCTTTCTGTGTATGGCTACTGTAGTGGTGGACATAAGCTCCATATACCACCACAAGATCACATCAGTGTTGTGGTGCAAGCTTTCTGTGTATGGCTACAGTAGTGGTGGACATAAGCTCCATATACCACCACAAGACCACATCAGTGTTGTGGTGCAAGCTCTCTGTGTATGGCTACAGTAGTGGTGGACATAAGCTCCATACACCACCACAAGACCACATCAGTGTTGTGGTGCAAGCTTTATGTGTATGGCTACAGTAGTGGTGGACATAAGCTTCATATACCATCACAAGACCACATCAGTGTTGTGGTGCAAGCTTTTTGTGTATGGCTACAGTAGTGGTGTACATAAGCTTCATACACCACCACAAGACCACATCAGTGTTTTGGTGCAAGCTTTCTGTGTATGGCTACTGTAGTGGTGGACATAAGCTCCATATACCACCACAAGACCACATCAGTGTTGTGGTGCAAGCTTTCTGTGTATGGCTACTGTAGTGGTGGACATAAGCTCCATATACCACCACAAGACCACATCAGTGTTGTGGTGCAAGCTTTCTGTGTATGGCTACAGTAGTGGTGGACATAAGCTCCATACACCACCACAAGACCACATCAGTGTTTTAGTGCAAGCTTTCTGTGTATGGCTACAGTAGTGGTGGACATAAGCTCCATACACCACCACAAGACCACATCAGTGTTGTGGTGCAGGCTTTATGTGTATTGTTGAGGATTGTTTCATGATTACAGACATTTGGATTTGAGCTCGATCCGAATGGCTGTATCATGGAACACCTCAAACGAATAGAGATATATCTCATCGACCGATGTCGATGATTGTTGCATGTGTGCAGGCATTTGAGTTTTGGCCGACTCGAATTACTGCACCATGGAACATCGCAATTGAATATGGTAACGATAGGTATGCATATCACTATGCATGACGCGTATGTCTTTGTAAGGTCATTCGACGTGTGGGCTTCGGCCCCAACGGCAGCGTATGGCATGTGTGGCCATTGCCACTTATATTGTGTGGTATAACCACTGGAAAGTGTGTGGCGTAGTCCACTTTTTAATTGTGTGGCTGGGAAGCCATTTGAGCAGTGTATTTCTTGAACCAAACGTAAGTCGTAGTGGGAATAACGCAGTTTGCATAATTATGGCAGATTAGCCTGGCGTGGTATGCCAAAGGAACATTATGTTACTAGCAATAGCGTAAGACTAGTATAGATGGATATTGTACAGCTAGCGGCAAGCGTAAGCCTAGTGTAACGGATATTAAACGACTAGCAGTAGACGTAAGCCTAGCATAATAAGTGTATTGCTGACTAGCAGGATAGTTAAGTCTAGTTAGCCTCTGAATTTATGCCAAAGGACATTGGCCGTTAAAAAGGAACTGACCTCTAACCAGGACTCTAGATAGAGATTGTGAACATGTGCTTATGAAATAATGAGAACTCTTACAGATCGTACATGAATGTGATGTGACTTTTGTTCCCATGTAGTTGGTGTCTGCTCATGGTATGAAATAACTAATTAAATATTTTGAGTCGTCAAAATCACAGTGTTATCAACTATCGTATTCGGAGTTGAGTTAAATGCTATTCATCCTCAACTGATCATGACCAGTGATGATTAATGTCTTAACACGCTGCATCTCACACTGCCAATATAATTAATAAGACAAGAGACTAATACAGGTCAGTCAAGGGTCGAATTTAATATGAAACACATTCAGCACATAATGAATCACAAGGGTTGAAGCAGACATTATCGATACCAACGGACAGTATTACGGAATCCTACAAAAGTGATAAGAACCCGAGGGACTTTGACTCTATAAACTGAATACGAATATAATAACTTGGTCATCCTCAAATACTAGAAGTCATCGAAGCACCCAGAACATACTGGGATCCCGAGAAGCCCGTAACATTCTGGTGTCAGAAAGTGTCTGGATTTCGTGAATACTGGATTCCCCCCTTCAAGTATCGAATAAAGTCAAACTGATGATGAACGTTATGAAGGCAAAATCATTCTTTCAAGCCTAACCGGCAACTGAAATGCGCAGGACAGAAAGTGACGTCACTACATCGATGCCGTCAACTCTAGCAGACAACATTGCTTGAGAATCTGAAATTTTTCTTCCATCAAAGAGACTGATTCACGCAGATAGAACGGTAATCTTCCACTCAAGAACCTGAACCAGTGGAGAATGTATCTCTTGATCAAATTCATCTGAAGCTGCGACGCAGATCGTTTGAAGAAACTACGTTCGAAGACCGAAGCAATACTTTCAAACGGTTACCCTGCTGCGAAGGTCAAGGTCTACCATCAATGGACCACAGCTGTTGAAGACACTTGCTTTAGAATTACATGCATTCATGTATTTCTCAGAGGGACAACTAAACAGATAAGTTCTTGATTTTACTAGAGCGCTTGAACATTATCATATTGTCCTTGTATTATCTTTGGTCTACAGTTCATCATCACTTGACTTACTTTTTACTATCATCTGTGTTTCCCCATTCATGTTTTTCGTATATTCGTATTGTTTAATATTGACTGGAATTTTCCCAGGAAGGCTTCAGTGAATGTTAACTTCTATTAGATTTACATGCTTATTTTACTAACTGAGGATCTGACTGATTATATTTTTTCTTTTGAGTCAGGGAATAAATGTTTCTTCAGTTAGTATTATAACCATATTTTGTGTGATTAGCAGTTTCGTCAATTGAGTTACGTCCTCTTTATTTACATAACCTACTTTCAGTACTGTTGACAATCGTTGTCGTGTGTGATCTAAAACTTCTTTGTCTACACGTTTGTCTAAGACGACTTGTCTTGTTATATTTTTGTAATGTAAATTCTTCTCTTTCTTTTACTGATTACTGTTTATAAGTCTCCTTTATTTACTTTATAAGTGTAAAGTGTTGTTGTATAACTGAAAAATCATTTCATTGTCACTCATTTGATTGTTTTCACTGTCTTTGTCACATGTTCTTGTAACTTGTTTGTTATTGATTAATATATTCATGTACATATTATATCGAGTTCTATAATCCTAGTGTATATTATAGACTATTGAAGGTACTCAAAAAACCTATTATCATGTCTACACTACAGGAATTCATTGATATTGGGAAAAGTTATGGAAAATCAGGGGCGGAACTACAAAGTTTTGCAGATACAAAATATGATGAATATTTATCGCGTCTGGAAAGAATGGAACAGCGCGAAATGACTAAACGAGCTGATGAGCTTAGGAGATTTGAATTAACCCAAGAGAGGGAATTGAAGGAAAAAGAAATATCCATGAAATTGGAATTAGAACGATTGACTATGGCTCAACAAGAAAAAGACAGAGAATTAGAGAAAGATAAAATGACTCAACGAGAAAAAGAATTAGCTCAACAAGAAAAAGACAGAGAATTTGAGAAGGAAAGAATGGCACAACGAGATAAGGAAATGGAATTGAGAAGAATGGAACTTATGCAACTGGATCAAGCACATAAAAATGCCATGGAAATGGAAACATTAAAACTTCATGCAGAAAAAGAAAAAGCTTTAGAATTAGCTAAAGTGCAGTCTGAACAGACTAAGACTGCGGCTGCTACAAATATTTTTTATCCTAAGTTAAAAATGCCACATTTTGACCAGACTCGCGATTGTGTTGACTCTTTCCTATCTAGATTCATCATCAAGGTCACAGCTCTGAACATACCCAAGGAAAGATGGAGCAGTCTTTTACTTGATTTTTTGACTGGTGACTCACTTAAATGTTTCATGAGTCTTGATGAGAAGAGCAGAAGCGATTTCGATGTCGTAAAAGAGGTATTACTAAGACGTTTCCAGTTAACTGAGTCTGGATTCAGAGATCGCTTTCATGCTGCTAAACCAAGCAGATGGATTGATCTGTCAGGTATAAATAAAACATATGAAGGTGTTATAGATCTCATGCTGCGAGATAAAGTTTTATCCGCATGCAGCACTGAATTAGAAGCATTTTTACAGGAAAGACATCCTAATTCTATTGATGAGTATGAAAAACTCGGAAGACAGTATCAAACCGCACATCAGAATAAAGATCTTCATAGATCGACTATTCGAGATCCTATGCCTGTATGCGCGGTACAACATGATCACAGACCTCGATCGAAGAGCTTTGATGGACGTTGTCGTTCAGATTATTATCAATCCGACAGAGGTTTTTATAACTTCCGTCGTCATCGCTCTCCTTCGAATTCATATCGACGAGGTTATAGAGGATATTCACCTCATGATCGTGGGTATCACAGAGGCAGGGATTATGATGGTTCACATCAAAAAGGATACTATAAGCAGAGATCATCTTATGGTAGAGATGCCAGGAAGGATGACTCTACTGATTTTTATTATAGCAATAAAAAGTCAGTCAATAATAACAAAGGTAATGCCAGATCTCCGTCTAGAGACAAAAATAAACACAGACATGCAAATAGTTGCAGTGTTAAAAAGGAAAAAGGTAATGATGATAATGATCATGCGAACGCATGTATGGTAATGAATGATACATGTTATGAGTGTCAGTCGAAAAACAGATTAAAATCTACAATTACACTTGATTGTGGTCATTGTATGCCAACAATGTCGGCATGTGTAAATGTCGGTTATCTTACATTTCATCCCGGAATATTGGATGGTAAGGTAGTGAGAGTTTTACGGGACACAGGGTCTTCAACGATAGGCATTAAGCACTCGCTTATCGAGCCCTCTGCTTTTACAGGCAAATCAGTTAAGTGTGTCACATTTGGGGGAAATACAGAAACTTTCCCTGTGGCACGAGTATACATTGATACTCCTTTTTACACAGGCACTGTCTATGCCTGCGGCTTGAGAGCACCCATAACTGAAATTATAATAGGAAACATACCAGGAGTTAAAGATTGCACTCCTGAGGAGATTGCAATGTGGGTTGAATCTCACCCACAGGTGGCAAATGCTGTTGTAACGAGAGCACAACAGTTAGCTACGGATATGGCTACACCACCTCTTCCTATAATAGATACAATTATGTCTCAAGTTGGCACTGTTTCACCTTCTGTTTTTGCAGAAAAACAGAAGAGTGACCCAACTTTACAAGGATTGTTTAGCCGAGCAGAACAAAAAACTATTAAATACACAAGAGGGGCTAAACAATGGTTCAAGATAAAGAAATCAATACTCACTAGATATTATGATGATGGCAAAACAATTATACATCAAGTGATAGTACCTAAAGAATACAGACCATTGGTCCTACAAACAGGTCATGACTCCCCTATGGCAGGGCATATGGGGATCAAAAGAACATTGTTTCGTGTTACGTCACAATTTTATTGGCCTGGGGTTAATAAGGATACAAAGTTATACTGCAAATCATGTACAACATGCCAAGGTATAGCACGTAAGGGCAGGTTCCATACGGCACCCTTACAGATTACGGACGTGCCTGAGAGACCTTTCAAAAAGATAGCAGTAGATATAGTGGGTCCGTTATCAATTGTTTCAAATAATGGATTTCGTTATATTTTAACTTGCGTAGATCTTTGCACGCGTTGGCCAGAGGCCATACCGTTGAAAACCATCACAACTGCATCTGTGTCTGATGCATTATTTTCGATATTTTGTCGAATCGGTTTTCCGGAAGAGATTTTGTCAGATCAAGGATCACAATTTACTTCCAACATTATGAGGGATTTAGAATCCATGCTATCTGTTCACCACTCGTTTTGTAGTGCGTATAGGCCTCAATCAAACGGTGTGTGCGAGCGCTACAATAGCACTCTAAAACAGATGTTATCTAAGATAACTGAAGAATGCCCTCGTGAATGGGATCGGCTTCTGCCGGCGGCCCTCTTCGCTTTTCGTGAAGTGCCCCACGAGAGCACGGGGTGGTCTCCGTTCGAATTGGTTTATGGTTCGAATCCGCGCGGACCAATGATGATACTCAAAGATTTGTTGATTGGAGCATCAATTGATACAGCCACTCGAAACAGCTACGAGTTAGTGATTGATCTCCGACAACGAATCATCGATGCGTGCACTTATGCATCCCAGAGTATAAAATCAGCCACTCAACGATCACGATTATTACATAATCAAAAGAGAATATTAAGATCATTTAAACCAGGGGAAAAAGTTTGGTTGTTGCTACCTCATAACGATAACAAATTACTGATATCATGGCAAGGTCCATTTGATGTTATCAAACAAGTCACAGATGTTGACTACTCAGTGAACGTTAGAGGTAAAATCAAAACCTTCCACGTCAACATGCTAAAATTAGCAGTTGAAAGACCACAGGAATTAATTCCTGTCATTAACTCTATTGATGATTCTTCACATCATACTGCTTCTTTTGCAGTTGTTCATGAAGAAGATACCACTTCGTCTATCCCTTTACAATTCCAACTACCTTCTTTGCAATCATCGGAATCTTGGAAAGACGTGACTATTTTTTCTTCACTGTCTTCTTCTCAACAAGATCAAGTTCGGGATATTCTCATTTCTTTCAATGATGTTCTCACCGACCTTCCAGGTCAGACATCGCTTATATCCCATGATATTACTCTTACTGATTATAAACCTATCAAACTCAGACCCTATCCTATATCTTTACACCACAAAGATAGGGTAGAAAAAGAGTTAAAGGAGATGATACGTTTAGGTGTGATATCTCCTTCGGAATCACCATATGCATTCCCAATGGTGATTGTTAAAAAAAAAAGGATGATTCTTTACGCATTTGTATTGATTTTAGGCGATTGAACAAAATTACAATCACAGACGGTGAGCCTATGCCACTTTTAGATGATCTTTTGTCTGAATTATCTAATGCTACTTTCTTTAGCAAACTAGATCTCTCTAAAGGCTACTGGCAAATTCCTCTTGCCGAAAATGCCAAACCTTACACAGCTTTCACAACTCCTTTTGGGCTCTACCAATGGAATTATATGTGTTTTGGGTTGGTAAATGCGCCAGCGACGTTTGTGCGCATGATGCGCCGCCTTCTTGGCGATCGTAAAGATGTCATCACGTACATCGATGACATCTGCCTATTTCATGACTCGTGGGAAGACCATATTGATGGTTTAACTTCCCTTCTACATACGTTACGTATGCATGGTTTGACTGTGCGACCTTCAAAGGTCCAAATAGGTTGTCAGGAAATTTCTTTTCTTGGTCACCGAATAGGTAACCACAAACTGTATCCTGACGACAATACAGTCAAAAGAATTCTTGAGATTTCTACCCCTTCTACTAAGAAACAAGTTAGAAGCCTTTTAGGCCTAATAAACTATTACCATAAGTTCATCCCGCATTTCGCACAACTATCTACACCTTTGTCCGCACTGTTGACCAAAGGTAGTCCTAATAAGGTACGTTGGGACAAAGATTGCGAAAGCGCTTTGGTAACAATTAAGAAATTATTTAGCAATGCACCTATTTTGTTATTACCGAATATACGTATTCCATTCATACTCCAATCAGATGTCTCGAGCTACTCCATGGGTGGTTGTTTGCTGCAATGTTACAAGGAAACACTCCATCCATGTTTCTATGTGTCGAGGAAACTGACTCCAGCTGAACAGAAGTATGCGACAGGGGAACGTGAGCTCCTGTCTATGGTCTGGTGCCTGGAGAAGCTGTCAAGATATCTCATCGGCACGCACTTTTACATTATGACAGACCATAGTCCTCTTACTTACATAACAGCTAGAACAATGCGTAACGCTAGAATACACCGATGGTATTTGTTAATTCAAGAATTTTCATTTACAATTCTGCCTATTGCTGGCTCAGACAATAACTTGGCAGATCTTTTATCGCGCAACGTCTTTGAGAAGAAATTGAATTAACTCTTTAGTCACCATGTTGACAAGTGCTATTATTAATGTCATAAAATTTAATGTGTCTACTTAATGATTATCATACTTATAAGTAGGTAGTACTAATATTGATATGTTCGGGAGACGGGCGTCTTCTCCATCACTATCATCCGTGCCACAAGTGTCACGTTTGGAAGTGAGGGGGATGATGTTGAGGATTGTTTCATGATTACAGACATTTGGATTTGAGCTCGATCCGAATGGCTGTATCATGGAACACCTCAAACGAATAGAGATATATCTCATCGACCGATGTCGATGATTGTTGCATGTGTGCAGGCATTTGAGTTTTGGCCGACTCGAATTACTGCACCATGGAACATCGCAATTGAATATGGTAACGATAGGTATGCATATCACTATGCATGACGCGTATGTCTTTGTAAGGTCATTCGACGTGTGGGCTTCGGCCCCAACGGCAGCGTATGGCATGTGTGGCCATTGCCACTTATATTGTGTGGTATAACCACTGGAAAGTGTGTGGCGTAGTCCACTTTTTAATTGTGTGGCTGGGAAGCCATTTGAGCAGTGTATTTCTTGAACCAAACGTAAGTCGTAGTGGGAATAACGCAGTTTGCATAATTATGGCAGATTAGCCTGGCGTGGTATGCCAAAGGAACATTATGTTACTAGCAATAGCGTAAGACCAACATAGATGGATAACAAGTAGCTCGAATAGCCTAGTGTAACATATGCTTTCCTAATATAAAGAGGAAGCCTACAAATAAATACCTTAACTTTATCTTTGCATGCTTTTGGCAAAACTTGACTCGAAGATAACCAAAGCAATTTGCACCTCTAAATGGGCTTTTACGAAATTCTTCAATGACCCCAACTTTAGTATGTACCACGGTGTTAAAATGATGCTGTCTTTGTTAAAAAAAAAAATGGATGTGATTACATTTTTTGGATGCAATACGATCCCTGATAGGCCAACAGCAAAATGTTAAACTACTTTGCGGCAAGTACACAGTTCTGCATGCATGTTTGCAATGCAGTTGAATCTTGCAAACTAACTTATAACTTGTTAACCTAAAGAAGTGAAGACAAATCTCGAATTGAGTATCAAAGTACATTTATCAATGAACTGGCCGTAGAAGCTGAAAATGCTCCAAGAACTGGTAATAGTAGGTGCCTTTATCAAATTACAAAACAACTAAGTCACCAGCCTACTGCTATGGAAACACCTTTTAAAGGTAAATTAGGGAATTCAATACCAACAGAAAAAGAACAAATGAAAGAGATGGGCTGAGCACTTCATGGAGGTGCTAAACAGACCACCACCAACAGTAACACCTGATTTTAATAATGAAACACCCATCAACACCTTGCCAATAACTTGCGATGAATTCACGCTGGACGAGATCAAACAAGCCGTTAAAAGATTTAAAAATTTTAAAGCTGCTGGAGTTGACGAAATTTCAGGGGAAATGATTAAAGCAGTTAATGACAACAACCTCTTGAGAATTTTAGATATTATAAATGAAGTATGGAGAGAAGAACAACCACCACAACAATGGAAAGACAGTATTAGTGTAAAGTTACCGAAGAAAGGTGATCTATCAGACTGTAATAACTGGCGTGGTATATCTCTATTATCAGTACCTGGAAAATTATTATGTTGCATGATGTTAGAAAGACTTAAATTGCATGCTGACGAAAAGATCAGAGAAGAACAAGCGGGTTTCAGGCCGAAAAGATCATGTATTGATCAAATATTCACACTAAGAACAATTATAGAAGAATCAGTGGAAAGGCAATCGCCACTTATTATCACCTTCGTCGATTTTCAAAAAGCCTTTGATAGTCTACACCGCCCATCATTGTGGAAGATACTTACAATCTATGGTTTTTCCAACAAAATATGTGAATATAATCAAAGCGCTATATGACAATGCAAGATGTTGTGTTAGAACAAATAAAGGGAATACAGAATGGTTTACAGTAGAAACAGGGGTGAAACAAGGCTGTATTATGTCACCACTACTTTTTTGGAATAGCTATTGATTGGGTTATGAGAAACTATACCCACAATGAACAATTGGGTATAAAATGGACAAATGGAAAATTCCTGGGGGACCTGGGTTTCGCAGATGATGTAGCATTCTTAAGTTCAACACCAAGACAATCCCAAGAAGCAATAAATAATTTGTGTCATCTCTCGGTTAAAATTTAATGGTCTCCAAATAAATGCCTCTAAAACTAAAGCTATGAACTTTTCTAACGAGACCTTTGATATCATCTTGAACGGGGAAAAACTACAGAAAGTTAAAAGTTTCAATTATTTAGGCAGTAAAATGACTCAGGATGGTGACACAACAAGAGAAATCCATACTAGAATTGCTTTGGCAGCTAGCGCCTTCAATAGATTATCTAACATTTGGAAATTACGATCATTGAATATACATACCAAGCTTCGTCTGTTTAATTCAAATGTTATCTCAGTGTTAACATACGGCTGTGAGAGTTGGAAAATAACAAAATCATTGGAGAACAAGCTGAATACATTCGAGAACAAATGTCTTAGAAAACTCATGAACATCAGTTGGAAAGAATTCAAGACTAATCGACAAATAAGAGAAGACTCTAGGCAGAAATATGTCTCCGACTATATAAGGAAAAGACGATGGTCTTATATCGGTCATGTCCTACGAATGCAAAACAACAGAATACCACTACATTGCCACACTTGTGGTTGTGGGGTAAAGGACTGGAAAGTGTGTGGACCAAAAGAAACCACTCAGAAGAACAATAATGTGAAGGAAGCCATTTGGGCCTAAATAATGTCAAGAGCCAAAGTAGGAGTGGCGTCACAACGAACAACGCAGTTTGTATGTTTTCTGGCCTTATTAGCCTGGCGTGTTTGGTGCCAAAGGAACATTATTACTAAATAGCGTAAGACTAGTATAGATGGATATTGTACAGCTAGCGGCAAGCGTAAGCCTAGTGTAACGGATATTAAACGACTAGCAGTAGACGTAAGCCTAGCATAATAAGTGTATTGCTGACTAGCAGGATAGTTAAGTCTAGTTAGCCTCTGAATTTATGCCAAAGGACATTGGCCGTTAAAAAGGAACTGACCTCTAACCAGGACTCTAGATAGAGATTGTGAACATGTGCTTATGAAATAATGAGAACTCTTACAGATCGTACATGAATGTGATGTGACTTTTGTTCCCATGTAGTTGGTGTCTGCTCATGGTATGAAATAACTAATTAAATATTTTGAGTCGTCAAAATCACAGTGTTATCAATTATCGTATTCGGAGTTGAGTTAAATGCTATTCATCCTCAACTGATCATGACCAGTGATGATTAATGTCTTAACACGCTGCATCTCACACTGCCAATATAATTAATAAGACAAGAGACTAATACAGGTCAGTCAAGGGTCGAATTTAATATGAAACACATTCAGCACATAATGAATCACAAGGGTTGAAGCAGACATTATCGATACCAACGGACAGTATTACGGAATCCTACAAAAGTGATAAGAACCCGAGGGACTTTGACTCTATAAACTGAATACGAATATAATAACTTGGTCATCCTCAAATACTAGAAGTCATCGAAGCACCCAGAACATACTGGGATCCCGAGAAGCCCGTAACATGTATGGCTACAGTAGTGGTGGACATAAGCTTCATATACCATCACAAGACCACATCAGTGTTGTGGTGCAAGCTTTCTTTGTATGGCTACAGTAGTGGTGGACACAAGCTCCATATACCATCACAAGACCACATCAGTGTTGTGGTGCAAGCTTTCTGTCTATGGCTACAGTAGTGGTGGACATAAGCTCCATACACCACCACAAGACCACATCAGTGTTTTGGTGCAAGCTTTCTGTGTATGGCTACTGCAGTGGTAGACATAAGCTCCATACACCACCACAAGACCACATCAGTGTTGTGGTGCAAGCTTTCTGTGTATGGCTACTGTAGTGGTAGACATAAGCTCCATACACCACAAGACCACATCAGTGTTTTGGTGCAAGCTTTCTCTGTATGGCTACAGTAGTGGTGGACATAAGCTCCATACACCACCACAAGACCACATCAGTGTTTTGGTGCAAGCTTTCTGTGTATGGCTACTGTAGTGGTAGACATAAGCTCCATACACCACCACAAGACCACATCAGTGTTGTGGTGCAAGCTTTCTGTGTATGGCTACTGTAGTGGTAGACATAAGCTCCATACACCACCACAAGATCACATCAGTGTTGTGGTGCAAGCTTTCTGTGTATGGCTACTGTAGTGGTGGACATAAGCTCCATACACCACCACAAGACCACATCAGTGTTTTGGTGCAAGCTTTCTGTGTATGGCTATTGTAGTGGTTGTCATGAAATATTCTACATTTCTAAGAAAAACATTGAGACGTACTGCGTAATGACCTAAATTAATCCTAACATTAATTATACTGCGTTACCAAAACGAACGAACAGATGGACAAAAGGATAAAGAGAGAGGGGAGGGCTGGAAATCAGGAACGCATGCATCACGCGTGTAAGTCTACATGCACTAATTTTTTTTTCAGACGGACAGTGATAAAATACACTACCCTTTCCCAGAGTTAGGTTTATAAATCATAAAAAACTCTTATTAGAAAAGATAACATTAGATGGGTTTATGGTTGAGAACATAACAGTACCCAGACAGCACATCTTCGAAACAGGAGGTAGAAGAAATTGCATATTTTGAATGCAGCCACGTAGCTCCTTTAAATTTGTATTTTTGGGTTCCTTAGGGCTTGCTGACAAATAATATGTAAAACGTTACGCAAATAGTCCAGGAATTAATAAATTATACCCAAAATAAAATATTGGGGGTGCCTGACAGCATAAAATCATTTCTGCTCATAAGATTTTTTTTTAACGTGTTTGAAAAAAATTTACGTTACAGAAATAGCCTACCTACCATGTAAACTCCAAATTGATTGGAGCGCAACAAATGAAAGCCTAACCACGATTGGTCGGGCTATAAATACTATCTTGGTTGTTAGGGGAAACGGGGAAAGGTAACATTTTTTCAAACACTTGTCGAAACGGGGCTCATTGGTCAGACTCGCTGATATACACACTTGGGAGCGTTAGTTCGAAACCACTTGTTTAAAATAGCTTGATAAAGCATCAGTGCGTTGAAGCCAGCATATATTTGGCTAAATAAAAGCCTGGAAGATAAGCAGATGGGAATTTGTGCCAGTTTGTGCCAGAATTCATTGCTAATCAACGTATCTGTGTTTATTCGTATGAATTGTGGGACAGTGGTCTTGATGGTACTGAGCAGCACCTGGTCAGAGCTTTGCTGAATCCAGTGTCGGACAGCATACTCCTTGGTCCTTTTAGCTATCAGTGAGGTGTCTCCAGAGCCCAGAGGAGAATTCGAGCAGAGGAGTCCTTTCCTGCCGCCATCACGCCAGATAAGCTAACTTGGCCAGCTGAGCTCAACATTATGTCCCCTCATCTTGAACTGACTTTGTAAAATTAACATTAAGAGGGGAATTTACTTGTCTTAAAATCAGGAACTGTGAACATCTCCAATACTAGTCCCTAAAGACAAACTATTGAAGTCATGATGACAAATACCAACAGAGCTTGAACAAAACAAAACCAGTATTACCTCATTTTACTACTACACAACTGACACACATAGAACATTTGTAATAATATATGTCACTACAATATTCATATTAAATACATTCTGTACATAACTTGTAATTTAAATTGATTGTGATTCCTGGTTCCCTTGTAGTTGAATCAGGACACATATTCATTCATGCCAGTAATGAATACATATTGTTATTTGAAAGTTTATCAGTGACTCTTTTAAGATATCTTTGTAGAGTGTTATATGTATGTGAGTGTCACAGTGTTGTCAAGAGTAGTGGATTAAATTAAATTGTTTATCTGTCTGTTGTTGTGACTTACACTTCATCATACACATACCCTAGACACATAACGTAGCATCACACTATTCCAGAATAATTCTGACTGAGATATATAGATATGTGGTAGCAAGTAAGGTTATCTATAATACACTACTCTTAATAGATATAGATACCTTCACAGCTGATCTCAGTCAGTACACTAAGTCCCCTATAAATATTTATAACACCACTTCACCACATATATTGGGGTCTCGCTCTTGGGATTTTGAATCTTTAACTATTAAAAATATTGGGGGTAATTCACTTCAGGGAATATAAGAATTAAAAGGTATCCTTGGGTGGAATTAAATAAGGTTGAGCTCACGGTGCCTGTGTTGTCCATTAGATATATAGTTAGAAATTGAATTGTTGGGTAGACATTATAAAAATTTACCTGATAGACAATGGCGGACCTGGCCAAATTTCGATCTGCTGCGGTTCAGACTGCAAAAGAGTTAGGATTAGATGGGCAAGTTATGGTTGCCTATGTCACAACGGAATGTGACAAATTTATTGAACGCGAAGAAAGAAGATTAGAAAAAGAAGCCGAAAGAAGGTTAGAGGCTGAAAGGGAAATTAAGAAGTTACAATTTGAAGCTGAGGCTGAGACTAAGAGGTTGCAGATTGAGGCTGACAAAGAGGCTAAGAAATTGCAGATTGAGGCTGACAAAGAGGCTAAGAAATTGGAAGCAGAAAGAGAAGACAAAAGATTAGCTGCAGAAAGAGAAGAGAAGAAATTAGCTGCAGAAAGAGAAGAGAAGAGATTAGCTGCAGAGAGGGAAGCAGAAAAGGAGGAGAAGAGATTACAAAGGGAACATGAGTTACGACTAAGGGAGTTTGAGTTTCAAGGCCATGCTCCTGAAAATGGTGCCAGTCCCTTTGCCTCTGATGCTACGGTTACTCAGGGAGCCTCGACCTCAGCTATGAACTTTCATTTAGATCATTTTGTTGAGAAAGACGATGATATTGAGAGCTATATAAATAGGTACGAACTATTAGCTACCACGTATGGGTTAGAGAGAGAAAGGTGGAGCTTAAAGTTATCTCAGGGACTTCGTGGGGCAGCTTATGAAGTTTTTGCAAAAATGAGCAGAGGTGATCAGGAAAATTATGACATGCTAAAGCAGGCTCTTTTGTTAAGGTATGAAAAGAATGCAGAGTTTTACAGGAAAAAATTTAGGAATGCTAAACTACTGTCAGGTGAAACCTATCACCAGTTCTCTGCACGAATCGAGACATACTTGGAGAAATGGACTTCTCTGGGGAAAACCCAAGATCTTAAGGAAATGGTCCTTATAGAGCAACTAAGAGAGTCCATGGCTCCAGACCTGAGAAAGTTTCTCATGGAACAAGGTGCAGAGAGGCTGGGTGAGTTGCTAAATGTTGCTGAAAGGTATCAAGCAGCTCAAGCAGAGGTAACAGGTAATAAAAAGAAACAGGTGGATAACTTTAGGGCACCACAGAACTTTAATAAATTTGATCCTAGGGATCAAAATAAAGGTAAGCACCAATTTGATAGGCCACGGTATGAAAATAAAAATAAATTCCCACAATTCGATGAAAGGAAATATGATGAAAAAAAATCTTTCAACCAAGGAAAAAGGTGGTGTAAGAATTGTCAGATGGACAATCATGACACTGACCGTTGCAGAAGGAAACCTGTGTATATGGCAACCCTTCAGGTCAGGTCGACCTCAAGACAGCAGGAGGATATTATGTTAGATACCACTCCAGAAGAGATGAGGAAGGCACAGGCTGGGGATAAAACACTCAAGCCTTGTTTCAGAAAATTGTCAACTTGTCATACAACTCCAGGCAAGGGAGATTTTTACATGAAAAACAAGTTGATGTATAGGAAGGCCGGAACTAGATCCCATGGTCACGGACAGCTGGTTCTTCCAAAAAGATACAGGACAGAATTAATAAGGAGCCTACATGTGAAACCAGATGGGGACCATGAGAAAATAGGTACCATCATTCAAAAGGTGGCTCACAATTATTATTGGCCCAAAGCAAGATGGGACATTGAAAATTTTGTAGAAAGGTGTAGCATAGCACATGAGGGAACACCCACAAGTGGGAACATGGATCAGGACCTGGACACGCCACGGGGCAAAATTAGGCCTGATAATAAAAGAAAAATAGATTTGATAAAGTGGACCAAATGGAATGGGAAGCCCCTTTTCACGGACAAGCTTCACTTAACTGTTTTACAATGGCCACTATGCGGAGAGTGCAAAAAGATGTCTTACCCCAGGATAAGCCGACAATCCCTCAATCGGACTTAAACAAACTGGAGGAAGAAGATGTAGAGAGGAAATCTCTCATCAAGAATTTTAAGAGGGGAGAAAGCCCCAAAAGAAAAAATTGGTAGCGGTCGTTTTGTGAATGATAATTCTGGGAGGAAAAATCATCACTATAAAGCTTCAAGTGGAAGAGACCATACCGGTGCATGGACAAATAGGTCCACACAATTAAAGGTCCATATGTAGCTTTGTTAAGAACGTGGACTGATGAAAAGGCAGAGGAAAACATTACATCTTCATACCAGTATGTGAATGAGCTGACCACTCGGTTAAAAACTGGCTGGAAACTTGCCAATGAAAATTTGAAACAAGCCAGGAAGAAACATGCTGCCTATTATAACAGGAAGGCGAAAGACAGAAATTTGGCTGTGGGAGAGAAAGTACTGCTTCTTTTGCCCGGGAGTCAGAATAAGTTACAAATTGGATGGCAGGGTCCATATACAGTTCTAGAGAAGGTGTCTAGAACAAATTATAAGATAGATAAGAAGGGGAAAGAAAAAATCTATCATGTGAATCTCCTGAAGAAATATTTGGAAAGAGAACATCAGGAAGAGACACACTTGTTGACCTTGTCCATCGCCATGGAGATGAAAAAGGAACCACTTTCATCATTTGAATATCCATTACACCCCTGTGAGACAGCAGCACAGGTGAAAATCAGTACACATTTAACGGAAACTACAGAAAGCCCCGAGACCACAAACCAAGAAGGACGTGAGATCCTTTGTCTCCTTATGTGGTTTCTACCAGAAGTATATCAAAAACTTTAATTCCATATGTGCACCGTTAACTGAATTGACACGTAAAGGACATCCAGATCGCATTACATGGACACCACAATGTGAAATGATTTACCAAGAATTGAAGGAAAAGCTCACAAGTAAACCCATTTTGAAATTACCTGACTTAAGTCAAGAATTCATAGTAAGGACGGATGCAAGTAATATTGGGCTAGGTGCAACTCTACTACAGAAATCAGATGCATTGGATGGGGAATTAAGCCCAGTGGCATATGCTAGCAGAAAGTTGAATAAAGCTGAAATCAACTACTCAACTAGCGAAAAAGAATGTCTTGCAGTAATATGGGCGATAAAGAAATTCAATATTTATCTATATGGGAAGGCATTTAAGTTGCAAACAGATCACAAACCTTTATCGTTTTTAGCACAGGCTAAGCATGAGAACTCTAGGTTACTCCGATGGTCTTTGCTTCTGGCTCCATATAATTTTAGCATTGAGTATATATCTGGAAAAACCAATTTGGGAGCTGATTTTTTAAGCCGCCATCCGTGTGATGAGAATCACCGTAAACCCCAGAAATAATAATAAATTTCTCTATGTGTATATAGAATAAAGGACTGACATATAATGTCTGTTTTAAGAGGGGAGGTGTCATGAAATATTCTAATCCACATATATAAATTATTAGGTAAATATGAAGCCTAACAAATAAAATTAATAAAGAGAAGAGCAATGGTAAAATAACAGTGCTGTCACAAAGAATGTACTCGAAATCCCCCTTGTTTTCTGCTTCGTCTGCAAATTGTAACGCTTTCACGTTGATATAAAAGCTTACTGTATTATTACCCGCCTTCTTCAATGAAACGTGTGCTGCATTTCTAAGAAAAACATTGAGACGTACTGCGTAATGACCTAAATTAATCCTAACATTAATTATACTGCGTTACCAAAACGAACGAACAGATGGACAAAAGGATAAAGAGAGAGGGGAGGGCTGAAAATCAGGAACGCATGCATCACGCGTGTAAGTCTACATGCACTAATTTTTTTTTCAGACGGACAGTGATAAAATACACTACCCTTTCCCAGAGTTAGGTTTATAAATCATAAAAAAACTCTTATTAGAAAAGATAACATTAGATGGGTTTACGGTTGAGAACATAACAGTACCCAGACAGCACATCTTCGAAACAGGAGGTAGAAGAAATTGCATATTTTGAATGCAGCCACGTAGCTCCTTTAAATTTGTATTTTTGGGTTCCTTAGGGCTTGCTGACAAATAATATGTAAAACGTTACGCAAATAGTCCAGGAATTAATAAATTATACCCAAAATAAAATATTGGGGGTGCCTGACAGCATAAAATCATTTCTGCTCATAAGATTTTTTTTTAACGTGTTTGAAAAAAATTTACGTTACAGAAATAGCCTACCATGTAAACTCCAAATTGATTGGAGCGCAACAAATGAAAGCCTAACCACGATTGGTCGGGCTATAAATACTATCTTGGTTGTTAGGGGAAACGGGGAAAGGTAACATTTTTTCAAACACTTGTCGAAACGGGGCTCATTGGTCAGACTCGCTGATATACACACTTGGGAGCGTTAGTTCGAAACCACTTGTTTAAAATAGCTTGATAAAGCATCAGTGCGTTGAAGCCAGCATATATTTTGCTAAATAAAAGCCTGGAAGATAAGCAGATGGGAATTTGTGCCAGTTTGTGCCAGAATTCATTGCTAATCAACGTATCTGTGTTTATTCGTATGAATTGTGGGACAGTGGTCTTGATGGTACTGAGCAGCACCTGGTCAGAGCTTTGCTGAATCCAGTGTCGGACAGCATACTCCTTGGTCCTTTTAGCTATCAGTGAGGTGTCTCCAGAGCCCAGAGGAGAATTCGAGCAGAGGAGTCCTTTCCTGCCGCCATCACGCCAGATAAGCTAACTTGGCCAGCTGAGCTCAACATTATGTCCCCTCATCTTGAACTGACTTTGTAAAATTAACATTAAGAGGGGAATTTACTTGATGACAAATACCAACAGAGCTTGAACAAAACAAAACCAGTATTACCTCATTTTACTACTACACAACTGACACACATAGAACATTTGTAATAATATATGTCACTACAATATTCATATTAAATACATTCTGTACATAACTTGTAATTTAAATTGATTGTGATTCCTGGTTCCCTTGTAGTTGAATCAGGACACATATTCATTCATGCCAGTAATGAATACATATTGTTATTTGAAAGTTTATCAGTGACTCTTTTAAGATATCTTTGTAGAGTGTTATATGTATGTGAGTGTCACAGTGTTGTCAAGAGTAGTGGATTAAATTAAATTGTTTATCTGTCTGTTGTTGTGACTTACACTTCATCATACACATACCCTAGACACATAACGTAGCATCACACTATTCCAGAATAATTCTGACTGAGATATATAGATATGTGGTAGCAAGTAAGGTTATCTATAATACACTACTCTTAATAGATATAGATACCTTCACAGCTGATCTCAGTCAGTACACTAAGTTCCCTATAAGTATTTATATCATCCCACTTCACCACAGTGGTAGACATAAGCTCCATACACCACCACAAGACCACATCAGTGTTTTGGTGCAAGCTTTCTGTGTATGGCTATTGTAGTGGTAGACATAAGCTCCATACACCACCACAAGACCACATCAGTGTTGTGGTGCAAGCTTTCTGTGTATGGCTACTGTAGTGGTAGACATAAGCTCCATACACCACCACAAGACCACATTAGTGTTTTGGTGCAAGCTTTCTGTGTATGGCTACTGTAGTGGTGGACATAAGCTCCATACACCACCACAAGACCACATCAGTGTTGTGGTGCAAGCTTTCTGTGTATGGCTACAGTGGTGGTGGAAATAAGCTCCATACACCACCACAAGACCACATCAGTGTTTTGGTGCAAGCTTTCTGTGTATGGCTACAGCAGTGGTGGACATAAGCTCCATACACCACCACAAGACCACATCAGTGTTTTGGTGCAAGCTTTCTGTGTATGGCTACTGTAGTGGTAGACATAAGCTCCATACACCACCACAAGACCACATCAGTGTTTTGGTGCAAGCTTTCTGTGTATGGCTACAGTAGTGGTGGACATAAGCTCCATACACCACCACAAGACCACATCAGTGTTGTGGTGCAAGCTTTCTGTGTATGGCTACAGTAGTGGTGGACATAAGCTCCATATATCACCACAAGACCACATCAGTGTTGTGGTGCACACTTTCTGTGTATGGCTACTGCAGTGGTAGACATAAGCTCCATACACCACCACAAGACCACATCAGTGTTGTGGTGCAAGCTTTCTGTGTGTGGCTATAGTAGTGGTGGACATAAGCTCCATACACCACCACAAGACCACATCAGTGTTGTGGTGCAAGCTTTCTGTGTATGGCTACTGTAGTGGTAGACATAAGCTCCATACACCACCACAAGACCACATCAGTGTTGTGGTGCAAGATTTCTGTGTATGGCTACTGCAGTGGTAGACATAAGCTCCATACACCACAAGACCACATCAGTGTTGTGGTGCAAGCTTTCTGTGTATGGCTACAGTAGTGGTGGACATAAGCTTCATACACCACCACAAGACCACATCAGTGTTGTGGTGCAAGCTTTCTGTGTATGGCTACAGTAGTGGTGGACATAAGCTCCATACACCACCACAAGACCACATCAGTGTTGTGGTGAAAGCTTTCTGTGTATGGCTACTGTAGTGGTGGACATAAGCTCCATACACCACCACAAGACCACATCAGTGTTGTGGTGCAAGCTTTCTGTGTATGGCTACTGTAGTGGTGGACATAAGCTCCATACACCACCACAAGACCACATCAGTGTTGTGGTGCAAGCTTTCTGTGTATGGCTACTGTAGTGGTAGACATAAGCTCCATACACCACCACAAGACCACATCAGTGTTGTGGTGCAAGCTTTCTGTGTATGGCTACTGTAGTGGTAGACATAAGCTCCATACACCACCACAAGACCACATCAGTGTTGTGGTGCAAGATTTCTGTGTATGGCTACTGTAGTGGTGGACATAAGCTCCATACACCACCACAAGACCACATCAGTGTTGTGGTGCAAGATTTCTGTGTATGGCTACTGTAGTGGTGGACATAAGCTCCATACACCACCACAAGACCACATCAGTGTTTTGGTGCAAGCCTTTCTGTGTATGGCTACAGTAGTGGTGGACATAAGCTCCATACACCACCACAAGACCACATCGGTGTTGTGGTGCAAGCTTTCTGTGTATGGCTACAGTAGTGGTGGACATAAGCTCCATACACCACCACAAGACCACATCAGTGTTGTGGTGCAAGCTTTCTGTGTATGGCTACTGTAGTGGTGGATATAAGCTCCATACACCACCACAAGACCACATCAGTGTTTTGGTGCAAGCTTTCTGTGTATGGCTACTGTAGTGGTGGACATAAGATCCATACACCACCACAAGACCACATCGGTGTTGTGGTGCAAGCTTTCTGTGTATGGCTACTGTAGTGGTGGACATAAGCTCCATACACCACCACAAGACCACATCAGTGTTGTGGTGCAAGCTTTCTGTGTATGGCTACAGTAGTGGTAGACATAAGCTCCATACACCATCACAAGACCACATCAGTGTTGTGGTGCAAGCTTTCTGTGTATGGCTACTGTAGTGGTGGACATAAGCTCCATACACCACCACAAGACCACATCAGTGTTGTGGTGCAAGCTTTCTGTGTATGGCTACAGTAGTGGTAGACATAAGCTCCATACACCACCACAAGACCACATCAGTGTTGTGGTGCAAGCTTTCTGTGTATGGCTACTGTAGTGGTGGACATAAGCTCCATACACCACCACAAGACCACATCAGTGTTGTGGTGCAAGCTTTCTGTGTATGGCTACTGTAGTGGTGGACATAAGCTCCATACACCACCACAAGACCACATCAGTGTTGTGGTGCAAGCTTTCTGTGTATGGCTACTGTAGTGGTGAACATAAGCTCCATACACCACCACAAGACCACATCAGTGTTGTGGTGCAAGCTTTCTGTGTATGGCTACAGTAGTGGTAGACATAAGCTCCATACACCATCACAAGACCACATCAGTGTTGTGGTGCAAGCTTTCTGTGTATGGCTACTGTAGTGGTGGACATAAGCTCCATACACCACCACAAGACCACATCAGTGTTGTGGTGCAAGCTTTCTGTGTATGGCTACAGTAGTGGTAGACATAAGCTCCATACACCACCACAAGACCACATCAGTGTTGTGGTGCAAGCTTTCTGTGTATGGCTACAGTAGTGGTAGACATAAGCTCCATACACCACCACAAGACCACATCAGTGTTGTGGTGCAAGCTTTCTGTGTATGGCTACAGTAGTGGTAGACATAAGCTCCATACACCACCACAAGACCACATTAGTGTTGTGGTGCAAGCTTTCTGTGTATGGCTACAGTAGTGGTGGACATAAGCTCCACAAGCAGCAAACAAACATGAATGGGTGAACAAGGAAGAAGCCTTGGATGTGGAGACAATATCTGATCTGATCTGATGTCACAGACATGGAAAATAAGCATGAAAAATGACTCAAGTTAAGAGGATTTCAGGGAGGGATTATCTTAACATGAAACCTTCACGTGTAACAGAAACATTTTTTTAAAAATATTCAGAAATCACTAGAAAAACAGACATTAACAATATCACTGATGGAATCATGTAAAAAGGAGAATATGGAGATGGTTTTATAAATTAATTAAAATACGTAAAAAAAAATATCATTACATGGTCTTCTGATGACACCCCTCAGCAAAAGGGAAAAAAAAACATGAAAATAAAGAAGAAAATAGTATGGGCTTGGGGTTGACTGAACTGCTTGCACACAACATATAGTTAAATCAGAAAATTGTGGATGCTTTGAACTTTAAAAATCAGTTTAGGAAAAACAGAAATGCTCTAATGCAGTGGTTCTTAGAATCTTAATGACCATGACCCTTACTTAGCAGTTTGTTTAACAGCCCACCAATTTATCAAGACTGACAAGCAAAAATTAAGTATAGGAATTCAGCCAAAGGCACCCAGCTAAAACTTTGGGTAAGAGAAACATAGGGGATGTAACCAACTGCGGTATCCACCATGACCCAATTATGGGTCACAACCCACAGGTTGAAAATCACTGCTCTAAAATGTATTCACAAAGAGTATCAGGACTTTGTGACATTGAAGAATATCAGGACTTTATGACACTGAAGATTATCAGGACATTGACACTGAAGATTATCAGGACTCATTGACACTGAAGATTATCAGGGCTTTGTGACTGAAGATTATCAGGACTTTGTAACACTGAAGAATATCAGGATTTTGTAACAATGAAGATTATCAGGACTTTGTGACACTGAAGATTATCAGGACGTAAGACTGAAGATTATCAGGACTTTGTGACACTGAAAATTATCAGGATTTTGTTATGGGTCGTACTGGCAATCTCATAATTTACAACAAATAGCTACACAAACTACCATTGCAAGACCATGCAAATGCTTGGTGCAGGCTTCCTACAAGGGGACCAATTATAGTGGTAACTACTTGCTCTTTAAGGGGCGTCAAAAAAAAAATGATGATATCTTTAAATGATGGGTGGGTGGGATGTATGTGATCTTGTGGGGGTCATTTCTGTAGTAATCTGTTTGACATAATGAGGCTGCCAGCCCCAAGCACAACCTCATATTAGTTACCTTTTACGATGACATGCCTGAGGGAGCTGTAGTCCTATTCTCTGTTTCCACCGAGACCCTCGGCACTACATGGGGCTTGTCCATGTTTGTTTACTGGCAAATAGTATTTGTCTTTGTAAGTGAGATGATACTGGATGAACAGTTTAACATCACGGCGTGGGAAGAAGTCAACAGCAGAATTTATCAACATTACTGGAGACAGGATTTGGTGGAGAGACATGATCACCTAAGAACTACTTACTCGGAATAACCAAGAAGACAATCACACCATTTCAACTGGCAGACGCTGGAATTGGGTTGGCCACGTCCTCAGAAGAGACCCCTAATGCCATCACAAGAATCCAGTCACTGATATTTTGAAATTCATTACCTTTCTGAGCTTTCTGTGGAGCACAGGCCTTTAACAGATCTCACGTCAAGACTTCATGTCCTGTGCCATCCATTCTTTCTTTCCACAACTTTATCCCTTTCATATATGTCTCCAATTCTCTTCTCTGCATGTTTTTCAGTCTCCCTCTATTTCTTACCCTGTTGACCTCAGAACAAGTACTACCTTGTAATGCTATCAACTGGTTTCCTGTTTGTGTGTATCCTATCCAGAACCAGCAAGTTTCCCACAACCTCTTCTTCTAGGAGTATTTGTCTGGTTCTTTCCATCAATTCATATTCTGAAAAACCACTATAAAAAAATATAATCCCTTCATTAGCCTGAGACTGGCCCTTGGTGGGGAAGATTTCTACACAGTATTTCAAACTCAGCACACGTCTAAGCCATTCTCAAATCAGCATAAACTAAACATAGTTACTAGACTTTCTACTAGAGCCATAGTATTACATCTCAATTATCTTTAACAAGCACATCTGGAACACTAGTGGAACCTCTAATATTTTGTCTAGAAAACTGCCATCTTACTTTCTCCTGAAACTGTGAGTCCCAGCCAGCTCAGAGGAAATGTGGAAGATTAGAATGACAGCTAAAAGAGAACTAACGAAGCATAGGCTTAGCCACCAGTGTTAACACTCTAGTTCAAATATTAATCTGAGCTAGGCTTCGTCTCCCAGTCCGTGTGTAAAGACCAGATCAGCTGACACATCATTTTAAGACTCAATGACAGAGGAAGAAGATGGCTTGTATGTGTATGCTAATATCTGTGGATTCTTCCAAAATACGATACTAAACACTCTTCTTCAAATACCATGCCTGGTGGCGTAGGAGATCATGTCTCTCCACAACTCCGTCTCCAGTACAATTTATTAATTCTGCTGCTGAATTCTTTCCATGCCACGATGTCAAACTGTCCAGTATTTGCTCTCTTTGTCTTCCCCTATCTCTTTTTCCTTCAATCTTACCCGTTGTTACGATATATTCCAGCTTTCCTCTTCTCTTAACATGCCCAAAAAAAGTGAATTGCTTCTTTCTAACTTGTGAAATAAGTTTCCTTTGTGCATTGGCCTCTTTCAGGACATCCTCATTACTCTTTTTGGCTGTCCATGGTATTTTTAACATTCTTCTGTAAAACCACATCTCTGTTGCCTCTAGTGCCTTCCCCATTTGTATACTAATTGTCCATGACTCACTCCCATATGTCAGGATTGGTTCTATATAACAATGAAGAACTCTCTTTCTTACTTCCAATGACAAAGAATTGTTGCATAAAATACTCTTAATTTTTATAGAAAGCTGCTTTTGCATGAGCTATTCTGCTCTTCACTTCTGACATGCATCTTCCATCCGTTGTTATAAATGTGCCCAGGTATTTGAATTTATATAAATACAACCTCAATCCCTATTCATACAATCATAGACTTTTGGAATACTTCATGAATTCCGGTAATATGCCCACCTAAAGTGATTATGTTTCCAAAGTTTGGCATGTATCTGTTGAAGGCTTGCATGCCACAAGTGCTGAAAGGTGATGATGATGATCAAGTTTAAAACATGCTGTTTAAGACACTGACAATATTTAAAATAGGATTTTGCCAGAATTAGCACTGTCAAAGAAAATAGAGCTTCTCAAATCTGCCCAGAGTACACATTATACATTTTCGAACCATGCCTGTTTGGCCTAAAATTTGTGCACAGTGCATTACATCCTGTTTCATGTTAAACTTGATGGAAAACTTTCATTTTGGGCTGCACTGATCCGTCTTAAAAGCTTTAATTTCTCTGAGTGTACTAGTAAATTCAAACATTAAAAAATATTTAAAAACTGGATTTTGTTTTTGCCTTTAGCACGCTGCATTAAAATCCCGGAAATTTGCCCTGCAGCTGCATTCTTTTTCACAACACCCTCTTTTTTTTATAGTGGATGACTTGTAAATTCTATAGTTGTTTGGTCAATTGCTCTAATTTTTGGACTGTATAGAAATAAATGAATGATCAATCTGATGATGTAAATTTTGTTTGTGTACATGTTGGATGTGATAGGAAGAGAGGAATGGAAAGATGATAAAAACGATAAAAAAAAACGAAAAAAAAAAACAAACAAACAAACGAAGAGTCCTTATCCCTTGCATGTCAATGAAAGTCATTTGACCAATACAAATCAAATGACGATCTTTTCGTTACACCCATCATCAGTAGCAAAGCAACAAATGCCCTCGTCAGCAGTGACATTCGGCCATAACTCTAAACATTTCCCATAAACCTAACCCCTAAAATTAGACATACTAGCAATGACATTCTACTATCGTTTTCACTGCCATCACCCATATTCTGAGAACCGATATCAGCGCTAATAAAGACACAAATTTCCTCGTCATCGCATCGGAGTCAGAATCCATTAAAATTTGAGCGAAAATGGCCGCATGTTCGATGCCGATTGATTTCGATTTAAAAAATTCACAGAAAATAAACGCGAATACACCCATCACTAAATAAAGATCGGAAACGGAAGCTAACTCTCTCGCAAATAACATTAAAACTTAACATCCGGGGCTAATATCACGTGTACACAATTCCTAATGCTAGAAACTGACGATATCCGAAAGGCGACTAAAGTCGCCTGCAGCTGTAGGTAAATAGAAATCTGCTGGTGACTAAAGTCGACCGCAGCGTACTATTAACCTTTAAAATACAACAAATATTGTTTACCTGAAAACTAAAAGCAATAATTTCATCTTGTACATGGTTATAATGTATTGAAGAGTGGAAGATAATAAAGAAACAAAGACAACTATGGAACATTTAAGAATGTTGTTATCACTTCTACTCCAAATGAATATTAATTAAGTAATGACGATGAAGGACATTATTACTTGTCTGTTTTCTGCTGCAATTAAATGTGCCTTATTCTTGCATATTTCACAGGCCACAATTCTTCGGTCACCATACGTATATGAAAATTATTTGTAATATGGGCCACTATTCTTCGAACACCATACAAATATGAAAAGTATATATAATACGGGCCACAATTCTTCAAACACCATACAAATATGAAAATTATATGTAATACGGGCCACAATTCTTCGAACACCATACAAATATGACATTATTTGTAATATGGGCCACAATTCTTCAGCCACAATTCTTTGAACACCATACAGATATGAAAATTATATGTAATACATGTACCTGATAAATATCATGTACAACTTACGTTATTAGGGAACTTGTATAGGGTAAAAGAATTAGAGTTGTATGACAAGATCACCAACATAGAACTGATGACAAGAACCAGACAAGTGCCAGTGGAACAAGAGATGAGAATATGATGCTAGCGATGGATTGTACATACACTGAGGAAACCTGTTGGTAGTATCACAAGGCTGTCTGTGTTCTTGAATCCCTAGGGTAAGAGTGGTAGAGGGATACCGAAGAACATAGAGAGAAGAGAATTGGAGACAGACATGAAAGAAATGAGGACAACATGGAAAGAACTTAAGCTGATGGCACGGGACAGGAAGACTTGGCTTACATTTGTTGAAGGTCTATGCTCCTTGAGGGAGATGAAAGGTGATGAATGATAAATCTCATTTATAACATATGTGTTAATTATATACTTACACATGCTGTTTATGGTAATCCATGACCTTGGCCATAAACTCGTGTGTCTGCAGGTGTTCAGGCACAAATTTGAACACAGCCAGGTAAGTAGGATCCTGGTATTCGTCCAAGTCAAAGTCCCCTATCTCCCCCTGAACAATGTAGGAGGCCAGCAGAGCAGCAGTGTTTTCACTGCATCTCAATTCTCCTCGCAACAGGTCCTTGCGAATTTGTAAGGCAAACAAATATCTGAAGGGGAGATAAAACATACTGTCAGCATATAAATTCACTTTGTTTTCAACACATTTTTTACCATCATCATTTTCTGTTGTGCTCACTATAGGGCAAGGAGCCACACCTGCTGCTGGTATCACACAGCAGTTACATACTCTTGCAGTTACATACTCTTGCAGTTACATACTCTTGCAGTTACATACTCTTGCAGTTACATACTCTTGCAGCGGTGGTTTAAAAGTTTCTATAACTAGGTCTACAAGGGCAGTCATGAACACGGGCACTTAAAAGACGTGGTGAAGTTGCGAAAGGGCATCTTGATGCCTGTGAAACAACAGAACAGTAAATTTAAATACAATAAAACTGTTACTTTCACGACCACCTCAAGATGGGAGAATGGTCAGAGTAAACAACCCATTTGGAAACGGCAGCCATAAGTAAGGTTGAGTGTATTCAAATCCCAGTGCAGGCAGATGGCATCAAGAGAAGGATGGCATTTGTTAGTAGTCACCAGGGCTTTTCAATAGGATGCATGTGTCTAGTAAGTCATGCATTAATAAATCATGAAATTATAGCACTTCAATTCATAACTGTCCAAGCTGACAATGCTAGGGTAATAAACATAAACCCTTCATAACATAACTCCCAATGTCCAATCACATTCACATTAATATTTATTGACATGGTGACTCCATTGATTATTATTATTATTACAATGATTATAATACAGAACTGACATGTGTCCTTAATTCATCCTCAAACATTTTGTATTTCCATAAATAGAACGTTCATATGACAATTATTACTTGTCCAGCTATGGGACGCTATTCATCAATGTTTCATAGAAGCTAGTAGACTGAACCACACAATTAAATATTCATATTGAGGAATCAATTTCCATCAATCACTACCATATATTTTATAATATGAACCCAGGAAACATACACGACTGGTCTACTTAGACCTAGGACATCTCCTTCTCAAAACACATCTGGTCCTTAAAGACCCTGGACACAAAAAGCTCCTGTTGCTACACCAAACAAAGCAACATCGTCATCACAACCACACATCAAAATATACGCATTGATGCCTTTGTGTGCAGCAGATAGCTTTCAAATATAAGTCCATATCTAGTGTGCAGGATGGATCGTAACAGTAGTCATAACCCAAGTGGAGTGACCCCACCAAAGAATATAAAGCAGATAAAAGGACCAACCGATATACAGTATGACTGATGGAATAATAGGCAATATGACAGACAGTATGACTGTGTTACAACTGATAATATAACTGACTAATTGTAAAACTGACTATATGCTGAACAGTGTAACTGATGACATAATATGTTGTATAACCGGCTAACTGTATCTTTGACTGTTTCACTGTACAACTAATGAAAAGACAGTTTAACAGTAAAATTACTGTGTGATGGCCTGCATGGCAACCATATAACTGAGTCCACATGTACTGATTGCATAAGTGACTCCATCACTACACAGATGTATTATAATTGATGACATAACTGACAGTGTTAGGCTGCACTCATTGTCCATAATCAAACCAGAGCCTTTAACAAATCCAAGTCCTTCAGTCTGTGCTGTCCACCAAGTCCTTCAGTCCTGTGCTGTCCACCAAGTCCTTCAGTCCTGTGCTGTCCACCAAGTCCTTCAGTCCTGTGCTGTCCACCAAGTCCTTCAGTCCTGTGCTGTCCGCTTGAGGTACTTCCATATCTTCTCTAACACTTTCATTTCTGTCTCCAGTTCTCATCTCCATTTCTAGTCTCCCTCTATCTTTCTTACCCTGATGATTTGAGAATACGGACTGACTTGTGATGTTGTCAGCAGGTTTCCTCAATGTGTATACTATTCTTCGCCAGCCTTTTCTCATCTTCTTCTCAATTCTTGTTCCACTAGCACTTGTTTTGTTCCTGCCATCAGTTCCACACTGATGATCTTTTCATATTACTTCAATCATAAGACTCTGTAATCACCACATAATTGACAGTATCACTGTACAACTGACTGAATAACTCACCTGGTCAGCTCATCCTCCAGCAAACCTGGGTCAGGTGTATAAAATTTGACACAGAATCTGAGGGGTACGTCAGGTGAGCCAATCTGTTTGAGCACAGTCTTATCCTTGTCGAGCCAGCACTGCAAGGGACAAGGCAAACCATGAATGTCTGAACATGACGTTCAAGCTAAAAATTCAGTGTTCATTCTCAAGTAATGAATGACTGAGAAAAGAATAACTTTAGACCATACTTACTTTTTCCTTCCACTACTTGCTGTGTTCTTGAGCCAAGTCTGTCACCTTGGCTACTGTGAGCTCATGTTGTTGTAGGATGTCTGTGATGTTGTCTATCCATCTACCTCTTGGTCTTCACCGTGCTGTGAAACCAAATCTTCTAGTGTTGTAGTCACATAGCGGTACTTTACCAGACTCCATTCTCATGAGATGGCCAAACCACTTGATTTTCTGTGTCTCTATATATCTGACACAGAAGGTAGTTTGGACAGTTTTTCTGATGTCATCATTTCTCATTCTGTCTCTCCTGGTTACGTTAATGACTTCTCTTAAACATTTCATCTCACAGAATGTGATGTTTCCTTCTTGTGCTTTGGTCAGAGACCATGTTAAACACTGATAGCAAAAAGTTGGTAAGAATATACTATTTCTCAGCGGTCGTTTAGTTTCAATACTGATATTCTGATGTTTAAGTAGTGGTGACAGTTGGTAAGTCACTGAACTGGCTTTCTGACATCTTGTTTCAATTTTTTCTGTCAAGTCTTCCATTTTCAGTAAAAATGCTTCCTAGGTTCAGTGGTTATACTAAGTTAAATGTGGGATGTCTGCCAATATTTGACACACTGAAGCACATCTTCTCAACCATGTGGATTCTGAGGTCAATAATGGGGTACAAAGAACAGGGCCACTGATTATTATCATGCATGTCATACAAGGCTCATAAGCAGTGTTGTGCATGGAGCTAGCACACTCATCTACAATCTCGCTGGCAGAGATTGTCATGGCTGCTAAAAGAAGTAAACACAGATGATTTCATGACCTTCACTTGTTTTGATACAAGCCAACTCAGATGTATATGGAAGTAAGAATCATTTGCATGATATTTTTTAAATTATATCTGAAAAGATTGTATTCTTTTGTGAAATATCATACAACTACATGTATTCATTCATAATTGTTTTTGGTCTGATTGTTTCCCTTGGCAATGACAGATGAGGGGAACAAATTATATCCCTTACAAAAAAGTAGGAGGCTAAAATTAAATTTTTTAAAGCGAGGCTGCCAGAGGGTGTCACCATTGCTAGAGTGGGAAACAACATGGAGGCCATTAAAACAGCAGACAGATGTAGAAGATTAACTAGAAAAAGAATGGCATAGAGAGCTAGTCAGAAACAAGAAACTCTTGAATGAATGTGAAGAGAACCTCAAAATCACCAAGCTGCTCAGAATGACAGACTGAATAAAGGGTATACTGTGGAATTGTAACAGTAATTTGTGAGTTGTGTCAGGCAAAACATTTCTCAACGGAACGTTCTACAGTAAAATTCACTAGATGTTGTCACAAAAGACAAGGACGGCTGAGTTCGAACGCTGACCCTGTGACACATCCATTGCTTTTTCCTAGCCAGATCCTGGAGGGCAACCTAAATTCCTCATTCATGCTAAGTATTCACACTGGCCCAGCTAGTGCCAAGTAAAAGGCTAAACAAACCATAATTTCAAGGGTACATGTAGTGCCTTGGTGCAGGTTTCCTGTAAGGAGACCAACTGCTGCAGTGGTTGTATGCTCAAGCAGCACATCATAGAAGAATAAACATTGTCCGCTTCTCAGCATTTCTAGCATACACACAAATAAGAGTTTTACTGTTTTTCAGACATTAATATAGGCAGTCTTCATTGTCTTGTATTATCCTCATCATTATCCTCATCATCATCCCCATCATTATCCTCATCATCATACTCATCATTATCCTCATCATTATCCTCATCATCATCCTCATCATTATCCTCATCATCATCCTCATCATCATACTCATCATTATCCTCATCATCATCCTCATCATCATTACCCCATTGCTGCCTGTGTTGTACAGGCCTTCCTGTCCTGTGCCATCTCTGCAGGGTCTTTCTATGCCTTCTTTATCTCTTTTAAGTCTTCCCAACACCAATTTTCAAAAAGGGAGACAATCGAGAATGTGGAAACCATAGAGGCATATCCCTTCTCAGTGTCCCTGGTAAAATCTACTCTAGAATCCTAGAGCAGAGACTCCGACGCCTAGCTGAGCCATAATTGGATGAGGTCCAGTGCGGATTCCGAGCAAACCGAAGTACTCAAGACCTAATCTTCACACTCAGACAGCTGAGTGAAAAGGCCCTTGAGTATAAGAGTGAGATCCATCATTGTTTCATAGATCTGGAAAAGGCATTTGACAGGGTCCCCTGGAGCAAACTTTGGGACTGTTTGGCAAGGACGAACATTCCAGTACCTCTGATTCATGCTATACAGAGCTTCTGCAAGTCTTGCAGAAATTATGTGAGGACAGCAAACCATAAGTCAGAAGTGTTCAGGACCACCACTGGTGTAAGACAAGGTGATATCCTGTCACCTTATCTTTTCATACTCCTCATGGACGATGTCATCAAGGCATGTAAGGAGAGAACAAGAAAGTATTCAGTGGGGTACTGGAAGATGAGACAGGTCTGTATTTCAGAGCTGGCATTTGCTGATGATGTTGCCCTGATTGCTAAATCAGAGGCACATCTCCAATCCAACCTACAAGTCTGGAAGGAAGAGCTGGAGAAGAGAGGGATGATCATAAGCAGCTCTAAAACAAAATCCATGGTGATAGCACGAGAAGAAGGAAGACATCAGATTAAGCTGGGAGAACAGGTCCTAGAGCAGGTCGGCCACTTTAAATACCTCGGAGCTATTATAGGCCGAAAGGGAGGCATCAAAGAAGAGTTGGCCACTCGAAAAGCAGCAACTGGGAGACTTTTTCAGGCCATAAATCGAGGATTCCTCAGCAAGAGAGAGGTTGGTAAGAAAACGAAGATGGCTGTATACCACTCCACCTATGTCCCAGTCTTGACATATGGATGTGAGTCATGGGCAATGACTACAACCCACAAAAGCCAGATCCAAACCTCAGAAATGAGGTATCTGAGGAAGGTGGTTGAAGTAACAAGAAGATACATGGTCCGCAAACAGACGATACGTCAAGGCCTAAAATCCCACCCCCTGCAGACCCAAGTAGAACAGTCCCAACTAAGATGGTTTGGCCATGTCTGCAGAATGGGAGAAAATTGGCTACCACGACAAGCATGGGAAACAAAGAGCCAGGGATCCAGACCCCCAGGACGACCCAGAGTCCGCTGGGAGGACATTAGACAATCTTTGAAGGACTAGAATGGAACCAGGCCAGGAGAAAGACAGCCAATAGGATAGTCTGACACTCTCTCTTCCAAACCTCTACACCTCATGGTAGAAGGGGAACAACTAGGTAAATAAGTAAGTAAGTTTCACATCCTTATGTTGCCGTGACATCTGAGTCCAGGTTCCTATTTTTGTGTGTACCCGACTTCTTTTAATGACCATATACATTGATATACAATAAAAGCTCCTCTTGACTTGTGTATTCTTATTCTGTAAGTGATGTATGCTCCTCCAGCTCTGCCTACGTTACGGCCAAGATATATGTCAGTTTACATTTGTAGGGATTTTCTGCATGAGCAATCAGCTTATCATTGGGCAAATGTATTCTCGTAATCTTTGTCTTTTCTTTGTGTACTTCAGGCACAATTTCCTTGATTTCTTATCAAGTATTCTTGTTTTGTCTTGCATTTGGTTATAGTTATGAAATAGAACAACATCCCAATGACAAACTCTAGATTGCAAGGCTGTCTAGTAAAAATTCACAGTTCCATTTTCAATGACTAATGTAACTGTTTTTATAATTCAATCTACTGCACTAAGAAGTAAAATAGTGACAAGAGGCATCCCTGCTATACTCCAATGCTCATCTCAGACAGTTATGTAAGTTGTTTTTACAGGAAGAATTCTGCATCTCATGTCTTCATAAGTTTTTAAAATTAGGTTAATGATCTTCCGGGGGACTCTCTAATACCTTATCTGTTTCCAAAGGGATCGTCTGTAGCTGAAGAATGCCATCTTGTCTCTTCTGATGCTTTTTCTTACTTCATTGTTCATTTCTATATATCGTTAATGAACCTTGGCTCTGAAACTCTCTTGTTTTGCTTGTTTTTAAAATCTGAATGAATCATTCCATATTTTTTTTTACATGTAACCTCTGGTCTTTTGTATCTACTTCCTCGTCTAGCTGTTGAAGCACTTGGTACTTACTGCACATTGTAACTGTAAATGTTTCATGTGTTTCCAGACTTCTGAGATATCCTACACTGTTGTCTGTAGTTATGTGTCATTTTACATCATCTGACATTTTTTTTTTTTGCTAACAGAGTGATCTGATCCACCTAATCTATTTATGTTTATATCATGTAATGATGATCAAAACTTCTTGTTTATGCAAATGATAATCTGATTTTCTGTCATGTGGTGATATATCAACTTTGCTACATGCTCTTTTTTTGCGGAAACACGCCTCCTACTAAAGCAAGTTGAATATTTCTCCTCCGTTATTTTCACAATCCCAAGCCCATGTTTCCCCACAATCTCTACAAGCCAATCTTGCCTGCAACTACCTTTGTATCCAGGTTACCAATCGAGATAGTTATGTCTTTATTTCTCTTTCTATCCATGACATTTTAAAGTTTAGTAAGAAAATACTAGTAAAAGTTCTGCTGATTTTGTGTGTTAAGACTAACATTAACATAAATTATTTTCTGTTCTGACCAAGAGTAATATCAGCTTAACACAACTGGAGCAATGTCTGAGGAAAAGATGTTGGTGTTACACTGGGGAAACCATCTGATAGCATTACAAAGCACTCATTGCTCAAGAACCTTTAGAGCAGGGGTCAGCAACTGGTCCATCTTGATCTACCAGTAAATCCCAAAGCATCATTGGTAGATCTGTTGGTGATACAAATTTCAAAGAAAAATAGTGGGAGACCACAAACACATGGAGAAGGTCATTGGAGACAAACTTCAAAGAGAAAAAGACCTTCAACCAATGACCCAGGACAGAAAGCTTGGTATGAACCTGCTGATGGCCCATACTCCACAGGAATCTGGGAGGTAAGGATGATGACCATGATGTGTAATATCAGTTATTTGTTATATATATAAAATATACGGGATAGTTATCTGTTATATTTGTAAAATAATGGTGGTTATTTGTTATATTTATAAAATAACGGTACAGTTGTTTGTTATATTTTTAACATAATGGTAATTTAAGTCTTAGCATATTCCATGCCAAAAATAAATAAATAAAAAAAGCTCTTACATCATCTCCATTATGATTCGTGTACTCCAGATCAAAGTAGTCGGCCTCCAAAAGCTGAAGATGATTGACCACTGCTTCCCAGAGTAGTAATCCTACTCCTTTCACCTGCAAGTGAAGACAAAGCAAACTTGAAACCAAAGACAAACATAAATAGTACTTCTTTATTTCAACTTCTTAATCATGTCCGCCACCTTCCACTTTCTTACAACAACAACAAATGTTTAACAGCGGCAAGCTGTAAGCAATGTGGGCTGATGGTGGACAAGAAGTGTTTTGAGGTGAAATTCTGACTGATTTGGCTGCAAGTGTCACACCGCTCTTTTTTCTGGTAGAATGACAAAAATGTGTTCAGGGTTATAAAACAAGTTTGTGTCTTTTATGTGAAGGTAGTCATTATGTCCTTTTATCGGAGGTGATCGTTATGTCCCTTTATGTGAAGGTGATCATTATGTCCCTTTATGCGAAGGTGATCATTATGTCCCTCTATGCGAAGGTGATCATTATGTCCATTATGCAAAGGTGATCATTATGTCCCTTTATGTGAAGGTGATCATTATGTCCCTTTATGTGAAGGTGATCATTATGTCCCTTTATCGGAAGGTGATCATTGTGTCCTTTTATTGGAAGGTGGTCATTATGTCCTTTTATGGCCAAAAGTGAAACAAATTAGTTCATGGCTAAAATTTAATAAAAATATATTTTTACAAGTCAATTTCTCGCTGTCTGCCTTGTATTTATTCTTGTCTTCAGCATTCTCTGCCAAACACATTTCTTCTTCATTCCATCATCCTACTGATCCTATTTCCTTTCATCTACGTTACTAAACCTGGTAGCCTCAGCTTTGGGCTATATGTCTATCCTCTTTGTCTGCCCCTTTGATTGGACTACATAGTTGTGTAAGTTATAGTTCTTAGTTTACTTAAATCTAGAACGCCACATGATACCAATGTTTATTTTCTTGACGCTATGTAATGGGTCCGTGTAACTTCTTGCGTGCATGTGAGAGAGAGAGAGAGAGAGAGAGAGAGAGAGGGGGGAGAGAGGGGAGAGAGAGAGAGAGAGATTTTAGTAGAGACAATGAAGCATTCAACTGTGCTTAGAAACATTCGTACATTCAGTGTTGTCACTCACGGAAGTTTTCCTTGTGTTTAAATACAAACCAGCGAGTTATTCTACAGCTACGCCTTCTCGAGTTATTTAAGGTCGCAGTGTTCCCGTTTTCTACATTACGTTTAATGACAGCAGATATTTTCGCAACTCGAGGGGGTGGGGTGACGTATAATGAAACAAGAGCCTATAGTAATCTGACAGTCTTTGTAACCTCATAGCGCTCTAAGATTTGCTAGCTAAAACCATGCATTTACTGCCTGTCTTTACTCAAACAACCTTACTTTTTCGTCTCCGCCTCTTTTCTTTGAACACAAGCAAAAGATGTGTTTACAAACTTTCGTGACCTGCCCGTCATAACAGGTAGCGAATCAGGTTTGTTTACCTCGTCTTCTCACGCGAGCTTATCTGTCAATCATACGATACCTGACAGACCGCACGTGAAAAACACAGAATCTTTTTGAAGTCTACGAAGGGAAATCCAAAATTCCCCGAGTACGCTTTGATGTCGAGTCGCGGGCAAAACCTTCGAGAAGCCCGTTAAACGTTATAAGTCTTTTGATGCCGGTCGAAAACCTTTATCTTGTAACTCTGTTTCTGATTCTCCGTTACACACAGTAGCGCGAAAATTAAAAACATCTATAGATCAGAGAAATATAATGATATATAAACTGTGTTTTCTTAAACCTGCTATCAGTTGTCAGTCAGAATTTTGAATATTCTAAGCACGCAGTCTAGAACCATTCTGTGGAAATGTGTTATTAGCATTAGTGGGGATTTTTCATTCTGATTTTCTGGTAGGAAATAGTGCAGATGTGTTTTTTTAAAGTGTTAGCTTTTACCATTATAATTCACTTCGATTTTTTTTTCGCTGTTAAAACCTAGTGAAATAAAATAACGCTTAGCGATTTCATACCAGAGGCTAAATTAAACTGTTAATTTTCACCACATGCTTTCTCACACGAGAAGAGACGGTTTTAGCTGACTGGACTTATAGGATAAAACGTCTGATAGTGATAGTAAAGAATTCACGATATATTTCATTTTGTGTATTTATTATAAGTGCCTATTAATTTAATACCATATGATGACTAACAGACGCCGACAAATTGAATAGCTATTAACGACAGGCGATATTTTGTGTAAGTGCGCATATGGATAATTAAATAATAATTAACATTGTACGCTGACTGCCGGCGCGAGCAGGGGGCAGAAGAGTTTGCATAACTCCATCCGACCTAAACTCAGCTGCTAGCGGAATTTGTTAACTGATAGGAATACGGAACCACCGTGTGCCGTTTAAATTTAATCAGGACTGTCGGAGTGGAGAAGAGATCGTCTTGTCCCCGTCAGTGTGTGTAGATATAGGTTTAGCATATTTTTATATCAATGATCTTATATTCTTCGCAGACCTGATCATAAGAGCATCCAGCGGTTTTTTTTTTTCACTTTTGGTTTTTCTTGGTTACGTGTTTCTCTACTTGGTTTGAGCGGTACCGATTTTTCATTTATAAAACGTGTACTCGCCACATATACATTAGAAACATTTTAACTTGTAAGTTTAACTGGACTTACAAAACTGTCGTGAGTTAGTCTGCTTCACAACACAGCTTCTGTATAATCCTGAGTAACTCTGATGAAAACCGCGCACCATACATTGTAGAAATTGTATGATACACTAGCCAATGGAAAGACTTCAGTATTCTTGTGTTTACTACAGCTTTGGACAGGCAAAATGGCCAGTCCTCATTTGTGCAACCGAGTGAAAGGTGCAACCGAGTGAAAGATGCAAATTAATTACATAAGTAGGAAAGAAGTACCACTTGGAAGAGGTCTCCAATTCTACAACAGGAATGTTACTTTAGAGGTAGTTTATTAAGAGAGATATATTGAGTGGAAAGGTTTCGACACAACGGGTTAGTCCCTAATTTAGGTATTTAAAATATACATAGAATAAAATGCACTTAGGAGACTAAAAGATTTTTATCTAGGAAGATAAAGATCAATTCTGGGTATAATTTAAGCCTTAGATGAATAAAATCGCTCCAGAAATAAGAAAGATAAGGGGGAAACTAGTTTTTCATAATTGAACAGAGACAAAATATGCCTCATTTTGGGATTCACAATACCCCGTTAGCCCCCTGCTTTCCGATATGCCGGATGTGCTAGTATAAATAGACCTTGCCCTTGCTAAATTGGGGCCATAATATTTGAAAAACACAGCGAGCAGAAAGAAGCGGTAACTTGCAAATGAAGATTGCCTTTGCCAGTTGTACCTGAAAGCAGATCAAGTTTGCCATTAACAGCTCGTCTGTGTGTGCCTGAGGGTAAGAAATATATATATATATATATATATATATATATATATATATATATATATATATATATATATATATATATATATGTATATATATATATATATATATATATATATATATATATATATATATATAATTATATGATTTGCTATTGATTCACTACAGTGTGTTGGTAAGTGTGTAGACGTGTTTCTGCAACCATTGTGTAATTTCTGAAGGACTTACCCGCCTGTGTACATTCAAATTAAATTGAGAATGATAGCAGAATTGTGTCTGTAGGTTTGGAAAAGCTTTTAAAGAAATATTTCTTGAGGAAATGGGACAATAGCCTGGAATATAAGAAAGAAGGACAGAAATTGTTTTAATATATGGATCAAGGTATTACTTAGTATTTTATACTAGACCAAATCATTGTATGGAGGCGGATCATGGACAGATGGATCTAACTAAGATTTTAAAAGGAAAGTGTAGTCACGGTGAACTGGATGTGGGTAGTGCTGGTATATATTGTCCTGTGCATTTGCTAGCACATTATCTGACATTGTCTATCTTCCCCATCTTGTGTAATAATGGAATAGTGATGGACCATATAGGGGTTACTGTTGCGTACAGTTTCACTGAGTTTATAATCTGTTAAATGTACCTGTTTAGTTTGGAGACATTATTTTTTTAGATTCCTGATCAAAGGGGTATTACTCATGTTTTACTTGGGTTGAATTCAACAGTGGTTGTTATCCCACTTGTTTTAACTTAGCGGACTAATATTAGAACCGATGTCTGGTTGCCTGACCATATATGGCTTGAATGGTCAGCTTTTCTCGGAATGTTTGCAACTAGAACTGATGTCTTATTACCTGACCATATATGGCTTGAATGGTCAGTCTTTTTCCTAGTATGTGTTCAACATCGCCTACCTGAGTTTAGCTCAGAGGGTCTAGCGTCTATCGACGCATGCGCAAGTTTTTGGTGGCGCGTTAAGAAAGACTTCCGATCTAGAGTCGAGCTGTGTTTTTCAGAGTGTCAAGACGTGCTTTTGGTGTCTTCGATCTGGCTTTAAGCCTGGGGAAGGAAAGTCCTCTGTGTGTGAGACCAAGATGTCTAAAGATTGTTTCCCCATGATATATTTCTATGCGTCTAGGAGACGAGTGTGTTTATTAGTGTTATTCTGAAGGGATGACAAGGTAAATTATGCTTTGATTCATTTTCCTCTATTATCAGAATCACGTATAACAATTATTTACCAGCTCAGTGACTTTTCCCTGGGCGGGAAAGAGTCATTCAAGGATACAAGAGTTTGAGCTCACGAATTATGCTGACATTATTTGCTTAAGGTCTGTATATGCCTAAAGAACATTATATTATCATATTGGACAGGGTCTGACCCACCTTGTTTGCTAAGGAATACCACAGAGGCCTGCCATTTTTTGCAGCCTGCTGTATACTAGACAATGTATCTGACTTGCTGATGTCAGAATAGAGTTGGGTTAAACTCATATTTAAAGACCCGCTGGCAATGCGGGGTATTTTTGCTGTGGCTGTAGGAAGAGAGTTAGATGGAAGTCAGCATCATATATGCACAGCTTACTGATGAACTGTTGATGCAAACTGTACTAAACTGTCGTCATGTTTACAATGTTCCTGAGTTTTGTCAAATGACTATGTCCTGATGTCGGCGTCTCTTGTAATCGTACTGCATTAAAGTATTGTAAAGTCAGCTGCTGTTAACAACGTTCTCTGACTTCTACATGTGGTTGAGTGGGTGTATCGTGCCATTGTCCAAGAGCCTATACACATTCACGTCCATCATCTTATCTGATGTCTGCTCACCCACACATCATGTCAACCACACATTTCTACGATCACTACACATCTGAGAGCCTGTACGTTTGAGAGAGAGTCTTCATTACACCCTGTCAGTGCCTCAACGCCTGGTGTCCTATATTCACATCATTGTACTGCATAGGTTGACCTGACCCCTACTCACATATACAACGCTGTTACATTATGGTGGCCATTCTACACACCTCAACAGTTACGTTTATTTTTGTTTCGGGCTCTATCCTGACAACTACAAAACAAAAACTTTATAGAGTCATCCACCTCTGCTGGACTCTGTGGTGCAAGTGCCCTTGTGGTTAACAGGGCCAGATACCCAGCTTCCACCGCCTGGAGAAATTCAAAATACATGGCAGGAGAGTGGCAGATCTCTAAACACAAGATAAGTGGCAAAACAAAGCCACTGATCTGCGTATTCAGATTATACCCCTATACTAAAAGACGAGATGCAAATAAACATACAGTGAATGATGAAAAGTGTGGACATAAATTTACCCATTACTAGCTTCACAGTCAAGAAATAGTGACAAAACTCATTAGTATCATATCAATGTTCTTTAAAAGGAGATAATTAATCCAGTTGATAACCTTCAACAAGTGAATGGCTTTTGATATTGTTAATTATTTTCAATGTTTATTGATTTATTATTGTAAATAAAGTTGATTTCGTTTCAAACTTTCCAGACCGAAAAGAGAAACGGTATAGGCTAAATAAATTGTAAATATTTACCAACAGACTTACTTGCTTATTAAAGTTGAGTTCATGTTCTTGTTGGAAATAATTTTGTTAATATCCCCTAGCAGAGTCAACAATAATAATAATACAATAATCAATGGAGGATCTTGAGAGGGAGCCCATAGGGATCCAGGATAATACAATAACAATAAACATCATACCTGGAAACTTATACAGCTTGACCCTATCTTTGATATCCATACACCCTTACTCTTTTCAGAGAAGGGGGTATTACTTATAAGACCAGACTCTTATCTGGCACTATCCTGGTATCACCTGATACAACTTTGTGTCAAGGATATATTATATTTTAATAACATCTCAACCCTCTCGCGACAAAAACCCAGATATTTTTTCCAATTTTTACCAGCCCACTTGGGTGTACAAAATAACATTATTGTTTCAGACTTCTGACAATCCACAAGCGGATTTATCCAGATTTTACGCTGTGCAGAATTGGAGCTCTAACATAGAGTTGTCCGATAGGATTATCATCGTCATTTGTAAAAGAATTTTAGCAACCAGATGTTTCCCAATACTGGAAGTATTAACTGTGAACCCCAAGATCACGTTCCTACACCAACTATTCGCGGTGACATTTTGTTCATCGAGGGAAAAATAAAACACCCGATTCGGCGTTCACCTCCCTAGTCTTTGTTTGTTAGAGGATGAACTGGGGCCAATTTGGGAAGTGAACCGGAATATATATATATATATATATATATATATATATATATATATATATATATATATATATATATATATATATATATATATATATATATATATATATATATATATATATATATATATATATATATATATATATTATTTTATTTCAGGGATAATTGTATTAAAACTAAAACTAAAGCTATGAACTTTTCTAACGAGACCTTTGATATCATCTTGAACGGGGAAATACTACAGAAAGTTGAAAGTTTCAATTATTTAGGCAGTAAAATGACTCAGGATGGTGACACAACAAGAGAAATCCATACTAGAATTGCTTTGGCAGCTAGCGCCTTCAATAGATTATCTAACATTTGGAAATTATCATTGAATATACATACCAAGCTTCGTCTGTTTAATTCAAATGTTATCTCAGTGTTAACATACGGCTGTGAGAGTTGGAAAATGGAGAACAAGTGGCCATACATGAGAACAAATTTTAGAAAACTCATGAACATCAGTTGAAAAGAAATTCAAGACTAATCGACAAATAAGGAAGACTCTAGGCAGAAATATGTCTCCGACTATATAAGGAAAAGACGATGGTCATATATCGGTCATGTCCTACGAATGCAAAAAAACAGAATACCACTACAGGCGCTCACTTGGGTTCCTGAGGGTAAGCGGAAAAAAGGAAGACCAAAAGAAACACTCAGAAGAACAATAATAAGAGAAGGAAGAACGTTGGGCCTAAATAATGTGCAAGAGCTAAGAGGAGTGGCGTCACAACGAACAACCTGGAGAGCACTGGTTTCTGCCTTATGCGCCGTGTTTGGCGCTTAAAGAATTTATTATTATTATAATTGTATTTCCAAGGGATATCACCAAGAGTAGGTAAGAGTGAGTGAGTGGCCACTGTTTTGAAAGAGTGAGTGAGTGGCCACTGTTTTGAAAGAGTGTGGGAGTATTTTTCTTTGTTTCGGGGAATTTACCAACATTGGATTTGCTTAAACTTGTTTACTTTACTGGGTAGCATATAGTAGGAACTTGTTTACTTTACTGTCTACTCTGCAACATAGTGCTAACCTTCGACCTTTGGGTTATTAACTTTGGGTTCTTTTCTCCATAGGGGAAGGGCGCATCTATTCTGCTATTTCATATGTATGTAAATCTGATTTTATTTGATCTTTCTTTAGATCTTTGGTGTTGTCGAGTTTAAATGATAATAAACTACAAAGAAACTTACCTTTGTGTGTTGGTACACATACCCATTTAACCGTAGTTTTTACACGTTTGTGTGTCTTGTTGTCACATAGCTGTGTGTGTGTAGAGAGAAACGTATCTATTCTGGATAGGGAGACAAAAGCTGTCTTGCACTAAAAGTGCAGTCGTACGGATAAGCTGGAATAGATTACCTAATCACTCCAGAGACATCTTTTTTTTCTCAATTCTACCACCTGTGAAAAAATCTATTTCTATACCTTCTCGCATATCTGTCGACATCACTCTATATACTCAGACGGGCAAAATAAAACAATTAACCTTCCGTACGACAGTGGGGAACAACACCTTTAGACCTGATGTCGTCCAATCTCAGCTCTCATAATTCTGCTTTAATGCAACTATTTTATAATCTGCATGATTCCCATAGGTCTCTATGGAGACAGAAGGAAAAGTACTGCTACTCCATAAAGAAGTAAGGTGATAGCACAGTGAATGTGGACAACAGCACAGTGAAATGTGAGTGACAACAGAATGAATGTGGGTTGCACAGCACAATGTGGGAAACAGCAGAATGAAAATGAGTAACATAGAACAAAGAATGTGTGATACATAGGACAATGTGGATTGCATAACACAGATGAATGTGAGTAACATAGCACAATAGATGCAGGTACCACAGCACAATGTGGATAACAGCACAATGTGGATAACAGCACAATAAATGTTGCTACCACAGCATGAGGGTAACACATAACAATGATTATGTGTACAATAGCACAATGATTGTAGACTGCATAGCACAATGTGGGTAAAACGTCACAATAAATATGGGCAACATACCACAATGAATGTGGGTTACTTCTTCTTCTTCTTCCGTCCTTAGCCACCGACCGTCAAAGCAGTCAGTGGCCATTACGCCTAGTGGCGTCTTAGGGCAACAGCAGATAGGTTTTCTTTGCCATTGTTTCCCATCACGCCTATTGGCGTCTTTAGGGCAACGGCAAATCAATCCATCTGCTGTTGTTTCCGTAATCGAAGTGACTGGCAAACGGGTGATCAGCCAATGTGGGTTACACAGCACAGTAAATGTGGATTACAAATCACAATGAATATGGGCAACTGATCACATTGGATGTGGATCCCACTAGATGATGAATGCGGACAAAAAAGCACAACGAACGTGTATTACATAGCACATCGAAGTTAGTACAGCAATTAATGAGGATAACAAAGCACAATGAATATGAGTTTAAAAAAAAAAACAAACAATGAATATAGTTAACGAATGATGAATGCCAGTTACACAGTACATTGAATATGGGTAACCCATCCCTATGTAGTTCCACAAAAACGAGAACAGAGAAAGAAGCGAAGAACATTTGTACAGAATAGGACAACAGTATAGTACCGCCTACTTCCTCTACTTTTCCTATCGACATTTTACATTCTCAACAAGACACCAATCACTAACGGTCATCCACCTTCTAAATGACTTTTCATCACATTTCTGTATTCTCCCCGCCCCGAGGCTAATTTGGTCCATTTGTTGTCTGGATCATGTCTTCTAGAGGCTTTCAGAAGCGTCCACACATTCCCGCAATTCTCTGGAGACCGCGTTATGTAGGGAACAAATCTGGGTCGATTTTCTTCTCACTTCTCTATACAGGAAAATGCTGTCACTGTTTCTTTTCGTGCGCGCGTTTATTTTTACACATATTTTTATTTACAATGCCTTTCTCAATCTTGAGAAGGGGGTGGGAAGAACAAGTATACAGGCAAGAACTACAAGGTAATGGTGGTCCTAGCGCCACCGACTGGCTACGCGGATAAAGCGCTGTCGTCTCACGGCAAGTTACCGGATTCCGCGATCGAGACCTGGTTGCGTTACGCTCCAGTCTACCCAGATATAAACAGGTACCCGACTGTGCTCTTGAGTTTAGGATGGCAAAAGGCGGCGAGAAAGGGAACTGGTCACCCCACCTGATTGAGACCTGAGACTCGTCACTCCCCTACGGCAGTACCTGATGTTGGGCGCTAACTTGACCTTGTTTAGTCCCATAACACAGACCTGCTGTAATGGAGTGAAATGTTAGAGACTTCACTTACTTCTCAACTTTATGAGGTGGGGTGACCTATTCCCTTCTTTGTTACCCCTGCCTTCCCTAACTACATTTTTTTTTCATAGTATTGCCTCTTACGGCGCGTCCTATTCAACCTAAACACAAGGTTCATTGGTTATATTATGGCGTAAGTCCAAATAATGATGATTTTCATATTAGATCACAGATCTAATATGAATATGATCATTAAATTTGTGTTTTCTCGTGAAAAATCGTAGAATATATATGGAATTGGCGGAGGAAGTAATGAGCACACATTAACGTTTGTGTGATTCTTTTGGAACTTATCAACAAAATCCCATTAAAGAAATTAATTTGGATTTGGATTTTTTTAAAACATATCTACGTTAAATTCCTTGTTCGTCTATGTGTCTGTTGGCGAGGGACAACTCGTCCATAGATGCAGCTGTTTTGTTGAGTCCAGTCAATTTGACTTCTACCTTTTTTTTATGTGGATTTTATTACGCTCCCGACATTCATTAGTTTTCTTTATTTCCCATTTTGCCATTCTCCGTGGTCTTAATTTACATCCTCCTCGAGAGGTGGGAGGATCAGAGCGGAGATGACCAAGGCAGAATAAAGCAGGATGGAAACTACGGCTCTACAAATCAGACTAGGTCAGCTCTGATCAATGCTGATGGTCAAACATGAGCAGCGATAAAAGTGTGTGGCCAGACTGAACGCAATTTAAGGTCATCTCAATATCCCGATGTCCTCCTGGCGTCCTCAATTCTAGTCCCCGTTTCAAAGGGTATAAATGACTGGCTTGTTCGTGGATGAACAGTCTGTGAGTCTATACTCCGAAACTGTCAGGAATTCAAAGAAAAAAACTGTCAGAGAATTTGTAAGGGTAAACATTTAAAACAACCAGGCTACGAACAGTTCCAATGAAGAACAAAGGTGCCAAATTGTGGACGGCCAACAAGCCCTTCTTCAGGGTTCAACTTATGCGCACTTGTACTGAATGCAATGTGTGCTTCTATACTTCGTTAGTTATAGATATGGCCGTCGTTGGCTGAAATGATAATGTCCCTTCTTTCTTTTTTTTTTTTTTCTCTAATTGCCCGGACATGTGCTACGATGAACAGCGACAAAGAAGGCTTTTTTGCACCGATAATAGTTATGGGGTTTGGTTTGGGACACTGAACACACAACAACAACAACAAAAACTCTCTCTCTCTTACCGACATACAAACTCTAAAGGAAGACCAATAACAGATAGTGCCGTAGGCGAGTGAAGTGTTAGAGACTTGACTATACAAGGTCCAGATCTATGAGGTGGGATGGCCAGTTTCCGTCCTTGCTGCGTCTGCCTTCCCCAAAACAAGAGCGAAGTCAAGTACACATTTACAGCTGGACAAACTGGAGCATGACGTTACCAGGTTTCGATCCCGGAACCCAATAACTTCGCCGATAGAGGCAAACGCACTAACCGCTTAGCCAATCGTCTGCACATCCAAATTCTATAAGTCTATATTAAACACTGTATTCTTCCCCTCCCCCTATACAGCAAATTTCTACCTTACTTTGGAACGCGAAACGGCATTATCTTTACCAATTTTTCTATCTTAGTTTTTACAAAACAAAACATGATCATTACAAACACAAAGTTCCCCTATAAGCGCGTACACTAGATGTGAACCGAAAAAGAATGAGAAATCAGTGATCGACTATGCCATAGTTAGGAAGAACTCATTCAAGTATGTCCGGGATGCTAGAGTCTGGAGAAGGCCAGAGATCGGAAGTGATCACTAACTGCTAACAATTAAAAGAACAACTGAAAGAGTTGTTCGGTCTAGGAATTGCCTAACATCACGCAAGAAGCTAAGTAAACGAACGGGAGAAATGAGCATTAAGACCTACAAGCTGAAAGAGCCAGAAGTTAAGATCAGATTTCAAGAGCTTATTGCTACATCAGTGAGAAACACAGAAGAACAACCTGATGACATGGAAACCCTCTGGCTAAAATGCAAGGACGTCATAAAGACAGCTGCAACAGAAGCATGTGGTGAAGTTCGACTTGAGAAGAAGAGAAAGAGGAAACCTTGGTGGGCAGAGGAAGTCAAAGAGAAAATAAGAGAGACGAAAAAGGCATGGAAACAATACTTAGCAGCTAAAAGCACAGCAGAAAAACAGACATATAGAGAATATGTAACTCAAAACAGAAGCAAAGAAGAAGGTGCTAGCAGTAAAACAGAAGTCCTGGGAAGAATTTGGAGAAAAGCTAGAAAGCGATGCGCAAGAAAACCAGAAATTGTTCTATAAGACCCTAAAGAACATGAGGAAGGAAAAACAATGCCCTCTTAAATTTATAAAGGACAAGCAAGGCAAATTGCTTACTGCCAAAAGGAAGTAATGGAAAAATGGAAAGAATATTTCTCAGAACTCCTTGATGGTGAGCAAGATCAAGCATCAGAAACGATAACGACTAGCACATAGTGGAAACCAATGGTGGCGAAGATGGTATCAAGATGGAAGAACTGAAAGCCGCTATGGAGAAAATCATGATGGGCAAAGCAGCAGGACATGATGGTATAACACCAGAAATGGTTAAGTACATGGGAGCAGCAGGCGACCTATTACTCTTAAGGGTCCTATAGGCAGCTTGGTGCATCAAGACCATACCAAAGGATTGGGAGACTGCCATCATAACACCCATTTTCGAAAAGAGTGACAATCGACAATGTGGAAATCATAGAAGCATATCTCTTCTCAGTGTCCCAATGTGGCTTCCGAGCAAACCGAAGTGCTCAAGACCTAATCTTCACACTCAGACAGCTGAGTGAAAAGGTTCTTGAGTATAAGAGTGAGATCCATCTTTGTTTCATAGATCTGGAAAAGGCGTTTGACAGGGTCCCCTGGAGCAAACTTTGGAACTGCTTGGCAAGGAAGAACATTCCAGCACTTCTGATTCATGCTATACAGATCTTCTACAAGTCTTGCAGAAATTATGTGAGGACGGTAAACCATATGTCAGAAGAGTTCAGGACCACCACTGATGTAAGACAAGGTGATATCCTGTCACCTTATCTGTTCATACTCCTCATGGACGATGTCATCAAAGCATGTAAGGAGAGGGCAAGAAAACATTCAGTGGGGTACTGGAAGATGAAAGAAGGTTTGTATTTCAGAGCTGGCATTTGCCGATGATGTTGCCCTGATTGCTAAATGAGAGGAACATCTTCAATACAACCTGCAAGTCTGGAAGGAAGAGCTGGAGAAGAGAAGGATGGTCAAAAGCAGCTCTAAAACAAAAACTATGGTGATATCACGAGAGGAAAGAAGGTATCAGATTAAGTAGGGAGAACAGGTCCTAGAGCAGGTCAACCACTTTAAATACCTCGGAGCTGTCATTGACTGGAAGGTAGGCATCAAAGAAGATACCCGCAGCTGGGAGACTATTTCAGGCCATAAATCGTGGATTCTTCAATAAAACAGAGGTTGGCACGAAGACGAAAATGGTTGTATACCGTTCTACCTATGTCCCAGCCTTGACGTATGGATGCGAGTCATGAGCAATGACTACAACCCACAAAAGCCAGATCCAAACCTCTGAAATGAGGTATCTGAGGAAGGTGGTTGAAGTAACAAGAAGAGACATGGTCAGCAACCAGACGATACGTCAAGGCCTAAAAACCCAGCCCCTGCAGACCAAAGTAGAACAGTCCCAACTACGATGGTTTGGCCATGTCTGCAGAATAGGAGAAGATCGGTTACCACGACAAGTATGGGAAACTAAGAGCTATGGATCTAAACTTCAAGGACGACCCAGAGTCCGATGGGAGGACAACATCAGACAATCTCTGAAGGACTGAGGACTAGAATGAAACCAGGCCAGGAGGAAGACAGCCGATAGGATAGTATGGCGCTCTCGTCCAAACCTCTACACCTCACGGTAGAAGAGGAACGACTAAGTAAGTAAGATTTTACAAAATTAGATTATTTGTGTTGTTTTGTGCGTCCTGGCCCTGAGAAAAACCTAGTCATAACGAAGGCGTGTGCCCAAATAAAACTACGCTGACCTACTTCTCTATCTCGACGTTTCCCTCGTTTTACTACAGCCCGCATCATTTGTGCCTCCAACACTCCCCCCCCCCCATATTACTTTTCCAGATTATCATCATCATCATGTTCGTGTTTGCTCCATATGGAGAATGCAGCCAACAATGCAGCTGGTCCCCCTGCATGAAGATTGCACCCAGGTATTTGATAAAGACCTTTTTCATGATATCACATTGATAAACGCCTTGTTGAGGCACTGTTGTAAAGGTGTATTGGTGTAATTGGTCAACTCTAATAACCGAGCACAGTGTCAGGTATATATGTCACCTTGTCCTGGGATACAATGAGGCCCCGACAAGAATACAGTGTTGACAATGAGTGTTGCAATGAATGTCAATACGCGAATGTGTAGACTGTTCTGTGGAGTTGACTGATGGTTCAAACACTCATTCATGCCTATTTAGAAGTTTCTTATGCAAACCACTGTAGACGTTTCAATAATTTAATTTGACGCACACACTTGACAGAACGGGTACAGTTACAGCAACACAGGTCGACATCAATAGCATAGTGTTGACCCACGGTGTACAATAATAAATTGGCATTCATGTTGAGGACAATCACAATGGAACATCAGTATATAAGCATTCAGAGTTCCATAACGTATATAAATATTCATCAGGTCTTACTGACTGATCATGTCAGTTAATATACAAGGTTCCAACCTGGTTCCTAGACCGAACCTCTTTAGCATAAACGTAACTTGCACTTTAGCGAAGATTCCGTTAAATACAGTTCAGCCAATATTCTTCTGAGAAAACCTTAAACTACCGATAGTAGGTTTTCCTTTCATAAGTATGATCTCTTTATCATTCCCTGATAATAAGGGCGTCCCTGTTCTCTGGTAAATGATCAACAATACATAGCATTCCAAAATGGCTTCTAGTCTTGTAAACATCGCTCACGATAACGATGTACGACAAAGCTCCAATAAAGATTCAATTCATGAATATCAAAAGTTTCCACAAGCATCAGCATAATCTGTCCTCATAATTGTTGTATAGAAACCTAATCAGTGCTGCTAGATAATATGTCGTTCTGACATACCGACATAAGTAGATTCATGTAAACGTCTGCCCATCTTTAGCCTAGGGATGAACGAAGTCAGCAAAAGTACGTTTACCTTAGCATAAGAATACACTAGTAAGCACAAAAACGCTCTTCTCCTCGCGTTATGGAATGAACACTAGGGAACTCATGGATTTAACCATCACAGAAGAAAATATCTTCGTTCCCATCATCAAAAGAGATCACAAACTTCGGGCAGGTCTAAGACATGACTTCCCGCCATAGGCTCCTACATCACCGAAGAACTCTCTAACCTATCTTCATCCGCCGAAAAGCACCTGACCCCAAAAGTATAGTACAAGAAAAATAGTTCCACCAAAACATACTAAGATATCAGGATATAAGACATACTCGTCCTACATGGACAAGAACTACACATAGATTCGGGTCATAGACATTCTGAAGCAAGAACAATCTATTTCTAATCAAACACAGAATAGATTAAAGTAAGTCTAGATACCTCCGCTGAGTTCGATTTTTAAGAACGATATAAAGAGCGATAACTCACAGAATGAATACCCATCGCCTAATCTGAGTTCTGTCCCTTTAGACCGAAAAACGTGCATTCACAGATAAATACATTTTTATCACACAAATAAATACATTTTACATTTGTATGCGTAATCCGTGCGTCACCAAAGAATATGTGCGCAACAGTATTCTTGTGTTCTAGGTACTGTAGTAGTTTGTTTGACACATTATGAGGTTGCCAGCCTCATACACAACCTCATATTAGTTGTATTATATCACATGCCTCAGAAAGCTGCAGTCCTATTCTATTCTATTCTCTCTCTCTCTCTTCTCTCTCTCTCTCTCTCTCTCTCTCTCTCTCTCTCTCTATATATATATATATATATATATATATATATATATATATATATATATATATATATATATATATATATATATATACACACACACAGGGTGGTCATAAAGTCTTTCCCTGATTTCAAATATTTACGAGATCCTCCAGATGTTAAAAGCATCAAAGCTTGGTATATAAAGTTTACGGACACTGGCAGCGTCGGTGATATGCCCAGAGCAGGTAGGCCTCGTGTGAGTGAAGAAACTGTGGACGCAGTGCGCACGGCGTTTCAACGCAGTCCTCAGAAATCAACCTATCGTGCTTTAGAGAACTTGCTATCCCTCGAATATTAGTGTTGAATATCGCAAATGTTGAAATCTACAAATAGCATTAAAAAACTGTTTTAGTTCTGGAATAATTTCCAAAACACCAAGTGTCTCTGCACAGAATACTTTTTTTTTTTTAAATTTTTGAAATCAGGGAAAGACTTTATGACCACCCTGTGTATATATACTAGAATTGCTTTGGCAGCTAGCGCCTTCAATAGATTATCTAACATTTGGAAATTACGATCATTGAATATACATACCAAGCTTCGTCTGTTTAATTCAAATGTTATCTCAGTGTTAACATACGGCTGTGAGAGTTGGAAAATAACAAAATCATTGGAGAACAAGCTGAATACATTCGAGAACAAATGTCTTAAAAAAACTCATGAACATCAGTTGGAAAGAATTCAAGTTCTGGAAATAATCCAAAATACCAAGAAGTCCTCTGGGCACAAATATGTCTTTTTTTTATTTTCCTACGAATAAAACAACAGAATTTCACTTGAAATCAGGAAAGACTTGGGCCTAAATAATGTGCCAAGGCACAACCAACCTGGAGAGCACTGGTTTCTGCCTGTGTTTGTGTATATATTATTATATATATTATATATATATATATATATATATATATATATATATATATATATATATATATATATATATATATATATATATATATAATAGCCCCTTCAGTCATAACTGACTATGGGAATGCGCCCCTGAGGTGACAGCCCTCAGCTGCTTATTTTCCTGGTGCTCCTTTCGACGTTTTCTCCTCACCTCTGCTACTTGTGTGAGCCTCTCTTCGCCCAATCTGAGGTGGCGCCGTAAATAGCATCGCCACTTAGTGCGATCGGCAGCTTCATCCTCCCATGTTGCTGGATCCATGTCCAGTGCCCTCATATCTCTCTTGCACACATCTTTGAACCTCAGCTGTGGTCGCCCAACTGTTCTCTTGCCATCTGCTAATTGTCCGTAAAAGATATCTTTTGGGATGCGACCATCTTCCATGCGGCGAACATGGCCAAGCCAGCGAAGTCTGCGCTGTCTAAGAAGCGTATACATACTTTGAAGGCCAGCACATGACAACACCTCGACATTTGTCACTTTATCTTTCCACGAGATGCCGAGGATGCGGCGTAGACACCGCAAATGGAAGGTATTGAGCCTTCTTTCTTGCTTAGCATAGGTCGTCCAGGTCTCGCTGCCATATAGGAGTGTGCTGGTGACGCAGGCATTATATACCGCAGCTTTGGTCTTCATTGTGAGTTTAGAGTTTCCCCAAACACGCGATGTGAGGCGGGCAAAGGTAGCTGCAGCTTTGCCAATGCGGCTGTCGATTTCTGTATCCAGTGAGAGTTTGTCATTGATGGTAGACCCTAGGTATGTGAAGTGGTGCACCACTGCCAATTCATAGTTATCGATAGTGATAACTGGTGCAGCACCCACATCCTGACTCAGCACATTCGTTTTCTTTAGACTTATTGTGAGGCCAAAGTCCTTGCATGCTTTAGTGAAGCGATTCATCAAGCTCTGAAGCTCCTGTTGGCTTTGAGTGACGACTGCAGCATCATCAGCGAACAACAAGTCTCTTATAGTGACCCTTCTGATTTTTGTTTTTGCCTTCAGCCTTGAAAGATTAAACAGACGGCCATCTGACCTAGTGTGAAGGCATATTCCTTCAGTTGCATCTCTGAATGCATGTTTCAAGAGTAAGGCAAAGAAGATTCCGAAGAGGGTCGGAGCCAGAACACAGCCTTGTTTAACGCCACTTCGTATATCAAAGGGCTGTGACGTGCTTCCAGCATATTGGACTGTTCCCTTCATGCCGTCATAGAATGACTTTATCATTTCCAGCATTTTAGAAGGGCAGCCTATTTTCAGGAGGATTTTAAAGAGTCCATCCCTACTAACCAGGTCGAATGCTTTTGTGAGGTCTATAAAGGCGATATATAGTGGTATTTTCTGCTCTCTTGATTTTTCCTGAAGCTGGCGGAGAGAGAAGATCATGTCTGTTGTTGATCTGCCAGCTCGGAATCCACACTGTGACTCTGGATATATGCGCTCAGCTAACTTGTGTAGTCGCATTAAGATGACTTTGGCAAAAACCTTACCAACAATACTAAGAAGAGAGATGCCTCTGTAGTTATTGCAATCACTTCTGTCTCCTTTATTTTTATACAGTGTTACAATCTTGGCATCTCGCATGTCTTGAGGAATAGTTGTCTCTTCCCAGCACTGGCACAGCATCCTATGCAGGGGATGTAATAGCGTGCTCTTACAGCATTTGATTAAATCAGGAGGAATCGCATCACTGCCTGGTGCTTTGCCAGAGGCCAAGCTATCAATGGCCTTGCTGAGTTCCTCTAATGTTGGTTTTTATATTTTATATTTATTGAGGGTCAGATAGATGTTTAAAGCTCTCATATGTACGCCTGGGATTTTCAGACGTGCAATTGAGCGCAGCAATGATATTTTTAAAAATGTTATTTGCGTACGACCGTGCACCAGTATTAAACTAGGCATGGCGCGGTATGACGCATAGATGTGGTTGGATACAATCAATGTCCTTGGGGGCAGATCCAATGATTCTTCGTCTTGAGCAGACGTTACTTGTTCCGTGGTCTTATCCTAGGTCTAGGGAAGACACGGCTCCGAAGTTAATTATGATCATCTGAGAGATGATGTTATTCTTGTGCGAGTTATGCCAAGAATCTTGTATCGCCAATATTTAGCCAGAACCGGCTTGTTGAAGTATCTAGCCTCAGATACATATCCTCCAGTACCGTTACTGTATAGGTTCAGCCTGAACAGCTATGTCGGCTGTTAGTGCGTTCAGTTGACGCTAGGAGATATTTTGGATCGTGTTTAAATATATATATGCTCAAAGCTATTGACATGGTCATTTTTTTAAACCTATGCGTCCTACCAATTCGTTGCCGTAGAGCTTCCGCTAACCTTGATGTGATAGCGGCAAGTGCGGTCGGTCAACGTCCGTAGTGACTGTTATTTAGCATGTATTTCTTGCCATGACTATGCTGATGAAAATGTCTGAACTACAGATGTCAACGTCTAGTCAAATAAAATATGTTTCGTCACTAACTTTTGCAAAGAGTCCAGCATCTCTTCGTTGCCAGATTTGCCTCGTTGGTCATACTGTCTTGACCCATTCACCATCGTTACCGAGTCTCATTGTCATTAGCCAGATCATCATCATACGACAAAGTAACGGCCCACAATATATTCGCGTCCTCCAGAAGTACGTCGGCTACATTAGCAGACCCGACAGACCAGTCAATACCAATGACACCTAAGAGACGTATAGCATGGTAACATATATATATATATATATATATATATATATATATATATATATATATATATATATATATATATATATATATATATATATATATATATATATATATATATATATATATATATATATATATATATATTGTCTCAGAGGCCCCCGGGAATTATACATGGGCTCTTTCCATGTAAACGAATCCTATTTAATCAGAATACTCCGACTTCTCATTCTATGAGGAATCAAGTTTTTCTCAAATAAAAAGATAAACGCATGCACAGGCATGTCTTCAAAATTGAACGAATACGTTGTTATCCTTGTCTTTCAATCTTTCCACAAAAGCAAGATGTGGGCGCAAGTCAAATAACAGCATTTATTTTCTCCCACAATTCCAGGAAAGCCACGACTAGATGCAATGTCACGCACCTTATCAGTTGTCGTTCCCAGTTTAATTTCTATCCTGAATTCTCACCCTGACTAATTCATTCGCTCCCACACAAACATTACACAACAAATACATTGAGAATGTTCTTCTCGGGGCAGTTTGCTTCTCCCCGAACAAATCATGTGACAGTTTCATCTTTTCCATTGTTTATTATGGGACCACCGCTGCAGATTAACAGTCCTTGTTCTCAAATGCCCAAGGTCAGCGACATAAAAAGGTCTTGAGCTGATGAGGACTAGGCATGTTCCTTGGGGAACTGGAGGCTGATGAAGATGATCATAACAGGAAGAAAGATGAGACGGAAAGACCTGGAAGTGATGGCACAGAATGGGGAACACATGGCCAGAACTTGCTGACAGTCTATGTTCTAAAGTCTATGTTCTAAAGTCTATGTTCTAAAGTCAGTTGATGGTTCATGAATGAATGAATGAACTTTAGGAATAAAAAAATCTGACAAATATCTGCCATTTGGACCGGTCTTGTTCACTCTAGCCTCAGTTCGTTTTAGAGCGCACTCGCTTCTGTTTCAGTGAGTGGATACACTTTTTTCCCAAAATACAAGATCTTAAGACAGGAAAGGGAAAAAAGTCAGCAGTAATTCTGTACATGGGATATTGATTACTGGAGGTTTTCCGATATCAAACCTGGAATCTAGTGGTCTCGTTGCGTCACGAACAACCCGACAAGTAAAAACACATTCTGACGCTGGTTGTTGAGGACAATTACAGATTCGACTTTCCATTAATGCTGGAACGGCTCGTGGAGGTGTCCCACCAACCTCAATCTCCCTCCCACACACGCCACTCCAACGAGACGTAACTCCACGCAGTCTCCAATATTCTTTCTAACACAACACGAGAGATTCCAACAGTCTTTGAAACAGTTCTGTCTAGTGGTTCCAACAGTCATTGAAACAGTTCTGTTTAGTGGTTCCAACAGTCATTGAAACAGTTCTGTCTAGTGGTTCCAACAGTCATTGAAATAGTTCTGTCTAGTGGTTCCAACAGTCATTGAAACAGTTCTGTCTAGTGGTTCCAACAGTCATTGAAACAGTTCTGTCTAGTGGTTCCCGATCCTTAACTTTTCACACAGATACATCTCTTACTCTCGTGAACTTCCCCGGGGAGGGGAGGAGGGAGGGGGGGGTGTACTCTGAGGAGACAAAGAAACATGTCGTAATAGGCAATTACTATGAGGTCGTGCGTACAGCTGGCAACCTCAGCATGTAATCTTAATTGCTACAGGAAGCTACCGCTGCAGGAGCACGTGAATGTTTTGATGTAGACCTCCGCTGGACCAGCTACAGTCATAGCTTCATGTTTCTTAAGGAGCAAAATAATGATGATGACTACGACTGTGATGACATGATGATGATGACTACGACTGTGATGACATGATGATGATGACTACGACTGTGATGACACGATGATGATGACTACGACGATGGTGACGAAGACATCATTTTAGTAAAACATACAACCAGGAGATGGTCGTTCTCATTCCTCCACCGACAAGCCTGGCGTCATTATGTACACACACACCTAACGCTCCAAAGTGACAAGACGTTAACCCACAAATCAAATAGTCGGTGTCAACTATCATGTCAGTGTGTGACTGCAGGTCACGTACATACACAAATCTTCTCACCAGATGTAACCAAAAATAAACATATCTCATTTCCTTCAAGTAGTCATCATTTTGTATCACTTTTTGGAAGCAAAGAGTTTTATCACAATCAGAGACAAGAACAAATGGGTTGTAGAGCATCCAGGTCACACACAAAATGATGTATATTAACAGCTCAGCAGAAAGTGAACAAGTAGTAATCTTCGGACTCCGTACGGGTCACAACAGATTAGGATACCCATCTATTCAGCTAACTAAACGTGATAACTACCGATAAGTACGTATAACTATGGCATAGTTTAAATGTCCACTGAACATCTGCTACAAAGATGACCAATATGTAAGGAGCAGAGAAAGCACGTATGGCCACCACCAGTACCATTCTGGGGGAGAGGGGGGGGGGAGAGAGAGAGAAGGAGAGAAACTCTATGGAGATACAAATAGCGCCAAACTGACCATCGCTTTCTTTGAAAATATTCAAGTAGGCGTCTGAAAGTGATCGAAGAAGAAGTATCACTCAAAGGTCACCAACTGTTGATAGACTTAACATACAGGACAATCAATCAACATGGAATGTCTCAGCTGCCATGTCAATGTTACTGTCGTCACTTACACAACAAAAGGTCTCACCAGATGTATTTCGCTGTAACAAACAATATAGTCAGTCACTTAGGTCCCCAAGTAAAGAGAGACTTAATATAACGGGCAACCAACCAACATGGTATGTGTCAGCTATCTTGCCAGTATGGCGTACAGTCGTCACTTACAAAGACCACAGATCTCCCCAGATGTATATCGTTGTAGCAAACCGAGAAAACCAAAACAGATTTCATAACTTCACGTAGACAAAATCTTATATCAGAATCTAAGGTCGCTCACTAGATGTATATCGCTGTAACGAACATAAACAGATGGCATACCTTCACGCTGTCATAATATTGTCTCTAAGGTTACTAAGTGAAAAGAGACTAAACAGGACAACCAATCAACAAGCTATGTGTCAACTATTCTGTCGACGCGACTTCTGTCGTCACTTAAGAGAAAAAGCTCTCCCCAGATGTAACCAACAGAAACCTTCAGGTAGTCACGATCTTGAATCAAACTTTCAGGTCAATATTCTTAGTAACAACTTCTTTTTCCCTCTCTTCCAGTGGTTTCTATGGTTACGAGCCACCGATGCTTCAAAACCACCAAAGGGAGGGTCGGGCCACTACAATGATTTGTGTAGTTCACGTTAAGGTCCTTACAGAAAAAAAAAACTAACTCTCTCTCTCTCTCTCTCTCTCTCTCTCTCTCTCTCTCTCTCTCTCTCTCTCTCTCTCATTCATCAACTATTTAAGTATCTTGAAAGCTACAACTCTCCGTTTGAACTGGCTCATGATGGAACATGACGGGACATAAGTGTGTTGAGCTCTTTCTTGTATCTTGCATATCCTGCTGATGGCACTAATTCTCCTGTGCTCATTTCATTCACTTCCATTCCATTTCAACTTGACTGGATCCTGGATCTATGTAGTCAAACGTGTCATGACTTTTGGTCAATATCTTCTTCTTCTTTTGATACCATACCAATGTTACTGTCGTCACTTACACAACAAAAGGTCTCACCAGATGTATTTCGCTGTAACAAACAATATAGTCAGTCACTTAGGTCCCCAAGTAAAGAGAGACTTAATATAACGGGCAACCAACCAACATGGTATGTGTCAGCTATCTTGCCAGTATGGCGTACAGTCGTCACTTACAAAGACCACAGATCTCCCCAGATGTATAATCTTACAAACCGAGTATGGCGTACATGTCGTCACTTACATAAACAGGACAACCAATCAACAAGCTATGTGTCGACGCGACTTCTGTCGTCACTTAAGAGAAAAAGCTCTCCCCAGATGTAACCAACAGAAACCTTCAGGTAGTCACGATCTTGAATCAAACTTTCAGGTCAATATTCTTAGTAACAACTTCTTTTTCCCTCTCTTCCAGTGGTTTCTATGGTTACGAGCCACCGATGCTTCAAAACCACCAAAGGGAGGGTCGGGCCACTACAATGATTTGTGTAGTTCACGTTAAGGTCCTTACAGGAAAAAAAAAACTAACTCTCTCTCTCTCTCTCTCTCTCTCTCTCTCTCTCTCTCTCTCTCTCTCTCTCATTCATCAACTATTTAAGTATCTTGAAAGCTACAACTCTCCGTTTGAACTGGCTCATGATGGAACATGACGGGACATAAGTGTGTTGAGCTCTTTCTTGTATCTTGCATATCCTGCTGATGGCACTAATTCTCCTGTGCTCATTTCATTCACTTCCATTCCATTTCAACTTGACTGGATCCTGGATCTATGTAGTCAAACGTGTCATGACTTTTGGTCAATATCTTCTTCTTCTTTTGATACCATACCAATGTTACTGTCGTCACTTACACAACAAAAGGTCTCACCAGATGTATTTCGCTGTAACAAACAATATAGTCAGTCACTTAGGTCCCCAAGTAAAGAGAGACTTAATATAACGGGCAACCAACCAACATGGTATGTGTCAGCTATCTTGCCAGTATGGCGTACAGTCGTCACTTACAAAGACCACAGATCTCCCCAGATGTATATCGTTGTAGCAAACCGAGAAAACCAAAACAGATTTCATAACTTCACGTAGACAAAATCTTATATCAGAATCTAAGGTCGCTCACTAGATGTATATCGCTGTAACGAACATAAACAGATGGCATACCTTCACGCTGTCATAATATTGTCTCTAAGGTTACTAAGTGAAAAGAGACTAAACAGGACAACCAATCAACAAGCTATGTGTCAACTATTCTGTCGACGCGACTTCTGTCGTCACTTAAGAGAAAAAGCTCTCCCCAGATGTAACCAACAGAAACCTTCAGGTAGTCACGATCTTGAATCAAACTTTCAGGTCAATATTCTTAGTAACAACTTCTTTTTCCCTCTCTTCCAGTGGTTTCTATGGTTACGAGCCACCGATGCTTCAAAACCACCAAAGGGAGGGTCGGGCCACTACAATGATTTGTGTAGTTCACGTTAAGGTCCTTACAGAAAAAAAAACTAACTCTCTCTCTCTCTCTCTCTCTCTCTCTCTCTTTCTCTCTCTCTCATTCATCAACTATTTAAGTATCTTGAAAGCTACAACTCTCCGTTTGAACTGGCTCATGATGGAACATGACGGGACATAAGTGTGTTGAGCTCTTTCTTGTATCTTGCATATCCTGCTGATGGCACTAATTCTCCTGTGCTCATTTCATTCACTTCCATTCCATTTCAACTTGACTGGATCCTGGATCTATGCAGTCAAACGTGTCATGACTTTTGGTCAATATCTTCTTCTTCTTTTGATACCATACCAGGTGGCGTAGACGATCATGTGGGGGGGGGGGGGGGGGGAGGATTTATCTCTTTACAGCCCACCAAATATCTTTCATATGAATTAACCACGAAGTCAGATTCTTCCAGGGCACTTCTTAACGTCTAATCTTTTTTATCTTTGCAAAGGTAATTCAGTCTTAACTAATCCTACTTCCGACCAGTTAGAGTTACACTATGTAGAAGGAAATTTTAACTATATGTATCCTTTACCTTGAAATGATTAAGATTATGCAATCGAATCACACATACATACTAGTTATAACGGTAACCTATTTAATTACACATTATGTATGTAAACAATACGCACCAGGTGTGGCAGATGGCAAGATCTGTAAATCAATTCCCAACGTATGTTTAGGAAATCTGACGTACCCGATTTTCGGAATGACAAATATCCCCGGTTGGGAAAGAAACCATATTTGGACATTGCCTAGAAATAAGAATGGAAAGCACGGAACAATAGTGAAGACATGGATAAAACCCCACGCGCTCAAAATGTTTCACTTACCTTCAACATCTAGCGAGAATGGATCCAGATTTCCTAAAGATCTCTTTGATTAAAATTCTTAACTAAGAAGTTTTCTAGTAAAATATATAAAACTCTAATAGCTTTAACAGCTATTTTGTGTGACCTAATTTCTTTTACCCGGCTAAATTAAAATCCTGTTGGCGTAGTCACTCGACTGTGAAGTCTGTTTACTTAGGAAGAAACGGATGCATGGCTGTTTTAAACTGCGACTTACTGTGATAGACAGAGAGAAAAGAAAGGTCTGTGGAACAATTTATGTGAATTGTACATCAGTGAGATAAAGATTTACGGGATTTATTTTTATATCTCTCTAGTTTCTGGAAGACGCAGCATACTCTTGGGAAGAGGTGTTCATTGGAAGAATACGTGCAAGAAAACGCTGTTCCCAGATTTCACTCGACCAAACATGTTTGATACAAAGGAATCACTCTGAGATCCAGCAGCCACGGAACCCGCCTTCTCCTGCAACCTATGCAGAGCCAACAAACAGAATGAACAGCTACGTGAAAACTCTGGATTCACATTGTTACATCAAAATTTCGAATCTCGTCTCAATGATTTCTCGGTGAAGAAGTCTTAAGGTATCACACTGAATCTTAAAAACTGTTCACTGTCAGCTGATTTTTCCTTTTAAATTAATGTATAACTTGATTGGTACCCAATTGTGATTTCTTAAACATTGTTAATGTGACGAAATGGATGACCTCTTCACGATCTTTGTTTCTCTTCGGCAGTGTCGGTACATTTGTGGTACTGATTTTTATTTGTGTACTTTTAAAAGTACCAATTTCTTCTCATTATCGGCTAAGGAGCAAGTAGTTTGTATGTTCAAACATTTGTGACACTCCTTGCAGATAATGTTTATCCTAGCTTGCGGTGAGCAACTGAGATAAGATAGTCGCCGGCGCGTTTAGACTGAACCGCTGATAAGACGAGATTACTGTCTGTGTGACACATGTGGGCAGACAAAGGTGACATAATCGCTTCCGGGCCGACTTGTTATGACAACTTTACTTTCTAATAAAATAATAAGTATTACAGCTTATACGTGTTGTCATGTGAGTTCCCCGATCTGTCTGTAAGTTTGTACACAAGCGCATCGGACATCATATTACCATATATGGGAGACGTGACCTTTGCAAAATTTTTCCATGTCGGAAATATTTTGAAAGTACCACACCCGACCTGTTTGAATATGATTGGAGCGTTTATTTAACTCCATAACAAACGAAGGCGTGGGAAGATAGGAATATATTCTGACCATTTCGCAGTTTTATTTCACTGTGAATTTCACACTCACCAAGACAACATCTGACCTCGCCTGAGTGAAGACTAGATTCATAATTCCTTTTGTTAACCGGGCCTTTTATTGGAGAACCAAATAAGACTTACAAAGCACAGAAAATCTCTACATTTTAATAAGGAACACCGGGACGAGGAAACTGAAGAAACACACGGAGTCAGAGAGGGAATCTATTGTAAAATTAAAGCCCCCCCCCCCCCCCAGACGCGTGTAAGAGACCGATTCTCTTTTATTCATCTGAGCAACAAGTCTGTAGCCAAGATTGGGGTAAGTAGTGCATTTTTCATTCTGTTTCATTACTAACATATATATATATATATATATATATATATATATATATATATATATATATATATATATATATATATATCTATATATATATATATATATATATATATATATATTACCCTGTGAATTTTAATGTGTGAAACTCGCTATTAGATGCCAAAGTCACGTGAGGCTGGCAACCTCAGCGTATAGAATGATGATGATTCATGAACCACCACTGCACGGGCTGGTGATTGTTTATTAATAGTTACGTAAAGAGAACTAAAAGCATAAAGTAGTTCCAGGTTCCATATGGAGCAGGGAGGGAAAGATGAAAGAAATGATGTACATTCTAAGAATAATACTACAGTTTCAAAGCTTTTCACTCAGTGTAAATGTAAACGAAAAAAACATATTCATGTTAAAATTAATAGAAGTTTTAAACTTTTCAACGTGTAAATATAAAGGAAACATAAATGAATTTATATTGTGAACACTTTTCGAACAGTGGAGATGTAAATGTAAAACATATATCTGTATGTTTAACCTTTTCATTTAAATGTAATGTAAAGCTAAAGCTATTCAGTTTAAATGTAAAGAAAGTTTTATCCCGAGGGATTAAATTTAATTCTCATCAATGGTTAATTCTGACATTCTTCTTCTTCTTCTTCCATCCTTAGCCATCAACCGGCAAAGCAGTATGTGGCCAGTACGCCTAGTGGCGTCTTAGGGCAACAACAAATTGATCAATCTATCGCTGTTTCCACCACGCCTGGTGGCGTCTTTGTGGAACAAACACAGACCAAACATTCTATCATTGTTTCCGTAATCAGATTGGTTGGCAAGCAGGTGATCAGCCCACTGTGCGAAGTTTTTACGGGATGGGGTAAACAGCCCCATGCCCATACCCTCCTTAGTCGCTTTTTACGACATGCGTGGTAGGGTGCAGTGTTACTATTCTTTGCTCCCCTTTCGGGCCCCGGTAACACACGGGTGAAAATTCTGACATGGGATGGTAGAATAGAAGAGGGGGCACATAACCATGTGTCGGAAAACGTCATACTCAGAAGAGCGTTTCGTTTCTATTTCTATTACCAGTTATTGGTGGTACCAGCAAAAAGGACCAATTCTAGGACAAGAAGGGACAAGTGGTTACGCTTTAAGACGAAAGACCAGCTTTGAAGACTCTCGTAGACTTTCCTGGGAAACGAGCTTCACCCTACAAACCTTGACCACGAGTGAACGTAGTGTACAGAAAACCAACTCATCAGGAGGAGGAGGATCAGAATCGTCACTGGCAGCTAAGTTAATCCATATGCTGCCTCACTGGCAGCTAAGTTAATCCATATGCTGCCACTTGAACCTCTTATCAAAAACCATCACCGAGTGATGATAACTTTATTTTGTAATTAACTATTATTCCTTTCTTTTAAACTGTTAAACTTAAAGTGATTATTAAATTGTGTTATTTGTAATTATACCAATTTAACTTCGATTCAATCATTTTAAATATACTACATGTTTGTCTCAGTCAAAGTTACTAAACACAAACTCCAAACAGAGCTATACTATAATAATAATTCCACTGATTAACTCAGCGGTGGGGGCTTAACGAGCTACAATAAACCATTGCTTAAATCCTTCACAAAAGTTGTCGGCAGATTACAGAATTAACGTGCTCAGCAACAGCCAGTATTCTCTTCGCTTATCTGAATATCTTGTGAAGACTCCCATGTGATAGAAGCTTTACTACTCTTCTATCTACATTTCTGCCAAGAGTAATATTGTGTAAAGATACTCCATTGAAGCGTATAATAGATACTCTTGAGTTTTGGCCACTGTTGGACCACTACTGCAAAGCAGGGGAGGCAATACCGTTACAGTTAAATCTAATTACATGTATTAAGCAAATAAACATACCTGTTTTAAATGAGTAAATATAAACGCAGAGTTGGAAGTTAATAACTTGTGTTTGAGGGAATACGTATAGGTCACACACGCACTAAACTCTGTTCTCGCATCTATCTAATGCTGAATAGTTTCTTCAGCTGGGGGCTCTTGTTTAATGAGCCAGCTGTCTTTATCAACGTACAGTATTATTTATTCCGGCGAGGAGTGGCGGGGATAAGAGCCTAGCAGCAGCAAATTATATATCAGCTTTATTGCAGTTTGATTTACCAACGTCCTTCACAACACTCTACATAGCAATATTCTCATCCCATCATTGATCCTACTGCCAAGAGTATTTATTAAATAAAAGTTTTATAACTTTCTAAACTATCCTTTACTCTAAACCACTGGCCACAATAAGTGGACCACTACGGCAGATTAGGAAGCCTAAGCCACAATTGTAATTCATACTGCACATAAGATGCGCACCTACTAACACATGTTATCTTCTTTCGCTCTTACATATTTGCAATTATTTCTCTCATAAAGTGGTTAGTCTGTTTCAGGCTTACCTCGCCGCCATATATCGTTCCCCTAACGGATTCGGCGAAAGCCATACTGTTTCTTTGTCGCAATAGGCATTCTTGAAGGATTGTTACCATATCAATAACTTTCACACCGCACGTGTTTTCAAACACAACCTAACCCATTCTTACACCATTCCCCCCCCCCCCCCTCCCTCCCCCCCACCCCCCCCCCCCCCCCCCCCCCCCAATATAACAATCCTACAAGACACAAACAGGACCAATGACATCTTCAGCGCTTCTATCACTCAACCCTTTATTGTGCCGACCTGTTCATCACCTACTCCCGTCTTCTCCCCCGTCCCCGTCTCACTATCTCCGGCCACTTCATTCCACATGAGAGAGCCCAGTCGGCCTCTAACAAATCTAGATGTTCATGAAAGGGGACGTGTTCTCGCCAACAGAGAAACTAAACACGCCACTGGCTCGCTCACTGATCTGGGCACTATCTTGATCAAGGGTCCTCAACCTTTCTTTTTCTTTGTCCCCGTACCCCTGGGCTTTTTGTAAGCCTTCAGTCTGGCTTTTTGTAACTCTCCCCCCCCCCCCACCCCACCACCCCCCCTTATTCAATACGACGTGAAATAAATTCTAGAGTTCACCTTGCATATAAGAAAATAAATAAATAGATTAATTACTTTGTCATGAACATAATTTTTTTCAGTAGGCCTACATAACATTATTAGTATCGTAAAGTTATTAAATGTTTGTGAGAGCAGTCACATAAATTAGTGAGACTGTCACAGGCGGATCTAGGAAGTGTTCAAGGGAGAGAATGATAAGGCCCCCCCCCCCCATCCCACCCCAATCCCGCTCCTTATTTACACATACTTTAAAACAAACCAAAATAATGAATTAAAAAAAAATGTGACTTGATAGTTTTATTATACAGTAGCTCAAAAATATTCATGTTTATAAAAACATATATAACTATTTATAAAATAATTACATAAAGGTAAGGTTTAACTACAATGAGAGAAAATTTGATAAAAATTCATACATAGTTTATATTATAGCATAACATTTTTTGATTTGGCATTGGCCGCCCGATATAGAAATTATCCGCCTCTTGTCACAAAGTCCTCTGTTTTTGCGGCTCGAGTGAAGTGCCCTTCAGCCGCCTGCCTGGAGCCTTTATTTGTCTCACTGTTGTATGGCGGTTCCCTTTATTGTCTTTTATTGTCCTGCCACGTAGAATTACTTGTAAACTACGTTCATAACCTTTAGGATATTTGCCATTGTCCAGTACCAGACGTGTTTTAATTCATTCGTCGTCTGACCTAACGATTACTTACACTTAAGTCCCAAATGGGGGAAAAATACTAGAGCAGTTGATATGAAATAACGGTTTTCAAAGTCCCAAGAGAGGGACGATCGCCCCGTCGCCACTCTCTAGGATCCGCCAATGGAGACCCTTGATTCTGTTTCTTGTCAATCAACAGCTTTATTCTTGGTAAAGTTTTTGAAAGAGGTACCTGCATATTATATTCAGCCTCCAGTTTGTTTCTTGCTTTTAATCTGACTTGAGAACATGACTCGCCATTCTCTGTCCAGCCCACAACGTTTTTTCTTTTTTTTTTAACACAACTTTCTGAATACTACAGCAAGATAATACAGATATTTACCAAATATTCTCCGTACTCCCTTGATCAACTTCTCATGCGCCTTGCGGGTACGTGTACCCCAGGTTTGGAACCATCTACATTAGACAGAAGCGACACCACCTGATCAGTACAGCCAGCGTTTTGTGGCTAAACGTCCAATTCTACCACGTGGGCAGTGGCTATATCTATCTAATTTAATGTGAACTCTCTTCGTTTTATCGCTTTCATGGAGGACGTACATACACATAACAGGTAAAGGTAGTGCCATAGCAGATAACGCCGTAGGGAGTGACTGTCAAAGTGTCACGAGTGGATTAAATGAGTCTGTCTGCGACAGATAAAAGTCTGAGTGAAGAGTGCGATAATAGATGTGTGCCTGAAATATACTGAAGCACATTAAAAACAATCCACTATTATATATACTGATGCCGAGAAGCTGGGGAAAAAAGTGTGGGAATGGATTTTCCCCGTGTTTGTCATGAGGTAGAGAGCGAATGGCTGCTGGAATGGAAAGTGCATGATTCAACCCACGGGTTTGTGTACAGACTACATGAAAACAATGAAAGTTACACATGCAACACGATTCCCAACAGCTATGACCCTGAGAAAATGTGTACGCGTTGTGGCAGTATACTCGGTATAAAAAGGCCGTTGAGACAAAACACACAGTACATGTGCTTGAAATGCCACGACTATCTGAAAACGACCGCCAACGAGCCATTGGTATGTTGGAGACCGGAATGAGCTCGCGGGCCATTGTCAGAAGGATGAATTGCCACCACAGCACTATTGTACGTCTCAATGAATGTTACGGAACCACTGGCAGTGCCCGGGATAGACTTCGAAGTGGCCAACCACGAGTTACTACCCCTGCGCAAGATCGTCATATTGTGCTGAGTCACCTAAGGAATCGTTCTCTCCCAGCAAGTCAAACAGCAAGAGCAATATTGGGTAGACGTGGGCAAGTCTCTCGAATGACAGTCATACGACGACTCAGAGATACAGGCCTTACTGCAAGACAACCTTATGTTGGGCCAAACCTGACTCACAGACATCGTCAGCAGCGCCTGCAATGGGCAGAGCAACATGTCAGATGGACTAGACTGCAGTGGAATGCTGTCCTATTCACAGACGAGTGCAGATTCAACATATCCTTTGCTGATGGATGCATGCGGATTTGGCGACGGTGTGGAGAGCGCTTTGCAGATTGCTGTGTACGTCAGCACAACCGATTTGGAGGTGGCAGTATTCACATTTGGGGAGGATTCAGTTTTCACCATCGCTTGACTCTTCACGTCTTCCGTGCAAATGTTAATGTTGTGACATATCGAGATGAGGTTCTGGATGCATTGGTTGCTCCTGCATTCACAAATTATCCAGACTTGCAGCTTCTCCAGCAGGATAACGCATGTGCGCACACCGCATGCATTACGCAGCAATATCTACAGCAGCAGAACATTGTGACGATTGATTGGCCTGCCCTATCACCAGACATGTCCCCTATAGAACATCTGTGGGACGAACTTTGACGCAGAGTCTACAGGCAAGGTTCTCCAGCTAATCTACAACAGCTCGAAGCTGCTCTTACACGTGAATGGGACTTGATTCCCCGGATTTTCCTTCAGAGACTTGTGCGTTCCATGCGGAGCCGCTGCCAAGCTTGTTTGCAAGCACACGGTGGACATACCAGATACTGAGGATAGTGTGAATGAATTTTTTTATTTGTTGCATTTTTGGTTTTCTCCCTTGCCTGCACAGAATGCAATGAATTTCATAACAATCAAATGTACAAATTAATGACCAGCATGGATTCATAGGAAAATGAATAAAGATTCCAAATATGTAAACTTGTAAACACTTATATTTACATTTCACACTCTGTTCCTGGATTATACAGGTGGTGCGTTTTTAATGTGCTTCAGTATAGATAATGTGAGTGTTAAATGGAAGTGTAACAGTCAGAAGTACAAAGTTGATAAACAATCTTTAATCCCGCCACTCGGACTTCTTTTAAATTTTAACTCCACGCACCCTCTCTTCCACACATATATCAACAATTGAATATATATTGAGTAAGGGTCTCATACACAACCAGTGACTTCACATTCAACAATAACAAATATAGAGAGAGAATTCTGATCCGCTAATAGTTTTTCTATGTTTATTAAAGTATAAATTTAAAAAAACTATTATGCCTGAGCGATGTCAGGGAACCCAAATAAATTCACACTCACTAACTTCAAGAAAAACCACACAACAACAAAAAACTCAAACCGATTGTGGTTTACAATCCAGAATGGTTGCCTAAGTTGAATAAAATAACAGTAAATTAGGTAATCCACAGGAGGTGCCTGGAATAATACAAACACCCACAACTAATCTATATAACCCGTCAGCGGTTCCCAGTCTCTATGGCGAGACAACTGTGATCTAGTCTACACAGAGAGGAAAAAACCCACAACCCAAACACAACAAAGCCCAAAGAAACAATGCCGAGAGGTATACACTCTCCCTTATACGCACACCCCCGCACTCCCTCGATTATTCATTAACTCCCAAACCGTCTCTGAGTCCCTGAGTCTATATATTTTCCCTGTCCGTCAGTTGACGTATTATTCCTCTACACTTGAAAAATTATCCTTTTTCCTTTCTCTCCAATAAGGAGTGGAAATCAATTTAATCCAAGGATGACGGACGTCAGTGGAATATATCCACGAGTGACTCAAATATAAATAAACCCTGATATCCAGCGGGTTGAACGAGTCCAAACTCAGGTTTTGTGTTGGTAATGCGCCCTAATATAACCGAGAGACGCTTGGCCAGTCAGAATGTGACTGCGCATGGAGTGAACAGGACCAAAGCTACCTATAACCGAGGTTAGGATCGGCGCACCATTCTGAAGTTTGGTGAGCTTGAGCGCTGGCTGTCTCTGGGGGGTTTGTACTGCAAGAACTGGCTTAGGTTCCCAAAAATAAACCAAACTGGACCCAAATCGGGAATCCAATCGGTCCAGGAAAAATCAAAACAGAGAAGGTAATTCCGGCCTTTACTGAAAATAGAAATACATACAACCGCTATAAGCATCTGTCCTTATATAAGGGTTCCATATACAGCTATGCGTCGCTTAACGTCCATGATACTTTCTGTGAAATAGGACGTTATGTGATTTGGACGTTGTGCGAACACCATATTCCATACTTAGCAAAGTTATATGGAATACTGTAGTGTACCTGTATTGACTAAATAGTCAAGATACTGTACACATACAGTACTGTATTTCAGCTAATGTACTGTATCTGGCAAGGTAATAATGTACAGTATATGGGTTACGTTTCTGCGTTTGGGAGCCATAATGCACTTCACGGTAATGTATTTTCGAAAGAAAATTATACAGAGATAACGCTACAACGCTTAAGAGATGCACGATTCACGAGGTTTGATGCTGCACCCTACGATTGAAAGAATACTCTTATACGACAAACTTTTTATTTGTAAGCAGGAAAAGTTTACATTAAAATAACGATAGAAAGTACAGTACAGTACATAAATAGGCCAGTAACATAGGCATTTATTATGACTATCAAGACATATGTACTGTATTTTAGGTTATATATGTACTGTACCATTATATACCTGGCATCGCAATCGTTTTGTACTGTATACAAAAGACATGAGATACACGTGTTGCGTGCGGGAAGCTGTTGCTTTCGCTACGTCCGGTTACGTCCTCTACGTCCCGTTCTCCGATAGAGATTTCTGAACTCTATTATTATAACCTTATTGGACCACGGACGTAGGTGTGGTCGGACGTTGCCCGAACGGACGTTATGCGGCGCATAGCTGTATAGTTACAAAAGTTTATAGTGCACCAGGCAATGTTTACAGTAACCAACAATGTACGTTCCCCCTACACATTAGCTAGGAAAGTCAAACTAGTCCGCGCCGGCTGAACCACTCACACCCACAAACCTCTCCCCTTCCCGTTGTATCGACCGCTCGAACGCCGGTGTCTGTGCAAACCGGGCGTACGCACACAGGGATTACGTAAATGGGTTTAAGGCTTGAATGTAAACAAACCCGGTGACCGGTTGAGTTTGACCCAACACGGCCTGCGTGAAAATTTCCGCCCGCAAGGCGTCTTTTACAAACATTAATATTAATACTACAAGGCCCATATCAGGTTACAACCACTGAGCCAACAGCAATATTTACATATAAGCCATAAGATAATAGACCGTATAAAGGTACTCATGGGTAATCCTCTATATGTTGTTTGTACAGTATACGCTTAAGAGTCATCAATATAGCACATATATTTACATCACTAGGAAAATACTTTACAGGAACTCGTAGCAGCCCTTTAAGTAGGGTTTACCGTTGTTTAGGACAAATTGACATAAACTCACATCCACTTTCCTTCGAACAAAAAAAGTTACTATTTGCAACATCTTCATGGTTTAGTCATAGATAGCGAACTTAACAATTATCCACTTTCCCGTCATCATAAGTGATAGAAAAAACTTAACACTATATGCGTTAGCCCCTGATGATGATTATGACTAAGTTCCTAACACACTCACTATCTATTTAATTAAGAGCTCTTACCGACATGTAAAGAATTCCAATACCACCAACAATGTAGCTGGTCGTCCGTACTAGTTATTGAACAGCGTCCACTCTACAGTAGAGAATTATGGATATTAAGTGCTAGACAAAGTGAGTTGCCTAATTTTATAGGAGACTACAGCCTGCAGATGTTCGTCTCACCTGCGAGTCGAAGTCTCCGGAAACATGGTGCGTGCGTAATAATGACGCAAGGTCCCCGGGAACTTGGTTTTCCGTGTTTCCTGGATAAAAGCAATACTAAAGCTGGACCGATATTCTGGCGTAGAGTTTCTAGCCAGTGACGGTCTCATGAAAGGCAACGGCTTTCCCCGGGTTTAGAGACCAGGGAATTTTTCCGCTATTCTACCCGAAAGAGCGTGCCGTGACCAAGCTCTGTGTCAAAGAACTCTAGGAATGTCGCCGCCACCAGCAACAAGAGTCCCGGGACGCCTTACAAATTATGCCGACCAGCAGACAGAAGACATGAAAAGACATAATATATTCTCCCGCTCACCCACGCTAGAGAAAGGGGAGTTAACCTGTCCAATTACAAAGTGACAAGCCATTTTCTCCCAATCTACCGCTGTCAAGAGACAAAAATAATAAGAAATGGGAGGGACTAAAATACCAGGGTGATCTAAACCGACTGAGTGCCAGAATTGTCTTAGCCAATCGTGGCAGTGACATGTGAGATACTTTACTATACTAGGTCCAACTTTGTCAGGTGGGGTGACTAGTTCCCTTCCTCGCTGCCATTGCCCTCTCTAATTCAAGAGCAGAGTCAGCTTCTCTGTTACAGCTTGGTAGACTAGCTTAATGCTACCAGGTTTTGATCCCGGTACCCGGTAACTTTGCCACCGAAAGACACGCGTTATAATCGCTAATCGCGCGGGCACTTACATACATATACACATATATACGTATACACACACACACTAAATTAATAATAAATCACATAAACGCACTTAAGTGAAAAACAGTTGGATACATATATGAATTAAAGTGAGTAATAGTTGCACATACATGAACTGAAATTAATAACAATTACACGATGAATGAACTAACGAGAATAACAGTACAACATATATGAGTAACCGTGTAGTCTCTTCTGGTATAAAGCGTGTTTATAATGCGCGAATTTGTTCATACGCGGTAGAAATACAAGGGAATAAAATCACTAAAACGCGAAATTGTTAGCTCATATGCGATTTTTCAGGAGGTGACTATGGTTTGCGCTAGCGAGTAACACCAGGTGAACGCAAAAAAAAACCGCCACGCAGCCGAACGTAGTGGTCCACGAAGGAATTCACAAAACACACACATCTCATGCCTTAACGAGTGTGTATCGCGCTGTTCTCCTGAGTTTGCTTACTATTCTTGATAAAAATATTTAATACCGCATCACAGACTGAGTAAGCGTCTTGACTATAAAAACCCCAAGTAGTGAACGAAAAAGGATAGTCATTAGTATTGAGGAGAAGCTTGGAGTAATAAAACGTTTTGAAAGAAACAAGAGAATACGTGTATCGCGGGACCTGCTGGCCTAAAGGAAACACATTGCGCACCATCAGAGAAAATAGCAGGAAAAACTGTGAGTGCTGCAAAGTCTATCAATACAAGGCCTAGAGAAACAAAAGAAACAGGACGACTGTTGAATGTGTGGATCGAAGACCAAACAAAAAACCGATCGGGAACAAGCTTCCTCAAAATTAAAGAGAAAGCATTAGCTATGTGTGAAGAAGACCTTAACGAAAAGTCTCCAAATCCTGAAGTACCACCTTTCAGTGCTAGCAGTGGCTGGTTTAATGTATTCAAACACCGCACTGTAATTAGGTTTGTTATTATTATTTTTTTAGTGTATTATTTAGGAGACTGTACAGATTTTGAGTGGTCTGCCCCTAACCCTGTTAATTTTACTGCGCGAAATTCCACAACGCGGTGATTGTTAGGAGGAACACACAAACCGTGCTAGTGGATAAACGGATGTACCTAAAACTAAGACTGGGACATGTTGAACTAATGAAGACTAAATATATAAGTAAATGTTTGCTTGTCCTTTGTTATTTTCTCACTATCTTTCTATATTTCCAATTTTTGTTTACTGTTTATGATTCTGACCTAGGAAGCGAGTTCCCAAAAGCCTTTTAATTCTATTCTAATAGTTTATTAGCAAGATTAACTCCAATATAAACGTTTTATTCTTTTACTTCCTCTTATCAGCTTTTACAACAACTCCGTTCATTGTTAACAAATATATTTTATGACATACACTGCTGCTACCCACTTTTCGTTGTGCTCAATTTGTACATTCTGCTAGCTATTTATTTTAACTTCTCACATATCTACTTACAATGCCTTGTCACAAATGTTGGACTATTGTCACTTCTCATATATTTACTTACATTGCCTTGTCACAAATGTTGGACTATTTTCCACATGTATCTGCCTTGTTATTTCTCATACCGTTTCTATATTTCTCATTTTTATGTTCCAGTTTATGACTGTGGCTGACGAAGGCGATTCCCGAAACGTTCCGTCTTGCTAGTGCATTGTTCATCTGTAATATTTTTTAAAATATAAGTATATAAACCAATAAAAATATTTTTTTAAAACTTCCCAATGAAAGCTTACATCGAGAAAAGAAAGTAATAACTAATACACTGGAGAAGTAAAGTCCGAAGAAGCTTGTTTAACCGGTATCAATCAGACAGCACGTGTCGAAGTGATCAACTAAGAATGCCGTGACCAGTGGTGCTGGAGTTCAAGTCTGTACACAAGGTGATTAAAAAGATGTTTACATCCTCACCGGATATACATGACAGAAATGTCACAACAATCAGCAATTACTGCTTTTAGACAAATAAATTGTATTTCATTTTCATTCTCTTCCCCCCCCCCCTTTTTTTTAGAAACAAAACAAAACAAAATCAAATCTACAAAAATGACTGCCGGCTATAAAGTCACGTGCTGAACAAACCAGATCTCACGTTCATGTTGCACTGATATGTTAACGTGACATAGCAATGTGTGTTATAAAATGGTAGTTAATTGTCTTTATTGTGATGTTTGTTTCATGTAATTAGTTGGCTAGAAGTGAAGAAATAGCAGTTTAAAAAAAGGAATTCACTTTTCAACCACCATGTATATATTATGGTATATATTATATTACCTAAGGTATCTGGATCACTGTTAAAGAAGATTATTATGTATTTTTACATGCTGGCCTCACTTAGATCTGTTAGCAGTTTAATCTTCGCGGTAGCATTTCTATTTGTAGTCAACATAATATGTTTTGCACCATTTGGTATTTGTAAATGAACGCGATAGTGGGTGGACGTCGCAAGGCAATGATGACGTAGTGAGGTGCCGCGCTAATTGATTTAAACGGTCGATCTTGACCTTTCGTTTTAGTAATCCGTCAAAGCAAGACGTGATATGTTTCGCTCCCATGCGAATTGAGTTTTATGATAATTCTCCTACGAGGCATTGTTGTACGAAGGTCGCCTCAAGTATTTCATTGATGTCGAATGCAAGTATAGTTCAAGAGTAATTTATAAGAGGAGTCGTTAATTTTCGGGAGCTATCAAGCATAAATATTATCCATACTTTGGTTATCGCTACTTGGATGTTACGGATGCCGTCATCTTCAGTATATAGGCCAGAATATGTGACGATCTGTAAAGGACAGTAGGTGTCGCATTGTTATGTATGTACTAATGAGATGCCATGTATTGAAACTGAGGAACTTGTCTGAAGTAAATAAATATGTATAATTGTGGACCCAAACCAAGCGTTTGGAGCTATTGAATACTAATCAAGTTCTTGATCACCCAAACCATTCGTTAAGAAAGCACGACTGCTCATATGCACATACTTTCATCAGTTCTACAAAGTACCAATAATAATAATCAAAACCACGCAACGCAACAGTGGATATGGCGGCCCAGTGAAGGGGAAAACGAATTTTTGTCAAGAACTTTAAAACGTATAAAGAAGAACCAGTGAGAATATCAATTGTGCAGATTTTTATGAATTTTTACGGCGTTACAAGAAAAGATCTGCATATATGTCAACGTACAGCGCATGCATACTAGAAACCATGACGACGCCCAGAAAATTCATGTCAAGATGTCAGCTCCATGTCTGCTGAGAAAACTTCTATCAAATCTCAAGAATTCCAGTATACTATGGCCTCAATTTGATCGAAGGAACTGCTTTACGATACCTGAAAACCTGTTTCAAGTCACCAGTCTGTCTCCTGACGTAGCCTTATGGTGTATACCAGCGGTGTCGGAGATTTTTGTTCGGGGCTTAAGATAAGTACCATTTTTGGTCTAACAAAATTTGTTCTGGTTACATTCTAAGCAGTCCCTTAACCAATATATATTTGTGTCTATATATTGTATGTATATTAATATGTTATTTATGTGTGAGGATGGCGGGAACTTTAGACTTGTAATGTCTTTCCGAACGACCGCAAGTCTAAAGTCGTTCTTGTAGGGCCATTTTTGATTTATCACCGTTTGAGCAGAAGAAGACTTGAGATTACTCGTCCTTATTCTGTCTGCGATCGGTTTTTAATCAATAATAGATGTTTAGCTGTTACGTGATGTTTATCTATCTATCTTGTATTTTAACTGTTCCTAGTTTCATTTTTTTTTACTTATTTCTGTCATTTGTTTGTCAGATATTTATAATCCTGACCTAACTATCAGTCAGTTCTACATGTCAGCTGTGTTTCTTGTCAATAGGTCCTGTCTGGTCTATTTTTAGATTTTTCTCTTGTGGTTTGACCTCAATTCTGTTTTCGTCGTAATTCACTTGTAAAAAGATTTTATTCAGTTTTAAAACATTTTTTTTTTGGCGTGGCGTGTTATATTGTGGTGTGATATTGTTTTGTAAAATAACTGTCTTCCTTGGTTTATGTATTGTTAACTCCCAATAAAATAATAACATGATATGCATAGTTATTTATGCATATATTGTATGACTGCAATACTTATTGATTGCAGTGTACTAGTAGTTCACTAGATACTGTTTATTCGACTAAGTAAGGCACAATAATATAATATTAGCCACAAATTTAGTGCTTCAATTGAATTGTAAAGCGACTTATAGGTTTAATAGTTGACTAAGTGTCACAATAATAATTTTATATGGCGAATATGGATGCAATGGATCATTTTCTCCGGGAGGGAAAAAGAATGCGTTTATTTGGTGCAAACTGTGAGGAATATGCCACAGCACAGTTCTTACTTCAGGTGAGCTGTGATCTTAAGGACATTGCTCTATGTGATTTTGGATATGACTCTTCAAAGGACAAATTATTGAGAATTGCTAAGTTACTGTCCACAATTTTTTATGATGAGGGGAAATTATATACTCAGGATAGGGTCAACCTTGAGTTGGATGTATTGAAAAAAAACAATAGAGGATCATAAGGGTAATGAGAAGGCTCTTACTAGTGAGCTGATGCAGCTGAAATTAGAGTATGAGAAAAAGGTGTCGGTCATGAAATCCGATGTTACTCTGAATAATCAGGTGTCACTCCTGAAATCTGATAATTTAAAATTCTATGATCTTACTACTTTACAGAAAAAGAAACTAGAGAACGAGGTAAACTCCTTAAAAAAATTACATGCCAAAGAAAAGAGTGTCAATACTGATCTTGAAAAGCAACATGCAGATTTAAGCTGGAATTGTCATATACAAGCGACTCAGACTCAAGAACTGAATTCTGAGATTGCTCTCTTGAAAGAAAAGGTTGATATGGTAGAAATGGAAAAAGATCAGGTAAAATTAGCTGAGAAAAGGAGAGTGGAAGATTTGACTATTGAGACAGAAAAATTGTCACAAGTTCCAGCTGAAATGCTGCAATTACAAGTGGTGGTAATAGGAGACAATCATAATGAAAAGTTGAATTGTATGGAATAAGAGGACAAATTTGCAGCACTTGAGCTTGTAAATCAAGAGCTCAGATGCCTTCATGATCACCAAGAAAGGTTGACTAGTGATAAGATTTCTAACTTTGAGAAGTTACTCATGGAGGAGAGAAGTAAGATTGTAAACTTTAAGAAAGTAAATAAGAGGCAGAGTGAAGAGATTTCACTCCAGAATTATGAAATTGCCAAATTGAGAAAACGGGTAGATGATTTACTAGATATATTACTACACCAGAAATTATTTTCTCGCAGCAACGGTGTTGGGGGTACTGATCGACATGCCTTCAGTACTAAGGGTGATGTTAAAGTATCGGCACACCCAGTGAAGATTAGGAAATCATTCCGGGGGAGATATACCTTCCCTTGACAGAACCATACTGCCAATTCTGGGAATGAGTCTTGGCGACATGATAAGAATGTACCTAATCTTAAGAAAACTATTGAGGCTGATAAGAGTGGTAATGATTTTACACATGGGGTTGTTACTAGGGATGGAGTACACTTACATGGTCAACATACAACCAGTTCATCTAAAATAATAGGTTTGGCAAAGCCTCTTAAGCTGTCTTCTACGACATGCTCCAAACATCCCATTCCAACTGAGGTTGGGTATCATACTAAGTTTCATCTGTATGATACATGATCCAATACTGATACATCATCCATGAGACAGAAAAAAGTTAATATTTCTCATGTGACCAATAATGCTCACCACCAATGTTCACATTTTCGTGACAATGGGACTACTTATATTGGGAAAGGTGCATATTCACGCACCGTTCTAGTGCGCAATCTGCTACCAGGGACTACATGGCAGGCACTAGGTAATTTTTTTCACTGTACTGCAGACGTCAAGTTTGTACGTCTTTTGCCATCTTCCAATATTCAGTATGGTGGGGCTTTGGTTACCTTTTGTACCAATAGAGACGCTCGTATGGCTATTGAGCGGGACAATGGTGCATATTTTCACCACCATTCCCTCAGGTTACAATTGGTACCTGATTGTGTTTCATACAGATATTAACATGGTTATATTTGCTTTTCTTATCACATCCTTTGATGACTCAGCAAGTCCAGTCATCACTTGACATTATTCCTGGTCATGTACTATTACATGGCTTGTTTTCTTTATGCTATCTACTACATTTCATTTATTGTGTCCTTTCTATAATGACACTTTGTCTTTATGTCTCTATTTTGTTTCTAGTATACCTATGATTGACGTTACCTTTGTCGATTGTTCTCCTCATGCTCAGCCGATGCAGCATGAGTGATTTGTATTATCGTCCCTATTGCACAAGGGAATGCCTATGAAGGTAATCTGGTCGGAAAATTGTCAGTTGGCATTTAACAAAATTTTACATGTTTTTTCCAAACCTCCTATTCTGAGGCTACCTGATATTGCCAAAATATATATTCTCCAAACAGATGCGAGTAATTTCGGCTTAGGAGCCAGTTTGCTGCAAGAACATGAGGGAATTTTACATCCTTCGCTGTATATATCCAGGAAGCTGTCTGAAACGGAATGAAAATACTCTGTCATCGACAAAGAACTTCTGAGAGTTGTTTGGGCAATACAGAAATTGGAGAGATACCTGCTTGGATCTTCATAATCCAGACTGACCAGAAAGCGGTTGCTTCTCTCAGAAAGGCTGATCATAAAAACGCAAAATTAGCACGTTTCGCTGTATTGTTACAACCATTTGACTTTCAAATCCAACCTATTCGAGGATCTGACAATGTGGTTGCAGACTCGATATCAAGAAACCCGTCATCAATACTCGAAAACTAAATATTGTTCAATCAAAATATCTATGAATCCAAGACAGTCGTTATCAAACGTACGTTTCCTAAAGTCACTTTCATCTCAAACCATCAACAATGCATGTTGCATACTTTTCGTGACTTCCGACGATATTACCGATGTATATCTTATTGAACATTTGAAAAAATCTACATACATATGATGATCGATTTTTTCACCAAACATAACATGGCGTAACTTTCTACTAGTGTTTCTGAACCTTGACTTCCAAAGATGGATTAAAGTAATGATCACAAATCTTTTTCATGTCCAGCGTCATTGGGACTTTTCTGTATAGACAATCCGGGTCTATTATGGAAGGAAATCTGTACAGGTACAAGATACCTCCGTCAATGCATTATTTACAAGAAAGTACATTCTTCCGTCGAATTGCTTGCCGGCAATTTCCTATGATGCATATAAACGTTGAACGATTTATGATACGATGACTACATTTACATTGGTGATATACACACTATGTACCTGCTATTTGATGGTACGTTACGGACTATCGTTTGAATAATTCTTTTCAACTTCTGGGAAATCTTACGAAACTATATCAAGTCTCAACAAACTCACGTTGGTACCCTCCATTGGTACCTAATTTTGAATAGAGATGAACATTGGATTGTTTTCCAGGAATGTCTACCACATAATTTAGTGCATTCTACCTGAACGTATTGATCGAACATGGATTGAACTGTCTTACAACAATACGTTCCATGGATTCTATTCACATATCAAGATTCAACGGAACCGAAGAAACACTCGGACCGATTTTAACTACAGTGACTATTTGAACAGTTGAGAAGAATAACATTAAATATTTCTTGATCGACATTGTGATATTCTTCACTTTACGGAGAATTTTTCCTGCAATTGTATATTAATGAACATTTGTTTAATGTATGTAATCATAATATTACATTAATTTCATTAAGTTTAGATCTTTCAATTTGTAAGTTTTTTTTACTTAATCTAATTATTATATTTAGTTGTTATGATTAATTAATATTTATTAAGATTTTATTTTGTTACAAATAGACATAACTTAGGGTAAATTTTGTTAATTGGGTAAGGGAGATAAGGCATGTTTAATTTTCTTTAGTACATGATACACATACTGTCTTCCCTTCTTCTGTCTATATGTACTCTTACTAACCTGTCTGTTCTGCTTATTTGTCTTTTCTGGTTGTCTTCACAATAATTTTTCTTTACATTTGACATAATATTACACTACATTACATTTTCACTTTATTTTCAAACCTCTACACATTTAATAAGTTGTAAACTGCACCATCATTTGTTTACAATACAATTTATTTTAGACATTAATACATAATTCTTAGTTCAACTTAGTAAATTATTATATATTGTATTGACTGTTGACAATTAATTTCATTAGGTCACATATTTCTTAGATATGTTGTTCATTTCTTTGACATACTATGTTTAGGACAACGACCTTAGACACTGTTTATTGTAAACATCTCTAGCTATATCTCATATATTTTTCGCGATGTTTCCTTCAATTGATTGCGACGTAAATTGTTGATGATATGGTCGAAAAAACCAATATATTGTTTTTTTCTATCCCACCGGGGGAGGAATTTGTTAAAGAAGATTATTATGTATTTTTACATGTTGGCCTCACTTTGATCTGTTAGCAGTTTAATCTTCCCGGTAGCATTTCTATTTGTAGTCAACATGATATGTTTTGCACCATTTGGTATTTGTAAATGAACGCGATAGTGGGTGGACGTCTCAAGCCAATGATGACGTAGTGAGGTGCCGTGCTAATTGATTTAAACAGTTGATCTTGACCTTTCGTTTTAGTAATCCGTCTAAGCAAGACGTGATATGTTTCGCTCCCATGCGAATTGAGTTTTATGATAATTCTCCTACGAGGCATTGTTGTACGAAGGTCGCCTCAAGTATTTCATTGATGTCGAATGCAAGTATATTAGTTCAAGAGTAATTTATAAGAGGAGTCGTTAATTTTCGGGAGCTATCAAGCATAATTATATTATCCATACTTTGGTTATCGCTACTTGGATGTTACGGTTGCCGTCATCTTCAGTATATAGGCCAGAGTATGTGACGATCTGTAAAGGACAGTAGGAGACGCATTGTTATGTATGTACTAATGAGATGCCATGTATTGAAAGTGAGGAACTTGTCTGAAGTAAATAAATATGTATAATTGTGGACCCAAACCAGGCGTTTGGAGCTATTGAATACTCATAAAGTTCATGATCACCCAAACCATTCGTTAAGAAAGCACGATTGCTCATATGCACATACTTTCATCAGTTCTACAAAGTACCAATAATAATAATCAAAACCACGCAACGCAACTATCACTACATTTTCAATTTCCCCACAAGCCAAGAGGTAAGTGTAATATATTTGCTCTGCGTTCAAACAAAACAAAAAAATGTCTTATTACAGATAATATAATAGCGCGTTCCTTGCGCCTTCCAGTCCAGAACTAGGATTACATTCATCATCATCTCAACCCATAACCCGTCATGGGTCGTAGGGGTGCCATGGTGGAAGCATCAGCAGACAGGGTCCTCCACTGCTCTCTATTCTCAGCAATGCGTACAAGTGTGGAGAAACCGTGTCCTGCCCATTCTTTGATGTTATCAGCCCAGGATTTTCTTTGCCTTCCTCTTCTCCGTTTACCTTCGACTGTTCCCTGGAGGATCGTTTTCGAAAGGGAGTCATGACGAGTTACATGCCCAAACCAGGCAAGCTTTCGACGTTTCACTATTGACAAAAGTGGTTCTTGATTACATTATAATATTGCTTACAGGTTTCCTCCTATCACCAGCGTTCTCTTCTCATGTCTGGTTATATTGTCACCTGTCTGGTTCGTGTCATCAGTTTCACATCGGTGATTTTGTCATACCTTTTTAATCAATATATTCTACGCATGCGCCCATTTATGACGGTCTGTAACTTTCTTGTTGTCACTAACGTTGTTCTCCATGTTTCAGAGCCATACAATATGGACTGACTGTTCTATATGAGTTGAAGAGTCTTAACAACAATGCAGGGCACAGTGACTTTTATGTTTGGACATGCACCCTAATACAGCCGACGGATGAACGAGCAGCACTTCGCCATGAGGCTAAACTCCTATTAAAAAATAAAAACAAGGCAGGGACAAGAGATAAAACCGATGGTTATATAACTGGGCATTGTAGACAATTTGTAAAGTTCACTGCCCCCAAAACAACCTCTCATTGTCCTACGTAATCCCAACATATTCTGAACCATGGCTGTTGATTAAATGTTCAACATTCACAGCAAATCTCTATAAATAAAGGACATACCACCATTCGTTATCTGGTGATGTTGCCGTAAAAAGTTCAGGCTTCTCGTTTTGGTGAGGCATGCATCGTTGAACCTTTACTCAATGTCCATCGGTTATATTAGTGCGCATATCCAAAGATAAAAAGATCATGTGGTCTGGCATATGGCCATATAAGTCTGGTATAAATGTTGAATAGTATGCAGGCTTCTCCTTCCATTGCTACGACCCGGTAATTGTACACTGCGTCTCTTTAATGTACAGGGTGTCCATAAAGTCTCTTTACAATTTAACAAATTTATTACAAAGGCAATTGATGAGATATCTTAATCAGATTTGTTCTATGTACTCAGTGGTTATCAAAGTTTTTAATCACATACCATAATGTGAGATTCTGGGGATCGAACACCCCCATGTGACTAGGGAACTCTACCGAGATAGTCCAAATGTGAATGTGTGGTGTGGGATCATGTGCAAACGAATCATTGGTCCATTTTTCTTCAACGAGACATCAATTACTGCAAATGTTCACCTTGACCTTTTGACTAAATATGTCGCACCACAACTAGATGACCTTCAACCAACCATCATTTTCCAGCAAGATGGTGCACCACCACATTGGGGACTGCATGTTCGTGGGTTCCTAAATCAAACATTTCCAGACCGGTGGATTGGAAGGGATGGCCCATTTCCCTGGCCACCTCGTTCACCAGACATCACTCCCCTGGACTTCTTTCTGTGGGGTTATGTTAAAGATATCGTGTATCGATCAAAGATACGGGACATCACTGACCTAAAGCAAAAGATCACTGATACCATTGCCACCACTGATGAGGCTATGCTACAGCGAACATGGCAAGAAATTGAGTACCGTCTTGATGTGCTTCGTGCAACTAATGGTGCCCATATAGAGGTGTATTAAATGAGGCAAAAAAAACCTTCAATATCTACTTCTCATTTTGTAATAATTTCCACATATGTGTCTTTTAATTTGCCTTTGTAATAAATTTGTTAAATTGTAAAGAGACTTTATGGACACCCTGTATTATATTTTCTATGTGCCTCCACTACCGGAAGGCTTTCAACGCAGCTTCTTTAATTAGGACGCTGATCTAGCAGTCAATCAGGCTGTCTTGGCGTTACCACGTGATTGCTCTAGACAGCGTTTCATTAACTATCCTGGGGTAGATGAGACACCGAGTCAACGTTGCCTTAGGTTTTAGATAGTACATGTACTATAAAGTCATGTCCTGGGAGTAAATGGGACTCTGTGTCAGATAGTACTTAAAACAGTCCATGTACTGGGGGTAAATGAGATGTGTTTGAAGAGAAAACACTAAGTATTTGACAGTACTTACCACATCCAGTCAACATTGCCTTAGGATTTTTCCAGTGCAGTACTTAGGACAGTATGGAGTTACAAAAAGCCTCAGATTGACCACTCCTTTCTTTGAAAATATTCAAGTAGTAGACGTCTGAGGGTGGACGAAGAAGAAGAGTAGCTCACGTCCTGGGAGTAGATAAGACGTCCAGTCAAGATTACCTAATGATTTAGATAGTTCTTAGAACAGCCCATGTCCTGGGAGTAGATAAGACGTCCAGTCAAGATTACCTTATGTTTCAGATAGTAGGCCTACACTGTAAAGCCCCTGTCCTGGGAGTAAACGAGACACAGTCAGACTGAGATGAGTTTTTAAAAAAAAAAACCCGTAAGTCTTATCTCAGTCCATGTGCTTGGAGTTAACAAGGAGATAGACATAAAGGTCTACATAGCTAATTTCAAACCTACGTCTCCCTGGCGCTGACCGCAATAAATCTGGGAGTTCTTGCCTTCACGCATGACGGTCTTAGGCACGAGTCTCTAATCCATTATCCTGGGTGCCAATTCATGCCGGTCTACCGAAGAGAAATGTTTGGCTGAGTGTGTGTTTGTGTGTGCGGGGTCGGCTTTAGGACAGGGCGACCGGAGCGACCTCCCTGGACGCTAAAGGCAAGGGGGCGCCGAAGCGTGCGAGATAAAAAAAAATGGTTTCGTTCAGAAGCTCGATTTGTATTCAGATGTGACAAAAATCGCTCAGACCACAGCACGTAATGTAAATCTTCTATAAGAAAACACAGAAAGGCAATGTGTGCCATATTTTCCAACACTCCATTTGTTTATTGTCGTCTTTTTTGTTTTGAAAGTAATAACTGTTTAAAACTCATTTGCAACTGCATTCAAGAATCTTACTTTTTTTTCAGTAGAGCTGGAACTCCAATTTGTTCTTAATCCTGCCTTGACTGTTGTCGCATAGAGATTATGATCAATAAATTTTCTATATTTTTTCTTTCTTTTTCTACCCGTGTCCTTTACTTTATTATCGCTCTTATATCCTTTTCCTGTATTTTCGCATTCGTTCGTTTGCGAAAAATATTTTCTTTCCCATTCTCACTTTACCGTTTTTCTTTTTCATACTGATACGCATTCTATCACGTAGATGTCAGTCAGAATATCGTCTGCATTTTCACCTGTCACAACGTAGTTTCATCGGCTGAGTGCTCAGGTGAGGTGTGAAACCCGACATCTGCACAGGCAGAATGAGACATTTGTCTGGTAGTTTCGTCTGTCACGGCACTCTGGGCCAGTTTCGTTAGCAGTGAGGTGTCTAAGACGCGTTTGGCATGTTATGTCCAGCGTCTAAGGTACGTAGGTGTTAAGGAAAGGGGAGGCTATTGCGTGGTTTTGGAAATAGCGCACATCTTTGTCCGTTTAATAGATATAACTAGAGTTGGAAACCTGACTTCACGCACTCAGTAACTTCGCAGTTAGACTAGAACAACCTACGTTCGAGCCCTAAGAATCTCTGTTATAGAAGCAATTAGTTGGTCGAATTGAAAGTTCGATTCCTAAGTATCTCTGTTGATGATAGAGGGCATTAGTTGGTCGAAGTGGTTTAAGTTCTTAGTAGTTCTGTGTTGAGGTAAATATATTATATCTAGTATTTTGTGAAGTGTTTAAAGTGTTAAATCGCCTATTTTTCACTAGTTCTTTTGTGCAGAAAGAATTAAAATATAGTCTGTATTATTTTCTAGTGACGTGTTTCAGTGGAAAGCAGAATAAATTATATTTCTAGCTTAAACTCATGCAGCCATAAATGAATTTGATTTACTGCTAAATGATCAGACGAGAATATATTTTAAAATTAACTTATAACTGAAATGCTACATCAGTGAGTATTTACGGGATACGTATGTATTCCTAATTCATGGTGATTGATTTTATGTATATAACTTATTTCACGGGAAGTTTTAAATGATAAGTCAAGCTGTATGCTTGCAGTTTAAAATGTAAGTTATAACAAGTACATAGTATGTATAATTATTTTATGTGTTTTTTTCTTTATTCAGTGAATAGTGGGGTGACCCAAACTTTGCCAGCGTTAAGTACTGTTGAGTAATATCTGTGAAGAACTAAAACATTCTCCTTAAAAGACTTGGTGTCAAATCTTTACAAGACCTTTAAAAGTGAAATGACATAACGGGCCTGTTGCGCCAGATTTTATTCTTCCTGAGAAAACTTAAGTACAGTTCAGCCCTTGTGGCAAGTAAACTATTACAAACAGTAACGTTCCGCAAATTATGTCAACTTGTGGTGTGACCAAGAAGGTTACCTTTGATCGAAAGTTACAAACCTGACATTTTTCCTAAGTAGTGGAAACCTCGTGATTCTGACACTGTGAACCCGATTACACTAATTCTTACCTGAGCTGATAAAGTGACACTAACTTAAAATCTGAACGAAATTATCGCCTGAATAGGACGCTCCCCGGACAAATTGGATGAAACCAAGATCTGCAGAGCTGGGTATCCTCTTCATCAAACGATAAAACAGATTGTGTCATAACGTGCGCCAGACGGCGAACAGCAGCACGATTGTAGGTAAGGTTGTGTGAGACAGGGCCCTGATGAATGAACCGAGAGAAAGCAGGAACGAGTGACTCTTTTTTTATGGTATACCAAATTTCACCCACTTTTGTAAATTTCTTTATGCAAGTTTTATTTGCCAACACGATACTTTTCCTTAGGATAGATCATACTAATATCTAAGTCTGTTCATACCTTTAAAAGGGGAAAATCATTAGATTACCGCTAACGTATCCTTGATTCCTTGGGGCTATCACTTTCTTCTAACAGGACTGTGGGCATACCTTGAGGGATAAGATCATACTGTGGGTCTATCATTCTTGTAGCACTTTTATTGACTTTATGACTATTTGTATATGCTTTGATGTAATTTTTATGTGTTGTGATGAAATTTTAGATGATAAATAAAATTTCTCTTGAACTTAATCAGCGCGTTTTTCAGCTCGTTCCAAAATTATCTGTATAATCATTGTTATAGTTTTTCCCACGTCTGTACGTCTAACTGTCGTCTTGTATGTGCGTGCACGTGAGTGGATAGAAATATATCTGTAATATTAATATATATATATATATATATATATATATATATATATATATATATATATATATATATATATATATATATATATATATATATATATATATGTGTGTGTGTGTGTGTGTGTGTGTGTTTAGACTGTCTGACTCCTCTAAATCTGTCGTAGAAGATAGGTGATGAAAGAGAGAAGATTTCTCGATTTCAGAGACAGCCTCTATCACAGTCTACCATCTCACTCGTGGAAATCTATTGCTATTACTATCTCTCACTGTGACTATCACTTATTCAAATCTAATCAGAAGGGACCAACCCTAGTCTTAATTCTCCTATCAAAAAATCTGCGACAACTGTACACTCTACATTCTGTAGGGACTATATTCTGTCCAATTTTTAGATGCCTTCCCACTTATATCACTGTCGTCCTTTATGATTGTTTCTCTCAATCTTTCCTTCAACTCTCACATTCAACAAGGTGTCAGTCTTTCTATTGCAAGCTCATAATACAGTATATCGTTTCTCTGATTAATATCCCCCCCATTCGCCCGATTGACACAGTGCTAGCTTCTGTTTCACGTATGCCAGTAAATATGTAGTTAGACGTACAGATGTCATGTTTGTATTTAGTACGGATGTACATAAGTCGTTTGTAATTAGTGGGACGTACACATGTTGTTTACATTTAGTTTGAGATACATGTTTGTATTTAGTAATGACGTGTAGATGACTTGCTATTTAGTAAACACGCATGTTTGTATTAAGTAAAGTTGCACATATGCCCTGTTTGTGTTAAATGAGACATGCAGATGTCTTCTTTGTACTTAATAATGTCGTGCAGAGGTAATGTTTGTATTAAGTACAGCCGTGCAGGTGTACTGTTTTGATTTCAGTAAAGATGTGCAGACATCGCGTTTGTATTCTGTAAAGACGTGGAGATGTTTGGAGAAAAAAATTAAGCTACATAAACAGGTGCCGTGAGAATACCGACAGATTTGTGCACATGGTTAATGGTTGCAATCGATGTCAATCAATACCCTTTAGCTCCCCGAGGAACATAGGCCTTCAACTCTTGTTCCACTCGCACTTGTATGGTTCTTGTCATCAATTCCACATGTGTGCCTAGTTTGTGTTTAGATCTAGGTACAGACGTCTAGTTTGTATTTATTGGCAAGAACAGACGTCTAATTTATATTTTGTGGTAGGTATAGACGTCTAGTTTGTGTTCTGTGGTTGGTACAGACGTCTAGTTTATGTTTTGTGGTTGGTACAAACGTCTAGTTTGTGTTTATTGGCAGGTACAGACGTCTAGTTTGTGTTTATTGGCAAGTAGAAACGTCTAATTTGTGTTTACTCGCAAGTACAGACGTCTAGTTTGTATTTACTGGCAAGTACAGACATCTAATTTGTGTTTTGTGGTAAGTATAGCGTCTAGTTTGTGTTCTGTGGTTGGTACAGACGTCTAGTTTGTGTTTATTGGCAGGTACAGACGTCTAGTTTGTGTTTATTGGCAAGTAGAAACGTCTAATTTGTGTTTACTGGCAAGTACAGACGTCTAGTTTGTGTTTACTGGCAAGTACAGACGTCTAGTTTGTGTTTACTGGCAAGTACAGACGTCTAGTTTGTGTTTACTGGCAAGTACAGACGTCTAGTTTGTGTTTACTGGCAAGTACAGACGTCTAGTTTTGTTGCTGAGTTATTTGCCGGTTGAAGATCATGTGCTGAGTATAGTTATTTTAGTGATTTCTTGTTCATCGTGCTTGTTTTATCATTACGCGAATTAGGGTGAAGCGTTCATACAACTCAGTAGCATGGTATGAAGAAGTAACATGTAATACTTGAACTCAGCAACATTAATGAAGTAATTAATGCCTTCAGGTTGAGTCCGTAATATTTAATCACATGTACACACAGGATGATCATTTCAAATATGAGCAGAACATAAGTCCGTATAAGTCATGCATAAATTAATCAATAACGTAGACTGCTGGTTTACGTGTCAATGTCCGTTTAAGGATACAATGCAGTATTGTCGTCAGAACATCACAGCTATATGCACGCGCAGATAGACATGGCTACCTGCCGACAGTGAGACTGCGAGTCTGAATATTTCATACGGATTGGACGATTATTCTCCTCCTTCTGAGGATTCTAGTTAAACACTAACCTCCATAAGTTTCCTCTCATATAGAGTTCTAGGACTGACCCTGGTCCATCATAAATGCACATATAAATGGCTATATCATGCCATTGAATTGGAAGGTTAGAAAACGCAGCTATTCAGCTTGGCGGTCAAGTAACAAAGGGTAGCGTCTCCTAGTTACCGACTGTGACCCAAACAACGCTAGACACGTCATAATCGATCGTGTATGGAGCGTTCTATAATTGAAACATCTATCGTAATATATTAAATGTCTTAACCTTTACAATTGCACGTCTGCTAACCTTTAGCAGACGGCGTTAATAACATATACCGTAACAATTCCCTGTACACCGGGAAAAAAAAAATCGATAGATTTTTTTTCAAGATCTATCCGACTTAACAATTTTTCAAAAAAATTTAACACAATTGTGACATATGGCCGACGATGTTCTGAGTAGAACCGTGTCGCGGTCATGTCAACTAACTATTTGTCATAGTCATCTAACATTAATCATATTATATATCAATATTATGCATATTATTATATCAACTAAATAAAATGTCTAATGTCAATAGTGAATGATAGAATTAAATTAAAGTAAGGTCTGTCGTATTAGTATGTCATATAGGAATTAATTTGACTAATTAAAATTAAATTAATTAATTAAACTAAGAGTTAAATTATAAAGATTCTAATGTAACGCGATGTTATGAGAGAAGAAAAGACAAATAAGTGAGAAGAAATAGAAAGAAATTCGAATATAAGTTTAACTTAATTGTGTGTGTTAAGTGTTAGTGAATAATAACTATCTAATTTAACTAACTAAATAACGTATAGGTACATTTAAAAAAAAATATTAATCTAATACTTGTGTGAGATTTATTTTCTCTTTTCATAATTTCTTCTTTTCATATTTCGTTCTTTTTTTTTGTTTTTTCATTTCATTTTTCTCACATTTCATTTTATTGATATTAATTCAATTAAGAAGTTAAGTTAACTAATTAATTAGTATAGGATATGATGATCCATCCGTAGTCCTGATCCTGATGAATTCTTTTAGACAAAGTGTTGAAACATTTACGTCGGACAGAAATGTCAATTATCCTAGGATCCAAGAATTAGGTGCACATAGGATAATAAGTTCGACTTGTCGTCAGATATTGTTCCATGATTGTTCAACGAATATTCATATATTGTGTATGGACGTTAGACGAAGTTTCAATGTCAATATGCATACCTTGATTGTCTTTAGTTCAATTCTGTGATGCATATAGTGTTTATAAATATTAAATTGAAGTCAAGGTTAGTTCCCTTATAGTTGATACTTCGTTCTATCCAATGTAGTGATGATTGACGTATTTTAGGAATGTCAATGTTGATTATTCGTCGTCAATAGGATTACGTGACAAAGCATCCGCCACAATGTTTTCAGTGCCAGGAATATGTTCAATGGAGAATTCAAATGGCTGCAGGATGATCGCGTATCTGGCGAGTTTTGGACTTTTGTGGTTTGATCTACGCAAAGATGCTACAGCACGCTGGTCAGTCTGTATGGTGAATGGAGCACCAAGCAAGAACTTCTGTAGTTTCGTGAATGCCCATATAAGTGATAAAAGTTCCTTGTCCACTGTGGAATACTTTGTTTCTGCCGGCTTTAGCTTTCTTGAAATATATAAGGTAGGATGTAGAACGCCATCATGGTTCTGGAGCAGGCATGCACCGATGCCGTAGTTACTAGAATCTGTTCGTAAGAAAAATCTTTTGGAAGCATCAGGAAGTCTTAAAATTGGTTCATGCGAAAACAAATTTATAATTTTGTTGAAAGTTTCATTGCATATACCAGTCCATGTCACCTTCACCGGCATGTCTTTTTTTAACAATGAAGACAATACAGCCGTGATGGATGACAAGTTTGGTATGAATCTACTGTAATATTGAACAAGTCCTAACAAACTCCTGACCTGTTTCTTCGTCTGAGGAACTGCTATGTTTAGAATTTTGGAGACCGTACTAGGTAACGTTCGGATATATCCCGCTCCAATGATATGTCCCAAAAAGGTTATCTCATTACACGCGATCTGCACCTTTGTAGGTTTAGCAGTTAGATGATAATTCCTTAGAGTGTCGAAAACATATCTAAGTCCCGAAACATGTTCCTCAAACGACGAACTAAACAAGCATATGTCGTCAATATATGTAATAACGTCTGGTCTACCTGATAAAATTTGTCGCATCAGGCGAATGAAGGTAGCTGGCGCATTAACAAGCCCAAAAGGCATCACATTCCACTGGTATAGACCTTGTGGAGTGGAAAATGCGGTGTAGTACTTAGCCTTTTCGGTCAGTGGTATCTGCCAATAACCTTTAGTTAAGTCTATCTTACTAAATATAGTTGCGTTGGATAGACGTGGCAGTAAGTCGTCGATAAGTGGATGTGGTTCGCTGTCAACTATAGTCTTAGCATTTAATTTTCTATAATCAACACATAGTCTGATGTTATTGTCCTTCTTCCGGACAATCACTAATGGAGAAGAGAATGGCGAATTACTAGTCTCAATGATTCCCAGAGACAACATCTGTTCAAGTTCCTTAGTAGTTTTAGCAAGGAAATGTAAAGGAACCGAATAGGGATGTACACGAATAGGTGTATCGTCATTGAGAGTAATGTCATGACTGATAGCCGATGTGCGACCCGGGACGTCGGTCAACACATCTGGATAAGATTGTAATAGATTAGCAATCTGTAGATGCTGTTGCGGTGTAACCGTTGAAGAAATGGTTACATCCCGCCAAGATTCAGTAGGTTGAACTACTGGTACCGGTAACGGTAACTGTACCTCAGGAAAAGAAGATTCTTCTTCCTGGATGACGGATAAGTTAGAATAATAACAAGTAGATACTGTGGTGTCATCTAGTTCATGAAAAATTGACTGTAAGTGTTCAGGACGTGTATGAAATTGCTTGAGCATGTTAATATGAAATATCTTTTTGTGTCCCTTGATATCTAAGACGTAATCAACGTCGGAAATTTTATCAATGACTTTGTAAGGACCATTCCAAGATATCAATAATTTATTGTTATTGTGAGGAAGTAACACATAAGCCTCATCGCCTGGGAATAATTGGCGTAATCGTCGAGACCTATTTTGTAGAGATCGAGCCTTAGCTTTTGCAGCCTCAGAAGAAGCTGTTGCCAACTGGCAAGACTCAATAATGTTCTTCCGAAGATTAATCACATACTCGTAAGATGACTGAGTGTCCTGAGTCATCTCCGCGTCAATTAATAAGTCTTTTATTAGTCCCATAGGACCTCTTGGGGGAGCACCAAAAACTAATTCAAAGGGAGAGAAGCCAGTTTGTTCATGCGGTACCTCCCGATAAGCAAATAGAACAGCTGGGAGTGCTCTGTCCCAGTCATGAGGGTGCTTAACAGTAACCTTATGTAGTAGTTGTTTAAGTGTACGGTTAAGTCTTTCAACTGCACCATTACTCATAGGATGATAAATACTACTTAAATTCCTATCAATGTTCCAGGTTTTCATGACTTCCTTCATGGTGTCAGATATGAACTGTGACCCATGGTCTGATAAAAGTTTTCTAGGAAACCCTATTCTAGAAAAGATGAGATGTAGTGCATCAGCTACATCTGTGGTAGTGGTGGTCTTTAATGGGATAGCTTCTGGCCATCGTGTGCACAAATCAATGCACGTAAGGACGAATCTATGTCCTCTGGCCGATGGTAGCAATGGACCAATAATATCTATGGCCATCTTGTCAAACGGTCTTACTGAGATATCGCAAGCCTGAATAGGCGCCGTGTGAAAAGCTCCACGTGCTTTCACTTCTTGGCATGTAGTACAGGAACGTACATACTGCGAAATATCTCTTGACACTCCTGGCCAAAAGAATGAAGACAGTACTCGAGATCGTGTTCGAGTATATCCCATATGTCCAGCACACTGTGAGTCATGCGCATGTTGAAGAATGTACCGTCTAAAAGTATACGGGACCATAACTTGTTGTTTCATTTGTGATTTGTCATTAAAACATCTAATCAATATGTCATTTTTAATAACAAACCAATGTTTGTTATTATTACCTGAGGATAGATTGTCAACTTTATCAACCAGCTTAAAAATTTTTTTTAAAGATTTATCCTCTTTTTGTTTAGTTGCAAATGTTTCCCTGTCAATAGGTGAATTGACTACAAACTCCTCTTGGTTGTCTGCATCCATCTTATTATCACTAACTTTCTCCATGAGTTGAGTCTGCGCTCTAGTCGTCACGGCGTTTCCAGTGCATAGGTTATGTTTCTCCCATTCTATGATCTCATCTGGAGTACAATCTTTACTGCCGTGTATACGACCAACCATCAGATCAGCAATAGGCTTTTTTAGCATACATACTTTTACATTCCCTGTGAAAAAGGGTGTTCTAATATGAACAATAGCTGTGGGGTAGAACTCAATAGTTCCACCAAATGTCATGCAGCGTACATATTCTCCTGTCGCACAGCTAGGATGTACCAGCGACTGACGTACACCAATCGTTGTGGATCCTGAATCTCTCAGCACTGAGACGACGGATCCATTAACGATTCCCCTGTTAAAAATTAGTGAGCCTGTTCCATCGTTGACTGCAAGACCTACCTCTGGTGTAATATGTCCGCAGTTAAGCACTGTTTCTTTCGCCTTCTGAAAAATAAGATTGCATTGTTGGCAACTATTTGCCACATTATAATTAATAGCAAAACATGCAGCAGAAGACTGTGTTGTATTATCGTCAAGTGGGACCTGAGCTATAGGGGTAGTATTATTTGTAACTGCCGCCCCTGTATTATGGTTGTACTGAGATGATCCCCGAGAATGAGATCGATTACGAGTATAATTGTTAGAATTATCTCGTCGTCCTCTATAGTAACTATTATCTCGATGTCTCGAGCCATGATTATTACCATTCCAGTTATTGTTATTATTGGGGGTATGTGATCGATTATAATTAGTGTTATGTTGACTATTGTGGTAGTTTGTTTGAGGTGAATAATTTCTATCTCGTGATCTACCTCTGTTGAACTCATTTTTATTGTTGAAATCATTATTATGTCCCTTCTGAAAGTTAACATTGTGATTTCTTTGGAACCTACTTCTGTCTACACTGTGATGTCTTTGTTTGTTATTATGATTGTAGGCCATATTAGACGCCACAGGTAGAGGTTCTCTTAATGAAGAGTTAGAAATGTTCGCATTCGGATGTGCCGAACAGTAGTTTAAAGAAATTTTTTCCAACTCGTCAATAGTACCTGGTTTACGCTCCTGCAAATATGCAAAGAATGGTTGGCTAACCGAAGATAATACCTTATCCCGTAGTAGTAAATCAACTAATTTGTCGTACGATTTGTTGACTTCTGCCAGTTCAACCCATCTATTAAATGTATTGCGTATGTTCGCAATGAATCCTGCAAAATCTTTTGGAGATTCAGGTAAAATTCCCTTAAATTTCAACCTACAGTGTTCCTCGTCCAGGTGAAACCTTCGTAAAAGCAAGGACTTAATAGCACCGTAGTTATTTGCTATTGATGGGTCAGCATTTTGAGAAGCCGTCAATGGTTCTCCAACCAAGAATTCATTTAACTTGAGTACCCATGACTCTTCGGGCAAATGATTTGTTTTGCAAGTCTGTTCAAAACGTGACAGGAATGATGAAAGGTCGTCCACGTTTAAGTTGAAAGTGGGTAATTTAAAGTTGTAGAAATGTTTAGTTTGGCTGGATGACGATCCATTTTGTGCGTTATTATTCTGGTTTGCATCAGCACTTTGTGCTTGTAATCTTGCTGTCTCCAATTTAATACGCGCCAATTCCATTTCTTGTTGTAAAATAATTTCCTCTCGTTTCAATTTATTCTCTTCTTCCTGTCTGGCAATTGCTCTTTGCTCTTCTCTTTCACGTTGAGCAATCTCTCTTAATCTATTTTCCTTGGCAATTTGCTTCATCTCACGTTCTGCTTCCTTTCTTTCACGTTCCTCCTCCTCTTTCTTTAATGCAACCTTTTGTTCCTCTTCCTCTTTCTTTAATGCAGCCTTTTGTTCCTCTTCCTCTTTCTTTAATGCAGCCTTTTTCTCTGCTTCTTTTCTTTCACGTTCCTCCATTTCTGCTTTATGTTTTTCCAGTTCTGCCTCAGCAAACTGACGAAGTTCTTGAGATTTATAACCATATTCTTTACCAATTTTAACGAAATGGTCTATAGTAAGCATTTTGACTTTTATCTGGTAAGTAATTATTGATAATTACTGATTAAAATAGTCAATAGTAGCTTCAGAGTAATTATTATACTTACTCAACTTAGGAATATTCAATATAAATAATCACAATAGTACTGAACTCTTATGTCTAAGTTCAACTAATAGACAATATTTTGTAACAATATTGTATCTAAGTACTAACTATATCATAAATAGTTATGATATCTGTTAACTATAATGTAATTACATCACACAATTAATCTTAATATCCAATAATGTTGGGCATGATTCCTAGTAATTATATTGTTCAATGTACTAAGTCACTCTCTTAGTACCAGAAAAGTATATTAAATAATATACAATGGGTCTGTTACCTCAAAGGTAGACTATAAGATTATTTTATTTGGTCAATATATATATTATATTATTATGCCCTAGGCATCTCTTATAAATTGTAGTGCTAATTTCTTGGACTATCACTGCATAATTATGCAATGTCCCATATTAACCTTAAATATCAGAAAAAATTAATTAAATTAAATTACAAGTGTATTATTGAATATAATATCATATTATTAATGTAGTATTTAATATATATCATGAGGACAAACAAAACAATGATGCAACTAAAGGGTACAAACAATGTCAAGACGCAAACAAGACATTTTCACAATTAAAAATGAATTTATGAACTAAATAAAACAAGCGGAAGTGTCACAAGCCAAATGAAGGGTCAAGGACTGACCCGAGGTCAACTTAATATACAAAGTACACAAAAAAAAAAAATGAATGCAAAAAATGATGACATCACAGGACTCATAACGGACAAACATTTAACAATTATAAAATAAATTGATAGTAAGAGTAGACTGGACGAAATAGTTAACGAACATGATACAAAACTGAATAAAAATGTGAACTTAGTACAAATAAAATACGCCAGTTATCTACGGAACGGCACAGCTAACACAAACCGTCGAACGATAGCAGATCTGGACAGGCAGTCCACCGGCAAACCTCAATGGGGCTTCCAAAAGTGCAATCGTTTAACTGCCCTAAGACCGACTGAAATCTAGGTGGTCAGCTGTTCGCGACATTCCCCAGAGATTTCAGTTCCCTCCAACCGGCCCGCTAATTAACAACACATTAAAACAACCAAAAAATACATGAAACACATTCAGAAAAAACATGCCTATGCAGGCAAAAGGCATGGACTCAGTATTACTGTTTGCAATGACGACAGTTAAACAACTAGACTTATCTTTTCCGTTGCTTAGATCAGTGCTAGAGGTCGTCAACAGCTAGGCTAAAGCCCCTGACTGTCTGCTCCTGTAGTCCATATCGTGTGTTTGCTTCAAATGGCTCATGTTTCCCCCGGTTAGACTTAGAAAACGGCTTTGGTTTCTCCGACAGTTCACCTACACGACCTTCGGTGACGTCACGTTGTTAGGCATTATAATGAGTACAACGTCATCTTCGACTGGATCATGTGATCGAAACTTGATCGTAAATATTGTGGTTAACATGTGCGTAAGGAACAGAAGTTTGTTTCTTTTTTTCTGTCGTTCCCAACAATCGGCCGCCACTTTGTTGCTGAGTTATTTGCCGGTTGAAGATCATGTGCTGAGTATAGTTATTTTAGTGATTTCTTGTTCATCGTGCTTGTTTTATCATTACGCGAATTAGGGTGAAGCGTTCATACAACTCAGTAGCATGGTATGAAGAAGTAACATGTAATACTTGAACTCAGCAACATTAATGAAGTAATTAATGCCTTCAGGTTGAGTCCGTAATATTTAATCACATGTACACACAGGATGATCATTTCAAATATGAGCAGAACATAAGTCCGTATAAGTCATGCATAAATTAATCAATAACGTAGACTGCTGGTTTACGTGTCAATGTCCGTTTAAGGATACAATGCAGTATTGTCGTCAGAACATCACAGCTATATGCACGCGCAGATAGACATGGCTACCTGCCGACAGTGAGACTGCGAGTCTGAATATTTCATACGGATTGGACGATTATTCTCCTCCTTCTGAGGATTCTAGTTAAACACTAACCTCCATAAGTTTCCTCTCATATAGAGTTCTAGGACTGACCCTGGTCCATCATAAATGCACATATAAATGGCTATATCATGCCATTGAATTGGAAGGTTAGAAAAAACGCAGCTATTCAGCTTGGCGGTCAAGTAACAAAGGGTAGCGTCTCCTAGTTACCGACTGTGACCCAAACAACGCTAGACACGTCATAATCGATCGTGTATGGAGCGTTCAATAATTGAAACATCTATCGTAATATATTAAATGTCTTAACCTTTACAATTGCACGTCTGCTAACCTTTAGCAGACGGCGTTAATAACATATACCGTAACAAGTTTGTGTTTACTGGCAAGTACAGACGTCTAATTTGTGTTTACTGGCAAGTACAGACGTCTAATTTGTGTTTACTGGCAAGTACAGACGTCTAATTTGTGTTTATTAAAATTTGACAATTATTCCTTTACTCCACTCTGTTGGTATTGTCACAGTTTCCCAGACTTGTGCAAATAGTGGTTCTATAATCTAATAGTTCTGCTGCTAGTTCAGGATCTGCCTTGAATAACTCAGCATTTAGATTGTCGTGACCAGGCGCTTTTCCATTTGTTAACCTTTTGATAGCTGTGATGATTTCTTCTCTTCGTGGAATGTCTGTATTTACGTCTAGGTCACATTCAGCATCAGGAACTTTCAGCTGAGTCTCTGGTGGTTCTTTATTCAGTGTTTCTCTGAAGTGCTCTGCCCATCTTGTTTCCTGCCCATGTGCTGTGGTGGTACAGACGTCTAGTTTGTGTTTATTGGCAAGTACAGACGTCTAGTTTGTGTTTATTGGCAAGTAAAGACGTCTAGTTTGTATTTATTGGCAAGTACAGACATCTAGTTTGTGTTTATTGGCAAGTACAGGCGTCTAGTTTGTGTTAATTGGCAAGTACAGACGTCTAGTTTGTATTTATTGGCAAGTACAGACGTCTAAGTTTGTGTTTATTGGCAAGTACAGACGTCTAGTTTGCGTTTATTGGCACGTACAGACTTCTAGTTTGTGTTTATTGGCAAGAACAGACGTCTAGTTTGAGTTTTATGGTAGGTACAGACGTCTAGTTTGTGTTTATTGGAGTGTACAGACGTCTAGTTTGTGTTTTGTGGTAGGTACAGACGTCTAATGTGTGTCTATTGACAAGTACAGACGTCTAATTTGTGTTTTGTGGCAAGTACAGACGTCTAGTTTGTGTTTATTGGCAAGTACAGATGTCTAATTTGTGTTTATTGGCAAGTACAGACGTCTAGTTTGTGTTTATTGGCAAGTACAGATGTCTATTTGTGATTCTTGGTAGGTACAGACGTCTAATTTGTGTTTTTTGGTAGGTACAGACGTCTTTTTTTCTTTTTATTGTTAGGTACAGACGTCTTATTTGTGTTTATTGGTAGGTACAGACGTCTAGTTTGTGTTTATTGGTGAGTACAGACGTCTAATTTGTGTTTATTGGCAAGTAATAATAATAAATTCTTTAAGCACAAAACACGGCGCATAAGGCAGAAACCAGTGCTCTCCAGGTTGTTCGTTGTGACGACACTCCTCTTAGCTCTTGCACATTATTTAGGCCCAACGTTCTTCCTTCTCTTATTATTGTTCTTCTGAGTGTTTCTTTTGGTCTTCCTTTTTTCCTCTTACCCTCAGGAACCCAAGTGAGCGCCTGTAGTGGTATTCTGTTGTTTTGCATTCGTAGGACATGACCGATATATGACCATCGTCTTTTCCTTATATAGTCGGAGACATATTTCTGCCTAGAGTCTTCTCTTATTTGTCGATTAGTCTTGAATTCTTTCCAACTGATGTTCATGAGTTTTCGAAGACATTTGTTCTCGAATGTATTCAGCTTGTTCTCCAATGATTTTGTTATTTTCCAACTCTCACAGCCGTATGTTAACACTGAGATAACATTTGAATTAAACAGACGAAGCTTGGTATGTACATTCAATGATCAATGGCAAGTACCAGACGTCTAATTTGTGTTTATTAGCAAGTACAGACGTCTAATTTGTGTTTATTGGCGAGTACATACGTCTAGTTTGTGTTTATTGGTGAGTACAGACGTCTAATTTGTGTTTATTGGCAAGTACAGACGTCTAGTTTGTGTTTATTGGTGAGTACAGACGTCTAATTTGTGTTTATTAGCAAGTACAGACGTCTTGTTTGTGTTTATTGGTGAGTACAGACGTCTAATTTGTGTTTATTGGCAAGTAACAGACGTCTAATTTGTGTTTATTGGCGAGTACATACGTCTAATTTGTGTTTATTGGCGAGTACATACGTCTAAATTGTGTTTATTGGCGAGTACAGACGTCTAGTTTGTATTTATTGGCAAGTACAGACGTCTAGTTTGTGTTTATTGGCAAGTACAGACGTCTAGTTTGTATTTACTGGCAAATATAGATTTCTCTGTATTTAATGTAACGAAAAATTTAAAAGCTACTGTCCTGGTTGGCTCTGCATACAGGGTCAAAGTAAATCCGGGAGCTCAGATCATAACGACAGTGCGGTTTCTGAATATTATTTATAAAAAAATACTCTCTCTCTCTCTCTCTCTCTCTCTCTCTCATTCTAGCCGTCAGTGTGTGCAAATAAGTTTTTCTATTCTGATATATTTCTCTTCAGACAGCAGCCGATCACAAACATCAACTACAGCAAAACCTCCTAACTCAGCTGAAACAGACATTAGCTGTACGATAGAAAGTCAGCAGCCATATTTCGGGACGGGAAAGGTGTGTATGAGATGAAGACAAGATGTGGAAGAGTCATCTGTGTTCCAGATTATAATGAAAAAGAGAAAGTGTTACGCGCACGCAGTAAACCAATACAATCGAACACGAAATCGGAGCGTTCAAAAATGGAACGAGATTAGAGGCTAGCACAGCATTATGTGAATATAAAGGTAGTCTCATCGAGGTTAACAAAGCATTATGTCAAGAGTATAAAGGTAGTCTCATTGTGGTTAGCACAACATTACGTCAAGAGTATAAAGGTAGTCTCACTGAGCTTAACACATCATTATGTCAAGAGTATAAAGGTAGTCTCATTGAGGTTAGCACAGCATTATGTCAAGAGTATAAAGGTAGTCTCACTGAAGTTAACACAGCATTATGTCAAGTGTATAAAGGTAGTCTCACTGAGCTTAACACATCATTATGTCAAGAGTATAAAGGTAGTCTCATTGAGGTTAGCACAGCATTATGTCAAGAGTATAAAGGTAGTCTCATTGAGGTTAGCACAACACTATGTCAAGAGTATAAAGGAAGTCTCATTGAGGTTAGCACAGCATTACGTCAAGAGTATAAAGGTAGTCTCATTGTGGTTAGCACAACGTTACGTCAAGAATATAAAAGGTAGTCTCATTGAGGTTAGCACAGCATTATGTCAAGAGTCTAATGGTAGTCTCATTGAGGTTAACTCAGCATTATGTGAAGAGTATAAAGGTAGTCTCATTGAGGTTAGCACAACATTATGTCAAGAGTCTAAAGGTAGTCTCACTGAGGTTAACACAGCATTATGTCAAGAGTATAAAGGTAGTCTCACTGAGCTTAACACATCATTATGTCAAGAGTATAAAGGTAACATCATTGAGGTTAACACAGCATTATGTCAAGAGTCTAAAGGTAGTCTCACCGAGGTTAGCACAACATTATGTCAAGAGTATAAAGGTAGCCTCATTGAGGTTAATACAGCATTATGTCAAGAGTATAAAGGTAGTCTCACTGAGCTTAACACAGCATTATGTCAAGATTATAAAGGTAGTCTCATTGAGGTTAGCACAACACTATGTCAAGAGTATAAAGCTAGTCTCATTGAGGTTAGCACAACATTACGTCAAGAGTATAAAGGTAGTCTCATTGTGGTTAGCACAACATTACGTCAAGAGTATAAAGGTAGTCTCACTGAGCTTAACACAGCATTATGTCAAGATTATAAAGGTAGTCTCATTGAGGTTAGCACAACACTATGTCAAGAGTATAAAGCTAGTCTCATTGAGGTTAGCACAACATTACGTCAAGAGTATAAAGGTAGTCTCACCGAGGTTAGCACAACATTATGTCAAGAGTATAAAGGTAGCCTCACTGAGGTTAACACAGCATTATGTCAAGAGTATAAAGGTAGTCTCACTGAGCTTAACACAGCATTATGTCAAGAGTATAAAGGTAGTCTCACTGAGCTTAACACAACATTATGTCAAGAGTCTAAAGGTAATATTATTGAGATTAACACAGCATTATGTCAAGAGTCCAAAGGTTGTCTCACCGAGGTTAGCACAACATTATGTCAAGAGTATAAAGGTAGCCTCATTGAGGTTAACACAGCATTATGTCAAGAGCATAAAGGTAGTCTCACCGAGGTTAGCACAACATTATGTCAAGAGTATAAATGTAGCCTCACTGAGGTTAACACAGCATTATGTCAAGAGTATAAAGGTAGTCTCACTGAGCTTAACACAGCATTATGTCAAGAGTATAAAGGTAGTCTCACTGAGGTTAGCACAGCATTATGTCAAGAGTATAAAGGTAGTCTCACTGAGCTTAACACAGCATTATGTCAAGAGTATAAAGGTAGTCTCACTGAGCTTAACACAGCATTATGTGAAGAGTATAAAGAAAGTCTCATTGAGGTTAACACAACATTATGTCAAGAGTCTAAAGGTAACATTATTGAGGTTAACACAGCATTATGTCAAGAGTCTAAAGGTAGTCTCACCGAGGTTAGCACAGCATTATGTCAAGAGTCTAAAGGTAGTCTCATTGAGGTTAACTCAGCATTATGTGAAGAGTATAAAGGTAGTCTCACTGAGGTTAGCACAAATTTATGTCGAGAGTTTAAAGGTAGTCTCATTGAGGTTAACCCAGCATTATGTGAAGAGTATAAAGGAAGTCTCATTGAGGTTAACACAACATTATGTCAAGAGTCTAAAGGTAACATTATTGAGGTTAACACAGCATTATGTCAAGTCTAAAGGTAGTCTCACCGAGGTTAGCACAACATTATGTCAAGAGTATAAAGGTAGCCTCATTGAGGTTAACACAGCATTATGTCAAGAGCATAAAAGTAATCTCATTGCAGACACTGCTGCTAGGTCAAGCTTTTTATGAGACGGGGTAACCAGGTCCCTTCATCGCTGCCTTTGCCTTCCCTAATGTATGAGCAGGTAAGGTACCCATTTACAGCTAGGTAAACTGGAGCATGACACTACCAGGGTTCGTTCCCTGAACCCAGTAACTGTGCCCTGAGAGGAAAGCTCTCTAACCACTTAACCAATCAGGGGAGACTATATGCGAATGAATAATTATGAGACATACTAGGGTTGGAAACCAGGAGCTTTAGGGATCTACTTTGGTAACACTTGAGCTGTATAAAGATCTACCATCTATATACATACACACAAATATACACCTAAATATACATATAAGTGCATGTGTGTGTATGTGTATACACACACACACCCACATATAATTATATTAAATTAAACCCCCAGAAGGAGCATAACCGTTACTGACAGCTAAGTAACACATAAAAGCTGCCAGGTGATCTCCTTTACACACTTCTATTCCATCACAATAGTGATGATAAACTTTTTTTTTATAAATAATTATTCATTTCTTTCAAACCTTGTTAAAACCTAAATGACTATTAAATCTTAATATACAAATTTAACGTCGATTTAATCATTTTGAATGTACTGCATGTTTATCTCAGTCAATTTACTAAATACACTCTAAACAGCGCTATACCATAATAAGAAGAATTCCACTGAGTAAATCAGAGTGGGGGCTTGAACGAGCTGAATTATATCAGTCCGCCGCCTTTTATGAAGAATTAAGCAATTGTTAGTTTCAGCTCGTTCAAGCCCCCACCCTGATTTACTCAGTGGAATTCTTCTTATTATAGTATAGCTCTGTTTAGAGTGTATTTAGTAAATTGACTGAGATAAACATGCAGTACATTCAAATTGATTAAATCGACGTTAAATTTGTATATTAAGATTTAATAGTCATTTAGGTTTTAACAAGGTTTGAAAGAAATGAATAACTATTTATAAAAAAAAAAAGTTTATCATCACTGTTGTGATGGCATAGAAGTGTGTAAAGGAGATCACTTGGCAGCTTTTATGTGTTACTTAGCTCTCAGTAACGGTTATGCTCCTTATGGTTTAATTCTTGGTAGACTGTATTGCTGATCACGTTCGTAGCTGGTCAAGGTTGTAGGGCGCAGCACGTTCCCAGAAGTGTCAGGGAGTGTCTACGAAGTTGGTCCCTCGCCTTAAAGCTCATGCCACTTTTCCCTTCTTGTTCCAGAGATAGTGCCCTCAACTGGTACCACTAACAAGCCAATCTTGGCTCACAGACTGTTTGCTCAGTGAAGTAGGTTTAAGGCACTGGGATGCCTTTTTTCACATGTCTGGGGGTCGTTATGTTAGCACTAAACTCCCACTATGACTCCGTGTTTCAGTTTCCTCAGATGCCGGTTTTCCTTATTAAAATGGTTTTCCTGGGCTCTTTAAGTCCTTCAAGATGTTCCACAAAGTCCGGTCTGATACGCATCCTGGCCTTATCAGCGATAACTGCGTTGGGCGATTTTAATGTTACTCCGTAGCCTGATGTCGGGCACACCTGAAATTAACCAACATGGTTGTCGATCAATATTATCTCATCAGTTCCTTCCCCAGCAGGGAGAAACAGGTAAGCAAACATACATGACAACTTATCGCTGAGAGGAGTGTAAGAATGTTTCAAAATAGCTGCTACATAGCAGAGAAAGAAAGAGGTGCCGACCATGAAAAGCATGTAATAAGTCAGTACAACAAATGTATCTGATTACTGCCGTAGTGAAGCAGAGATCGACCCAAAATAATTATGTGATATATATATATATATATATATATATATATATATATATATATATATATATATATATATATAATTTTAAGCGGGGTGCGGGGGGGGGGGGGAGAGAGAAGGAAAGAGTGGATTATAAACCCGTACATAGGCGTCTGTGGCCTAATAGATATGAACGCAGTTTCATAATCCAGATATCTTCTTCTTCGATCCTTAACCACCGACCGTCAAAGCAGTCAGTGGCCATCACGCCTAGTGGCGTCTTGTAGGGCAACAACAAATTGATTCCACTTTGCACGGTCGGTGGCCATCCTTCGTACAGTGCCCCAACTCTGGTTCATTCTTTGCATCTCAGCCTCCACAGTCCTCCGCCAAGTTGTTTTTGGTCGGCCTCTCTTTCGCTTTCCTTCAGGGGTCCAAAGCATAGCTGTTCTTGTGATGGCATCGGGGTCTCTTCTGAGGACATGACCAACCCAGCTCCAGCGTCTGCCAGCTATGATGGTATGCATGTCCTCTTGCTTGCTACGAGTAAGCAGATCTTGGTTGGTGATGGTATTCGGCCAAAAGATTCGGTGAATTTTTCTTAGGCATGTTGTGTGAAAAGAGGACAATTTTGACATTTTCTTCTCTGTGACTCTCCAGCATTCCGCACCATAGAGAAGCACAGAAAGCACGCAACTCTGGTATAATCTTAATTTTATGCTTGTGCTGTATTGGGGGGACTTCCAGATGTTATTTAAGCTAAAGAAGGCTGTTCTTGCCTTATTCATTCTGATGTTGATGTCTTTGCCTGCCCCACCATCTGGTGTTACTATGCTTCCTAGGTATGTGAAGGTATCTGTCTGTACCAGTTGCTGATTCCTTACTGATATGGGCTCAGGGTTGCTCACATTGAGCGTCATGACCTCAGACTTCTTTAAATTGATGTTCAAGCCCACCTGCTGGCTAAATTTATTAAGTCTATCCGTTTTTTCCTGGATGTGTTGATGTGAATGTGCCAGCAGTGCAATGTCATCTGCATATTCCAGATCTTCCAATGTTGAAAATGTAGTCCATCTTATTCCTCTTGGACTGCCCTCTGTTGTCTGGTGCATCACCCAGTCTATGACTGTTAAAAATAGAGTGGTTGATAAGGGGCATCCCTGTCGTACTCCTGTCTTCACCTCGAAGGTTAGGTTGCTTTGCCCAACACTACACGTAAAGTTGGCATAGAGGCTTTTTATGATTGAATCCAGATATACCAGGTTCGAAACCTGCTGCAGGCGGTTTGGTAGCAGATCGCTTTGTGTGGATTTTTAACAATGGTATAAGCGCCGTACCGTTCAGAAAGCAATGGCAAACTACTGAATGAAAACAATTGCCTAGAAAAATCACAAACAGCCAATGAAAGCTGGGGTTGATTGCCACGTTCTGTAAAGGATAAGCGGGACCCAAAGATGCAGCAATAGAGAATGCAGTCAGCGACCCATAACTTGACTGCTTGCATCAGGATCAGCGAACCAGAGCTGGTCAAGACCGTACTCCACCTCCACGTGGTGGTCCTGGAAACAGTCTGCAGCAGTGCAGTCTGGCTGAGCGAGTACGGATCGAAGAGGGAAGGCAAACCCGGTCCCAAAAAATGCCGTGCAGAAGTCGGATGTGTCGACCGAAAGGTGCAGATATCACAGCTACGGCGTAAACAGACACAACGCAACCACCGTCCTTTTCAGGGCGAACGAGGAAGAAGAAGAAGAAGTAAAGGATAAGCAACTAACTTGCTCCTATCTCTTGTAATTCACAAATATATTTTAGTAGCCAGCTCGAGCGTTTTCTTTGGGAATACAGAAAAATTACTTTTGATCCCGGGGACCAGGGCCGTAGATACGGGGGGGGGGGGGGTGTTCAAACACCCCCCCCCCCCCCCCCCCCCCCCGCCCCCCCCCCCCCCCCCCCAGGTTTGATGAAAAACATTTGTGGGGAAATTATAGTGTACCAAACATGTTTTGTGCCGAAATTTTGTTATAAACCCCCCCCCCCCCCTCCCTTTTATTAAGTCCTTTCTACGGCCCTGCCGGGGACACAGCGATTTAAAATGCCGGTGGGTGAGGTCCAGTCCGAAATTTTCTTAGTTTAAAAAGTTGTTTTTTTTTCCTTAACAGCAGTCGCCTAAAGATCTAGGACATCATCCACTGGGATCTACCGGTAGTTGGGATCGATTGGTTGCCGAGGCCTGCTATAAACAATCGACTACTACCGACGGACCGCCCAAGAAGTGTTAAGAACTAAGACGTGCATAAACTGAATGCTAGATTCAACAAAGGTAAGAAATCGTGCTAACATGGAACACTCGTTTGTCACATGTCACTGGTGCAGCCTACAAGCAAGGATACCGCATATCACACCAACTCAAGTGCCATCTCCTCCATCGATGGGGGCTTGTGATGGATTGAAAGCCAAAAATGTGCTATTTGCTGCCGAGACAGAAAATCGTGATAGATGACTTTACTCCAATATCTTCGTGTTTTCTTCTTCAGTATAATGTTGTGTCTTTTTCTTCAGTTATGGTTTTCTATAACTTTCCTTCAGTTATGGCTTTCTATAACTTTCCTTCAGTTATGGTTTTCTATAACTTTCTTTCAGTCATGGCTTTCTATAACTTTCTTTAGTTATGGGGCTTCTATAACTTTCCTTCATTTATGGTTTTCTATAACTTTCCTATAGTTATGGCTTTCTATAACTTTCCTTCAGTGATGGTTTTCTATAACTTTCCTGCAGTTATGGTTTTCTATAAATTTCCTACAGTTATGGCTTTCTATAACTCTCCTTCAGTTATGGTTTTTTATAACTTTCCTTCAGTAATAGTTTTCTATAATTGTCATTCAGTTATGGTTTTCTATAACTTTCCTTCAGTTATGGCTTTCTATAACTTTCCTTCAGTTATGGCTTTCTTATAACTTTCCTTCAGTTATGGTTTTCTATAACTTCCCTACAGTTATGGTTTTCTATAACTTTCTTACAGTTATGGTTTTCTATAACTTTCCTTCAGATATGGTGTTCTATAAATTTCCTTCAGTTATAGTTTTCTATAATTTTCATTTAGTTATGGTTTTCTATAACTATCCTTCAGTTATGGTTTTCTATAACTTTCCTTTAGTTATGGCTTGTGTGAATTTCCTTCAGTTATGGTTTTCTGTAACTTTCCTTCAGTTATGGCTTTCTAAAACGTTCCTTCAGTTATGGCTTTCTATAACTTTCCTCCAATTAAAATTTTTTAACAATTTCTCGTAACCTGGTTTCCTGAAATTGTCTTTGAATAATGGTTTTCTAAAACTTTTAAGTCTGGTTTTTTAATCTTTCATTTACGTTTTTCTAAGCCTACTCTCAATTATAGTTTTATAAAACTGTCAATTACGGTTTACTTAAACCTTTCCTTTAATTAATGTTTTCTAAAACTGACCTTCAATTACGATTTCTAAAACGTATTGTATATGCTCAAAGTATTGTATTAAATGACCCGTCTTTATAGTATCATATTTATTAAACCTAAAAACAGGACAAAAACATAATATAATGTAGCAGTTACTTAAAAAGGTTCAGTAATTTCAGTACACGTTGTCGTTGCTCCAGAGAAATGTTTACGCTTCACTGATTGATTTAATAAAAAACGAATAACGGCTTTTCCGGGAACGCACGTCTGTTCGGCGGCAAGCGTGTTAGGACTTAGCTGCCTTTAGGGAAGTACCTAGGTTTTATTTTTATATTTACTTAGGTTCTTACGTGTCCTATCTAGCCCTCATTTTCTTTTCTTTCCCTGACGAAGGCCTTGTGGCCGCAACGTTGGCTATTTTCTTTGTCTTTTGTCCTTGTAAGACGAATCACTTTTTTTCGATTTTTTTTTTCCATACCCATCCTAAAAAACGAATGACATATCTCCCCCCACTGGTTTATTTTGTTTAAAAGTATAGAAAATAATAAATGACAGACATTGACAGAATGTATAGTCTATTTTGAGATACCCTATATCTGTCAACAGGCAAGGAAAGAACAGGTCTACTGTATACTCAGGCATGTCGTATAAGGCGACTTTCATATGAGAGTGTGCATGGGGATGGCAACCTGATATTGTCAAACAAAACTGCCATAGATAATTTATTACTACCTGTAACTTGTATGAGGCCAGCTGTGAAGGCTCCTGAGATAAAATGTAGTTGAGAATTATCAGAAGGCCTTTCTTGCTACCACTACGACCTCACACTTAATTTTTTTTTTCTTAATGAATGTGGCTACGTAAAGTGTCTAGGGTAATGATGTGTAATGTGGTGTGTTAGTTATAAATACACCCACAGACATTTAAGAAGACTAATAAGATTAACAAGTGTTAAAATACACTGAACTAACTCACGTGTATAAAGTTTTTGATATAATTATATTACATTTATTTGTTCTGGATCAAGTTTTATTTTGACCAGAACTTGTTTTAAAAGAAGGATTGAAAATTTATGAAAAAAATGCATGGAATGTTACATAATAAATGCAGGAGTGTACATATTTAAGTACTAGACTAGTTAGTTTTATTAAAAAAAAAAGTTCGAGTAGTCATCTCTTTGGGAGGATAGTTACTGTTTGTGCTGTTGGGGTGGCCTCATCACACCTGTCTATATTGACTACACATTGTCCAGAAAATGGTGGGAATTTTTATGGGGATATTAGTCACTACCAATAGTTGGTGAATGTCCAGCAGACCAGAGGCTCACTCATCTTTTTGTAGCTCTGGTGCTGAAAACTTGCGGTCCCACCTCTCCGTGCTGGCGGGCAATAATGGTGGTCTCTGTCACAAGAACTGCACAGATACACTCGAGTAAAGTCACCCACCGAATAGACTCTGCTTTGTTGTCGATAGAAAACTCACAGCTCTGCAATCAAAGTATGGGCTATGTGTCAAAATCTATTCTATACCCACGTCTGGACACCACACTGACACAACAACCACATCATACAGACAGGTCAGATCTCTCTGACCAAACAGCACAGTTACCATGGTGGGTTTACATCCAATAGATCCTCCCAGACTATAGATTCTGAAAAATAATTATTAGTTGTCGGCCCTAAAAGAAGATAGGTAATCTGTTTCAACGCTTGATATATCTTGCATAATCCTTGCTGTAGTTTATGTACCTTGTTGGTCCCTAGACCCTGACTTGGGCGGGGGGTCTAGAGCAAAATCCCTACTTGTTTGTAAGGCTAGATTTTGATATGGCAGTATCAAATCACTCGAACATGAAACAATATTCAAAATATATAAAGAAATAATTTCAATCTTACCAGATTATGAATACATAACACAGAATTGCTAGCAAAACTCAGCTGAGCTGCTGGCTATAGTATGGCGTCCCTAAATTTATTCACTGTCTTTCATATGGGAAAACTCCACACTTTAAAATCTGTGTCTAACCCTGAACAATTATTGAAGAATGACCCCACTTTCGCGTCTGAGCGCTAATGATATGATTGTCTGTGGCCAATCACTGCCTAGTTGTACTTTAAATTTCAAATTTCTACACTAAAGTCATTTCAGTCATGCTTCAGTCAAGTATGGATGGTTATCTGTTAGTCTGTCCGTCTCTACTTGTGTTTCTAAAAAAATGTGCTTGATTTTTGAAGCAACCTTTCTCTCCCCTTAAAATTTTGTCGTAAAAAGTTATATTTAGACACAGCTACCGCTCAAAAACCCTCTCCTCCATAATAAGTAACTTTGAACACCTGTTCCCAAGGTCGTGTTTTTGTGTGCAAATTGTGACACTTTTAGATTCAATATAGTCTAGCGATGATGTGAACTACACTGTCTTTTGTCATTATCTTCAATATTATCTATCCGTTTGTAAAATTAAGATCATATTATTTCATTGCTCAGAATAGGCCATCCGGCCAGCTAATTTTTATATTCCTAACATTAATATTAAGAAAAATTACTTTTTAAATTTTTGTAATATTCCTAACATCTGCGTTCTTCCGCTCAAATTCAAATCAAGCGCTTGGTATCGCAAAACGTCCAATTCCGTACCTCGTGTCAATTTGGGGGACTTGAATTTTTTTACTTTCATCCATTTCCCCCCCCATTGCGTCTCCTTAGCCTTTCCAGTCATATTTTTTTTTTCTTTTGATCCGCCGTTCCCCTCCTGTCTAGCAAGTCAATTTTATGGAGGGTGATGACCCGCGGTCTAGGCGATCATGTACATCAGCAGCCTACGCATTATGTTTTTATCCTTAAATGTTATCTTTTGAGTATTTTACCGTTGTATCTCTGTCAATTTCACTACAGTGACCAAAAGCTGATTATGATGATGATGAGGAGGAGAGGAATATGTGTCCACCGTGTTACTGATAGCTTACCGAACGAATAAGAGACGGACACCAAAAAAGCAAAACAAAATACTGACACTGTCAATGTAATAACATTTTGTACACGGCTTAGTCGGGCCCGTGCTAGCGCCTAGTCTGGCAGACAACCGCCAGACGACAAGAAAAAAACCCGACAAGGACCGCTCACTATATCAACAATAGCATTACACCAGCGGTCTCCTGGACAAAGTGAGTTGGTACCAAGTAATGGAACAGCGGTGGTGTCTCGGGAACGTCAGGAAATTGGAGAAACAGGCGCGTCTGTGAGATGAAAAAACATGAGCGCTAGATGTGATGACAAGAATGGTGGGGTATGGAGATTGAGGGGAAGAGAAGAAAATACATGCGCTTAAGGGAGCTGGCTATATATGTTGCCTGGAAACTTGAGAATTAAACATGAAAAAAGGGGAGAAATGTTGAATTAAGTTGTCTGGAAAATAGAGAACCAAAACATAAAACACCACCAAAAAAAAAGGGGGGGTGGGGGGGATTAGCTAAAATGTTGAAGAAAAAAATGAAAGAGGGGTGTAGTGTCAGATGTTGACAAAATTCGTCTGGAAATTAGAGAACTAAAACGCATTAAAAAGAAGTGGAAAGAAAAATAAGGTCATGAGAGAAAGTTTGATACAGGCTAACTGGTAATTAAATCTCTTTTTTATTTTTTTTTTTAAATGAGGTGGGTGGGGTTGTTGGATGAGAAATGTTTATAAATGTTGTCTGGACACTAGTGAAAAAAGGGGTGGAGGTGGTGGCGAATATAAATAGAAATAAAATTGGGGTGTGGGGGGGGGGGGGGGAAACAGGAAATTAGAGAACTAAAAATGAGGAGGGGAGGAGTAGTGGCAGAAATGTTGTTAAAAGTCGTTTAGAAATTAGAGAACTAAAACCAAATATTAAAAAAAAAGACGAAAACAAGAAGAAAAAAATACAGGTCCTGGGAGAAATTTTGACACAGGCTGTCTGAAAAGTAGATCTCTAAAACAATAAGTGTGACATAATTTGTGCGCTCTCTTCTCCTCTCCGGCAGTATTGAACTACATTTGTTGTGCGTAATGAATTAGGTGAATTATTCTATTGTTAGCACACTCTTTTTCCCTACTGTCATTTTTCATGTTTCACGCTTCGATGGATGACAGGACCAGACAAGCTTATCTCCCATCCCTGAGAGATTAATTGAGTCCCTAAAACGTGATAATACCACACTGACTCCAGGTCAATGCGAGCATGAAGTGTTTACTTAAGACTGCATAATTACTTCCGACTCGACAGCAGGGCTAGGCGATTAACAGATAAACGCAATCTTGGAAGACATCTGGAAGATCGAGCAGGACGAGTGATGTAAGGAAACTTCCGGACAACCTGGTTATGATCAGGAAAAATGTAAGAAGCTGTAGCCAAGAATTGTCGGATGTAGCAACTCCATATACGGAGGATGACTTTTTGAAAGTTTCGAACGCATGAGTCATACAGAATACTGTATGTTTTCATAATATGAACCTGGAATCTATTGGCTGGCATTTGAGGCGACAATAAACAACCGCGCTGATTGGGAGTTTGTCAGAAAACGAATGGCAGAGCGTGGGCCAGGAACTTAAGATATAACGTAGAAAAAGTTTGACATACGACACTGTATTCCTGAAAACGTCAACGTAGACAGCTTGTGTCACCAGAGAGTTGGATTCTGAATTTATAGGACCGGACAAAAAGTATTAACAGCATCTCTGTACATCAGTAGAAAACTCGCCAACATTAATACGGAACCCGGAATTCTACAGGACCACTCACAAGTCACAGAGAGATTCTGAATTAGAAATAATACAGCAGATGTGTGTTCGAGGCATCTGTGTTAAGTTGCCAGGACTATTCTACTGAGCAAGAAGTCTAAAATTTATCAATTATTGAGGTAAGTGTAACATTTTTTATGCTGTGAATTTGATATATTCATACTTGCTAGTGGTGTTAAAGATTCATTCTAGGCTTCCAACCTCAGTATGTGAAAAGGATACATTCATGAACAACCACAGCAAGCGGTGGTGATTGCTTCACGCTAGTTCTCAGGGAAGAACCAAAAGCAGAGGTAATCCCAGACACCACGTGGAGAAAGGAAGTGGATGATAATAACACCATGTGTTGGCCACTGTTAGACCACTACTGCAGAGCAAGGGGAGGCAACTCGTGACAATTAAAAGGGGGGGGGGCGCGGGGGTATGTATGAGAAATATTTATAAAAGTTGTCTGGAAACTAGTGAACAAATATAAAGGAAACAAACAATGGGAGAAAAAAAGTGGTCTGAAACCTAGATACAACAAACGAACAAAGGAACAGGGAAGTAGTAGAAGAAATACTAATAAAAGATGTTGGACACCTGATAACTAAATAAGGTGAGAAAACACTGAGTGAGAGACATGTTGATAAAAGTTGTTGGACACCTAATAACTAAATAAGGTGAGAAAACACTGAGTGAGAGACATGTTGATAAAAGTTGTTGGACACCAGAGAACTAAATAAGGGAAGAAAACACAGAGTGAGAGACATGTTAATAAAAGTTGTTGGACATCTGATAACTAAATAAAGTGAGAAAACACGGAGTGAGAGACATGTTGCCAAAAGTTGTTGGACACCTAATAACTAAATAAGGGGAGAAAACACGGAGTGAGAGACATGTTGATAAAAGTTGTTGGACACCAGAGAACTAAATAAGGGAAGAAAACACAGAGTGAGACATGTTAATAAAAGTTGTTGGACACCTAATAACTAAATAAAGTGAGAAAACAATGAGTGAGAGACATGTTGATAAAAGTTGTTGGACACCAGAGAACTAAATAAGGGAAGAAAACACAGAGTGAGAGACATGATCAAAGTTATTTGATAACTGAGACGAGGTGATTGACAAGTCACTTTCTAGTTTTAAATGTGTATATCCTCACTTGTGTCCACTGCATAAAAATGAAGCGGATGTCACAACAAACAACAACCACTGAAATAGTTGAAGAAATAATTTTAAAACAGGAAGTGAATTTTGAATTACCCTGAAGAAGACATAGCAATGAGAAAAGTACCGATAAAAGGTGCTGGAGATTGCTAGATTAAAGAATCAAATAAGAGAAGACAGGTTAGTGGCACAAATGTTAAGACAACTTATCGTAAAACCAGAAGACATTTATTATAAAGCAAGGAAGAAAAGAAAGAAGTGTAGATAACACCTGTCGGTAATAAGTTGGTGACACAAGCAGTCAGAAATAAGGGGTGACACAGGGTGTCAGAAATAAGTGGTGACACAAGCTGTCGGAAATAGGACAACAAATCCAATCCAATCGAACAATAAATTTGTTTTGAAATGAAAAAAAAAAATCAACAATAGTTCTGGATAAATGACCTCAAAAACGGTCTTTAAACCAGTTCTTCTTAACCAAGGGTGCATGTCACCTAAGGGTGGGAGACCCACCTTCTGGGGGTGCGAGACATGCCAGATATTTGCCAAGGTGAGTCATCATAAACACTATCTAATACACATATCTCAAATGTATTTGTACAAAATAGAGCATTGACCACGTGAATTAGACACCGAATGTTAGTCACATTTTGTCAATAATATTTTCTCATAACATATTTTCATCTCTTTGTCGCATTACTGGCATTTTTTGTGAGCTAGAAGATAATGGGGTGTCAGGTTTCTTAGCACATTTTAAAGGGGTGTGGGGTTTCTTAAGATGTTGTAAATGGGTGCAAGGCTTCTTAAGATGCTCTAAAGGGGTGTGAGCCCTCTAAAATGTTAGGAATCACTGCTTCAAACTAAAAACTGTTTTTTTTTTAATAACTGTGAGACATCTCCCCACCCGCCCCCCTCCCAAAAAAAAAAAAACTGTGCGGAAACAGTTTGACAGGAAAGCAGGGGGAATGGTGCCAATAACAACGCTTCAAGAAGATATTCCACAGAGGAGAAGCTGTCTAACACAGAACTGTGTTTACTGGAAACTGGTATAAAGGGAACACGTCACTGGTCCTGACAGTATTGGGTGAAGAAGACAAGATACAGGAAGAAGATATGAACCCACTTTGTAATGGCAGGGCAGCCGCGTTCCTTTAAACATTTACTTGGATGTTCTTGGAATACACGAAGAAGAAATGTGTATATTATTGTTGTTTCTGGTACTTTCTGACACAGTTACTGCGATACTGGGGTAACTATACGCGATGCTTATGTCTGTATGAATACGTGCTGTGCTTCAAATTTCAAGCTAACACTGGTTACCAAAATTAACACGGAATGACTTCAATTTCTGAACAAGCCTTGTGTTTCCTTTTTATTTATTATTTTCTTAAAGGCTGATAAGAATTTTAAGCCTGGTTGGCTAAAATCCAACGACCGCAAACGAACAGAGTTTACAGGACAACAAAAGTGTTGCATTTTGTTTAATATTCGTCATTTGTTCAATACTTATGTTACTATTTCTATTTATTCTTAATTGTTTAAACTCCTTAATAGCACGAGGTCAATGTGTCTTACATGATGAGTTTAGCACCATAATTCACAACCTGACCTCAGTAGCCTCATACGACACGCCTAGGGGAACAAAGGTCATATTTTGTTCCCTCGGTCCCCCCCATAGACCACACGAAATCCGAACGAAAGGTAAATGTGTCTGGCTAGTATTTCGAAATTTACAAACTACGTACGGGCTGGCAGTGGCGTATATCCTTTGCTATGGATATGGGTACTTGGGTACATATCCTACTTCTCCTCTTTCCCTTTTCGCTTCTCACTGAGCAGGGAGCCACCACTGTAACTAGTCCCCTTGCTGGAAGCACGACATGCCTGTGCTCTTACAGTCCTGCCTTCTGTAGTAATCTGTTTTACACGAGATGATGTTGCCTGCCCCTTACAACTTCATCATTAGTCGACCTTTACGACATGCCTGAAGGAACTGTAGTAATGTTCTATATTTGTATCCTCAATGACTGCCTGAAAACTACACGACCATTTTACGAGTAGTACCCCGCGTGCGATGGTGTTTCTAAATATGGCGGAGACCCCAGCAATAATACAAGGTGATTGAGAAGTCACTTTCTATCTTTAAATGTGTATATCTTCCCTCCTCCCCAACTAATATACATAAGAGAAACATTACAATAAAGACAATTAACTGTTATTTGATTACATAACATGCTAGGTCACATAAATATTACAACTCAGCATGAGATCTGGTCTTCCCGGCACATGATTTTTGCTCTCCCTTGGGCAACGTTAGTTTACTGTCCATATTAGATTCTATTTGATTTTGTTTCAGGGGGAAAAACGTATTAGTCAAATGTCAAATGGCAGTTACTTGTCCTTGTTTTGACATTTGTCTGATGTACATCCTACAGATACAAGTGAGGGAATACTTACTCAGTCGTTCCTCTTCTACCGTGAGGTGTAGAAGTTTGGAAAAGAGCGCCATACTATCCTTCCGGCTGTTTTCCTTCTGGCCTGGTTCCATTCTAGTCCTCGGTCTTTCAGAGATTGTCTAATGTTGTCCTCCCAGCGGACTCTGGGTTGTCCTAGAGGTCTGGATCCCTGGCTCTTAGTTTCCTATACTTGTCGTGGTACCGATCTTCTCTAATTCTGCAGACATGGCCAAACCATCTAAGTTGGGACTGTTCTACTTGGGGTCTGCAGGGGTTGAGGTTTTTAGACCATGACGTATCGTCTGGTTGCGGACCATGTCTCATCTTGTTACTTCAAGCACCTTCCTCAGATACCTCATTCTCAGCTTTTAAGAGGATATACAAAGTTTAAAATGGAGTGATTTATCAATCACTATACACTGCTAACAGCAACAATGCTCTGTACAAGCTAAAGGGGAAAAAATGGAGTAATTTCACACAGTGATTTTATCGCAGACAGGAAGGCAGCTACGTGGTTTAAAAAAAAAAAAACTGAATATGTTAAAAGTGAGCACGGGAAGACATTGAAAAAAAAAGGGGGGGGGGGGGGTCAGATGCGGGCGGAAAGACAGTATACAGCATGTATGCTAAAACAACTAGCACAGACAAAGAAAAGTTGTCGTGTAGACATCTCCGACACACAAACGATAGAACAAAACATGAAAACACTTTATTCCAGCAGCTAATGACACGAGGAGCTGGTCTATCAATTCACTTTTCCCTAAATCTATTTCCCACTCTTCTTCCCGACACTGAACATTGCGGCTAATAGTGTTCCCAGAGTTGTAACAAACGGATGGAAGCAATAACATGGGTACGGTTGGCAGAGGCGTATTTGGGATTATGTCGGGGTGGGAGGCGCCTATTCCTGGGATCAATTTAGGAAACTCAACCACTCTCCAAAAATCTTTTTGTTATAATACTGTCTAAATAATAGTTAGCATACGGTCTGAAAGCAAAATTAACAACAAGTAATCCAGGCGTCGGCAGCATGGCTAGCGCTCTACCGGTAGATAACAGAGGATAACTGGGTACATATTTGTATGACAGAGGAGGGAAAAAAGAAAGAATTATTAAGCTAGGAAAATTTCGGACCAGCCCTTTTCCTCCGGCATTTAAATGTCGGTATCCTCAGGATAAAAGGTAAACTTTACTTTATATGTGACCGGCATAAGATAGGAACGCGATTTCTATCTCTCTCTCTCACGTCCCCCCCTCCTCCCTCTTCTCCCCCCCCCCCCTCCCCAATCCTAAATGACGTGAAGATAACATTCGGTCAGTAAAATATCATTTAGTTTGAATGTTCCACCGCCCTGTTTATGAAATTGCATGAAGCAAATTATCCGGCAGGGACATAAGTTAAACACATGCTGTACTTATTCCAAATTCCGAATATTCTAAAACCTGAAAACAGGTCTGATTTGATCAAGGTTGATCTTTTGATAGCTGACTGTTTCTAAAGTAGAGACCCGTAGATCTTGGGTTGCCTGCCGCTGAAGTAATCGATAGTGTATAAACACAACACAAAACAACTTCTGAGCCAAACAGCATATATTAGGAAAGATTGGTGGGTTGAGGGAGACCAGAAAACCCCCACCTCTAAATACGCCACTGATCGTAAGAGTGAGAACTTACAAGATAAAGGAAGCATGCATCTAGATCTACAGCTGACCTTCATGTGTCACGGCAATGAATAGATCCATCTCCTCGTACGCAGGGCAGGAAGACAGAAAAACTAACCAGTTTTGCAGTTAGAACAAAATCTTCGATTTCTATCTATTCTGGGCCACGCGTGTGGCAGCGCCGACGTGGATTGCTGCACTTTCAGGATGGAATTGCCTGCAAGCTGTCTATAGTCAACTGCGTGTAGTTCCCTGGGGGGTTGGGGGTCTGAAGATGTCATAAAAAAATATGATTACTGCTTCCTTGGCCATCTTGTACAAGAGGAGTAATCCACGGGGTTGGCAGCCTCATTATGTAAAACAGATTGTTACAGATCCTACCGCTGCAGAAGCATGTGCATGCTTGGGGTGGCAATTCTCTTCCTCGCTGACATTGCCGTCTCTAACTCAAGAGCAGTCAGGCACCCATTTACAGCCGGTTAAACTAGAGCGTGACGATACCAGGTTTCGAACTTGATTAATTTGCTTCAAGGAGCAAGCGCTCTACCCACTCTGCCGCTCGTCGAAAGTAATACCAGTGTTATACCTCGTAATAGGTAGACACACAGAGAAAATAAGAGTTGTACAAGTTTATTTGAATGATCATGTCTGAGCTTGAACAACAACAAAAATACAAACGCCTCAAGAATATTTATCCTTATTCGTTTTACCTCTTTATTTTTTGTCCTTGTATGTGTGCTGCTTTCCCGTTAATAACACTGGACAGCTGATGCACGTTAGGGTGAAGAGTAGAATAACCCAGGCAAAAAACACCACGTCGTACAATGACAAGTATTGTATGCAACAATTCTTTGTGAATGTAAGTAAGAAATAGAGCTCAGTGTTATACGCAACCAATCCTGATTATACGGAAGAGAGTCATGGACAATTAGTAAACAAAAAAGTAAGAAAAGCACTAGAGGCCACAGAGATGTGGTCTTACAGAAACATGTTAAAAATATCACGAACAGCTAACAAGAGTCATGAGGATATCCTGATACAGGCCACAGAGATGTGGTCTTACAGAAACATGTTAAAAATATCACGAACAGCTAACAAGAGTCATGAGGATATCCTGATACAGGCCACAGAGATGTGGTCTTACAGAAACATGTTAAAAATATCACGAACAGCTAACAAGAGTCATGAGGATATCCTGATACAGGCCACAGAGATGTGGTCTTACAGAAACATGTTAAAAAATATCACGGACAGCTAACAAGAGTCATGAGGATATCCTGATACAGGCCACAGAGATGTGGTCTTACAGAAACATGTTAAAAATATCACGGACAGCTAACAAGAGTCATGAGGATATCCTGATACAGGCCACAGAGATGTGGTCTTACAGAAACATGTTAAAAATATCACGAACAGCTAACAAGAGTCATGAGGATATCCTGATACAGGCCACAGAGATGTGGTCTTACAGAAACATGTTAAAAATATCACGGACAGCTAACAAGAGTCATGAGGATATCCTGATACAGGCCACAGAGATGTGGTCTTACAGAAACAGCTAACAAGAGTCATGAGGATATCCTGATACAGGCCACAGAGATGTGGTCTTACAGAAACATGTTAAAAATACCACGGACAGCTAACAAGAGTCATGAGGATATCCTGATACAGGCCACAGAGATGTGGTCTTACAGAAACATGTTAAAAATATCACGAACAGCTAACAAGAGTCATGAGGATATCCTGATACAGGCCACAGAGATGTGGTCTTACAGAAACATGTTAAAAATATCACGGACAGCTAACAAGAGTCATGAGGATATCCTGATACAGGCCACAGAGATGTGGTCTTACAGAAACATGTTAAAAATATCACGAACAGCTAACAAGAGTCATGAGGATATCCTGATACAGGCCACAGAGATGTGGTCTTACAGAAACATGTTAAAAAATATCACGAACAGCTAACAAGAGTCATGAGGATATCCTGATACAGGCCACAGAGATGTGGTCTTACAGAAACATGTTAAAAATATCACGGACAGCTAACAAGAGTCATGAGGATATCCTGATACAGGCCACAGAGATGTGGTCTTACAGAAACATGTTAAAAATATCACGGACAGCTAACAAGAGTCATGAGGATATCCTGATACAGGCCACAGAGATGTGGTCTTACAGAAACATGTTAAAAATATCACGGACAGCTAACAAGAGTCATGAGGATATCCTGATACAGGCCACAGAGATGTGGTCTTACAGAAACATGTTAAAAATATCACGGACAGCTAACAAGAGTCATGAGGATATCCTGATACAGGCCACAGAGATGTGGTCTTACAGAAACATGTTAAAAATACCACGGACAGCTAACAAGAGTCATGAGGATATCCTGATACAGGCCACAGAGATGTGGTCTTACAGAAACATGTTAAAAATATCACGGACAGCTAACAAGAGTCATGAGGATATCCTGATACAGGCCACAGAGATGTGGTCTTACAGAAACATGTTAAAAAATATCACGGACAGCTAACAAGAGTCATGAGGATATCCTGATACAGGCCACAGAGATGTGGTCTTACAGAAACATGTTAAAAATATCACGGACAGCTAACAAGAGTCATGAGGATATCCTGATACAGGCCACAGAGATGTGGTCTTACAGAAACATGTTAAAAATATCACGGACAGCTAACAAGAGTCATGAGGATATCCTGATACAGGCCACAGAGATGTGGTCTTCTACAGAAACATGTTAAAAATATCACGGACAGCTAACAAGAGTCATGCGGACATCCTGATACAGGCCACAGAGATGTGGTCTTACAGAAACATGTTAAAAATACCACGGACAGCTAACAAGAGTCATGAGGATATCCTGATACAGGCCACAGAGATGTGGTCTTACAGAAACATGTTAAAAATACCACGGACAGCTAACAAGAGTCATGAGGATATCCTGATACAGGCCACAGAGATGTGGCCCTTACAGAAACATGTTAAAAATACCACGGACAGCTAACAAGAGTCATGAGGATATCCTGATACAGGCCACAGAGATGTGGTCTTACAGAAACATGTTAAAAATACCACGGACAGCTAACAAGAGTCATGAGGATATCCTGATACAGGCCACAGAGATGTGGTCTTACAGAAACATGTTTAAAATATCACGGACAGCTAACAAGAGTCATGAGGATATCCTGATACAGGCCACAGAGATGTGGTCTTACAGAAACATGTTAAAAATATCACGAACAGCTAACAAGAGTCATGAGGATATCCTGATACAGGCCACAGAGATGTGGTCTTACAGAAACATGTTAAAAATATCACGGACAGCTAACAAGAGTCATGAGGATATCCTGATACAGGCCACTCACAGAGAGGTGGTCTTACAGAAACATGTTAAAAATATCACGGACAGCTAACAAGAGTCATGAGGATATCCTGATACAGGCCACAGAGATGTGGTCTTACAGAAACATGTTAAAAATATCACGGACAGCTAACAAGAGTCATGAGGATATCCTGATACAGGCCACAGAGATGTGGTCTTACAGAAACATGTTAAAAATACCACGGACAGCTAACAAGAGTCATGAGGATATCCTGATACAGGCCACAGAGATGTGGTCTTAAAGAAACATGTTAAAAATATCACGGACAGCTAACAAGAGTCATGAGGATATCCTGATACAGGCCACAGAGATGTGGTCTTACAGAAAACATGTTAAAAAAATATCACGGACAGCTAACAAGAGTCATGAGGATATCCTGATACAGGCCACAGAGATGTGGTCTTACAGAAACATGTTAAAAATACCACGGACAGCTAACAAGAGTCATGAGGATATCCTGATACAGGCCACAGAGATGTGGTCTTACAGAAACATGTTAAAAATATCACGGACAGCTAACAAGAGTCATGAGGATATCCTGATACAGGCCACAGAGATGTGGTCTTACAGAAACATGTTAAAAATACACGGACAGCTAACAAGAGTCATGAGGATATCCTGATACAGGCCACAGAGATGTGGTCTTACAGAAACATGTTAAAAAATACCACGGACAGCTAACAAGAGTCATGAGGATATCCTGATACAGGCCACAGAGATGTGGTCTTACAGAAACATGTTAAAAATACCACGGACAGCTAACAAGAGTCATGAGGATATCCTGATACAGGCCACAGAGATGTGGTCTTACAGAAACATGTTAAAAATACCACGGACAGCTAACAAGAGTCATGAGGATATCCTGATACAGGCCACAGAGATGTGGTCTTACAGAAACATGTTAAAAAATACCACGGACAGCTAACAAGAGTCATGAGGATATCCTGATACAGGCCACAGAGATGTGGTCTTACAGAAACATGTTAAAAATATCACGGACAGCTAACAAGAGTCATGAGGATATCCTGATACAGGCCACAGAGATGTGGTCTTACAGAAACATGTTAAAAAATATCACGGACAGCTAACAAGAGTCATGAGGATATCCTGATACAGGCCACAGAGATGTGGTCTTACAGAAACATGTTAAAAATACCACGGACAGCTAACAAGAGTCATGAGGATATCCTGATACAGGCCACAGAGATGTGGTCTTACAGAAACATGTTAAAAATATCACGGACAGCTAACAAGAGTCATGAGGATATCCTGATACAGGCCACAGAGATGTGGTCTTACAGAAACATGTTAAAAATTATCACGGACAGCGGAGAAGAGCGATGAGTATATCCTGATACAGGCCACAGAGATGTGGTCTTAGAAAAAAATGTTAAAAATATCACGGACAGCTAACAAGAGTCATGAGGATATCCTGATACAGGCCACAGAGATGTGGTCTTACAGAAACATGTTAAAAATATCACGGACAGCTAACAAGAGTCATGAGGATATCCTGATACAGGCCACAGAGATGTGGTCTTTACAGAAACATGTTAAAAATACCACGGACAGCTAACAAGAGTCATGAGGATATCCTGATACAGGCCACAGAGATGTGGTCTTACAGAAACATGTTAAAAATACCACGGACAGCTAACAAGAGTCATGAGGATATCCTGATACAGGCCACAGAGATGTGGTCTTACAGAAACATGTTAAAAATACCACGGACAGCTAACAAGAGTCATGAGGATATCCTGATACAGGCCACAGAGATGTGGTCTTACAGAAACATGTTAAAAATACCACGGACAGCTAACAAGAGTCATGAGGATATCCTGATACAGGCCACAGAGATGTGGTCTTACAGAAACATGTTAAAAATATCACGGACAGCTTACAAGAGTCATGAGGATATCCTGATACAGGCCACAGAGATGTGGTCTTACAGAAACATGTTAAAAATACCACGGACAGCTAACAAGAGTCATGAGGATATCCTGATACAGGCCACAGAGATGTGGTCTTACAGAAACATGTTAAAAATACCACGGACAGCTAACAAGAGTCATGAGGATATCCTGATACAGGCCACAGAGATGTGGTCTTACAAAAAACATGTTAAAAATATCACGGACAGCTAACAAGAGTCATGAGGATATCCTGATACAGGCCACAGAGATGTGGTCTTACAGAAACATGTTAAAAAATATCACGGACAGCTAACAAGAGTCATGAGGATATCCTGATACAGGCCACAGAGATGTGGTCTTACAGAAACATGTTAAAAATACTACGGACAGCTAACAAGAGTCATGAGGATATCCTGATACAGGCCACAGAGATGTGGTCTTACAGAAACATGTTAAAAATACCACGGACAGCTAACAAGAGTCATGAGGATATCCTGATACAGGCCACAGAGATGTGGTCTTACAGAAACATGTTTAAAAAAACACGGACAGCTAACAAGAGTCATGAATATCCTGATACAGAGCACAGAGATCTGGCCTTACACAAAGATGTTAAAAACATATCACGGACAGCTAACAAGAGTCATGAGGATATCCTGATACAGGCCACAGAGATGTGGTCTTACAGAAACATGTTAAAAATATCACGGACAGCTAACAAGAGTCATGAGGATATCCTGATACAGGCCACAGAGATGTGGTCTTACAGAAACATGTTAAAAATATCACGGACAGCTAACAAGAGTCATGAGGATATCCTGATACAGGCCACAGAGATGTGGTCTTACAGAAACATGTTAAAAATATCACGGACAGCTAACAAGAGTCATGAGGATATCCTGATACAGGCCACAGAGATGTGGTCTTACAGAAACATGTTAAAAATATCACGGACAGCTTACAAGAGTCATGAGGATATCCTGATACAGGCCACAGAGAGATCGGGTCTTAAAGAAAAAGGTTAAAAAGAGGACGGACAGCTAACAAGAGTCATGAGGATATCCTGATACAGGCCACAGAGATGTGGTCTTACAGAAACATGTTAAAAATACCACGGACAGCTAACAAGAGTCATGAGGATATCCTGATACAGGCCACAGAGATGTGGTCTTACAGAAACATGTTAAAAATATCACGGACAGCTAACAAGAGTCATGAGGATATCCTGATACAGGCCACAGAGATGTGGTCTTACAGAAACATGTTAAAAATATCACGGACAGCTAACAAGAGTCATGAGGATATCCTGATACAGGCCACAGAGATGTGGTCTTACAGAAACATGTTAAAAATACTACGGACAGCTAACAAGAGTCATGAGGATATCCTGATACAGGCCAAAGAGATGTGGTCTTACAAAAACATGTTAAAAATACCACGGACAGCTAACAAGAGTCATGAGGATATCCTGATACAGGCCACAGAGATGTGGTCTTACAGAAACATGTTAAAAATACCACGGACAGCTAACAAGAGTCATGAGGATATCCTGATACAGGCCACAGAGATGTGGTCTTACAGAAACATGTTAAAAATATCACGGACAGCTAACAAGAGTCATGAGGATATCCTGATACAGGCCACAGAGATGTGGTCTTACAGAAACATGTTAAAAATATCACGGACAGCTAACAAGAGTCATGAGGATATCCTGATACAGGCCACAGAGATGTGGTCTTACAGAAACATGTTAAAAATATCACGGACAGCTAACAAGAGTCATGAGGATATCCTGATACAGGCCACAGAGATGTGGTCTTACAGAAACATGTTAAAAATATCACGGACAGCTAACAAGAGTCATGAGGATATCCTGATACAGGCCACAGAGATGTGGTCTTACAGAAACATGTTAAAAATACCACGGACAGCTAACAAGAGTCATGAGGATATCCTGATACAGGCCACAGAGATGTGGTCTTACAGAAACATGTTAAAAATATCACGGACAGCTAACAAGAGTGTTGCTGCTAAAAACTTGTAGCAACTTATTCTGACCATGCATTCTGACTAGATTCATTTTTTAATGCCTGGGAAGGAACTCATGAAATTGTAGTCACTTTTATTTCTACAGTCGTCTAATCTTGATAGCTATCGTTAAGAAGTTGTCTTATCTTGATAGCTAGGGTTGCCGATAGCTGTGTGAACGATTTTGAGTCACGACCATATATGGAGCGCTCAGATCGTCAGTTCTTTGAAAACAGTTGGCAGTCGCAATGTTTCAAGATTCATTTCCTTTTAAGGTAATAGGTCTTAAGTCGAACATCGTAGAACATTCTTCGTTTTGTAAATTGGCCCGAGTTGTATTCGATTCGCGTGTTCTGCGCATGTCCCTTTTTGTGGCGTTAGTAAAACGATTTCCGCCCAGGTCAGTCTGTGCTGAGAAGCTGTGAAGGCGAGACGTAGCTATGCGCTAGCCTTCGCTTAGTTTATTCAGGAAGGAGTCCTCGTGATTGTTGTTCCTATCTTGAGATGATATATCTCTGTGTTATTCCTAATGCCTGGAGGCATATGTGATTATTCATTTAATTCCTTATAAACAGGTAATTAAATCCCTTTTTTGGCTGAGTAACTTTATCGCCATCTCGTGATGTTGACTTTTGCTTAGCCTGCCTTATTCTAAAGTCTACGATATGACTAGTTTGCTCAGCTCACGATCCACTTAGATTGTCACGCATCGATTGATGCCTGTCCTACGGACTATTTGCTTCCTGAACTTTGTTGATGGATCTAGGTTTGATACCTTTGCTGTTTGCTGGACAATAGAGGACGATAATGTGGCGCTCAAAAGACATGCCTGTCTTGTTGAGGTCAAATCGAGGAGACCATCTTTAATCTCCTAGTTGATATCTTCTAGCTCTTATGGAAAGGGGGAAGTTTACTACCTGACTACATGTACAGCGGGTTTACGATATCCTAAAAGGCAGATGATGCACATTATTTTGATGCTGTCTGCTGTGCCAGTTGAATTGTCTACATATGTAATAATGACTGTTTGATCGTACCTATGATGTACCTGCTTGTTTATGTCTACACACTTCGTCATTGTGGCGTTTATAATAAATTATACAAAACCGTCACTAGCTGTTGCAAGCATCATTGACTTTTCACATCGTGAGTTAACGTGACGTCATTGTGTGGATTGCCTTGTTCGTAATGCTCACTGTCTGTATACACATCTACATCACACTTAAACAGAACTACAGACACCAAGTTACTACGCCTCATCATCCCTGGTGTCTGAGGGTGGCACACTACTCCGCAAAGGCCAGGATTATCATACCTTGAGAGGAGCAGATGAATTACAACACCCTCAACGTTGTGTGGCAAATGCGACATCCTCCACAGAACATTTATCAACACATATAATACTTACGCAACATTTGCTACGCTACAAAGAGTCATGAGGATATCCTGATACAGGCCACAGAGATGTGGTCTTACAGAAACATGTTAAAAATACCACGGACAGCTAACAAGAGTCATGAGGATATCCTGATACAGGCCACAGAGATGTGGTCTTACAGAAACATGTTAAAAATACCACGGACAGCTAACAAGAGTCATGAGGATATCCTGATACAGGCCACAGAGATGTGGTCTTACAGAAACATGTTAAAAATACCACGGACAGCTAACAAGAGTCATGAGGATATCCTGATACAGGCCACAGAGATGTGGTCTTACAGAAACATGTTAAAAATACCACGGACAGCTAACAAGAGTCATGAGGATATCCTGATACAGGCCACAGAGATGTGGTCTTACAGAAACATGTTAAAAATATCACGGACAGCTAACAAGTCATGAGGATATCCTGATACAGGCCACAGAGATGTGGTCTTACAGAAACATGTTAAAAATATCACGGACAGCTAACAAGAGTCATGAGGATATCCTGATACAGGCCACAGAGATGTGGTCTTACAGAAACATGTTAAAAATACCACGGACAGCTAACAAGAGTCATGAGGATATCCTGATACAGGCCACAGAGATGTGGTCTTACAAAAACATGTTAAAAATACCACGGACAGCTAACAAGAGTCATGAGGATATCCTGATACAGGCCACAGAGATGTGGTCTTACAGAAACATGTTAAAAATACCACGGACAGCTAACAAGAGTCATGAGGATATCCTGATACAGGCCACAGAGATGTGGTCTTAACAAAACATGTTAAAAATACCACGGACAGCTAACAAGGGCCATGAGGATATCCTGATACAGGCCACAGAGATGTGGTCTTACAGAAACATGTTAAAAATATCACGGACAGCTAACAAGAGTCATGAGGATATCCTGATACAGGTCACAGAGATGTGGTCTTACAGAAACATGTTAAAAATACCACGGACAGCTAACAAGAGTCATGAGGATATCCTGATACAGGCCACAGAGATGTGGTCTTACAGAAACATGTTAAAAAATACCACGGACAGCTAACAAGAGTCATGAGGATATCCTGATACAGGCCACAGAGATGTGGTCTCACAGAAACATGTTAAAAATACCACGGACAGCTAACAAGAGTCATGAGGATATCCTGATACAGGCCACAGAGATGTGGTCTTACAAAAACATGTTAAAAATACCACGGACAGCTAACAAAAGTCATGAGGATATCCTGATACAGGCCACAGAGATGTGGTCTTACAAAAACATGTTAAAAAATACCACGGACAGCTAACAAGAGTCATGAGGATATCCTGATACAGGCCACAGAGATGTGGTCTTACAAAAACATGTTAAAAAATACCACGGACAGCTAACAAGAGTCATGAGGATATCCTGATACAGGCCACAGAGATGTGGTCTTACAAAAACATGTTAAAAATACCACGGACAGCTAACAAGAGTCATGAGGATATCCTGATACAGGCCACAGAGATGTGGTCTTACAAAAACATGTTAAAAATACCACGGACAGCTAACAAGAGTCATGAGGATATCCTGATACAGGCCACAGAGATGTGGTCTTACACAAAAACATGTTAAAAAAATACCACGGACAGCTAACAAGAGTCATGAGGATATCCTGATACAGGCCACAGAGATGTGGTCTTACAAAAACATGTTAAAAATACCACGGACAGCTAACAAGAGTCATGAGGATATCCTGATACAGGCCACAGAGATGTGGTCTTACAGAAACATGTTAAAAATACCACGGACAGCTAACAAGAGTCATGAGGATATCCTGATACAGGCCACAGAGATGTGGTCTTACAAAAACATGTTAAAAATACCACGGACAGCTAACAAGAGTCATGAGGATATCCTGATACAGGCCACAGAGATGTGGTCTTACAAAAACATGTTAAAAAATACCACGGACAGCTAACAAGAGTCATGAGGATATCCTGATACAGGCCACAGAGATGTGGTCTTACAGAAACATGTTAAAAATACCACGGACAGCTAACAAGAGTCATGAGGATATCCTGATACAGGCCACAGAGATGTGGTCTTACAGAAACATGTTAAAAATATCACGGACAGCTAACAAGAGTCATGAGGATATCCTGATAGAGGCCAATGCACAAAGAAAGCTTATTTCTCATGTTAGAAGGGAACAATGCACTTTCTTTTGGACATGTTATGACAAGAAGAAAATTGGAATGTATCGTGACAACAGGAAAGAAAGAAGAAAAAAGACAGAGGAAAGCAAAGAGAGTAAATACTGGACAGTCTGACATCACAGTATAGAAAAAACAAAGTCAACAACAGAAGTGATAAATAATACTGTAGACAGGAAGTTATGGAGAGACATTATCTCCTACGCCACTTGAAGGAGGAGGATGAGAAGGAAAGGAAAAGGGGGAATAGGAGAATGAGATAACCAGACTGTGGTTCTTCCCAGCCCACGTCCTACCGCCTTATAACAAAAATGATAGTTCCAGAAATAAGCACCTTCCGTCATATTTCACAGCACGCGGTGTACGCAGATATAAACGTGACGTCAGTGACATTTCAAGATGTGTGTGCCTGTTGGGAAGTGCAGGGGAGCACAGGGAGAATGCGAGAACGGAGTGAAACAAACAGGGTACACTATCTCCAGGCTTGAATCTCGTGTCAGCACCAATTTGTTTCACATGATGAGCATACTAGGAGTGAGGGAAGAGATGGAAAAGTGGCAGTGGGCTGGAACTGTGTCACGTAAGAGAGAAATGACGAGACAAGGTCGGAAAGAGGGAGAGGGTAGACTATGCAGGGACAACAATAGAACTGTCTTGACATTACGGTTTCAAAATCTTGATTTTGTGTTGATCATTATTCCTTTTGATTTCCGTATAATTCCCAGTGCAATGAAAGCTCATTTAGTTGTTTGTATTCTTATTTCTATACTACGCCACATCATTCTCAAATCTGGTCCTTTGCTCCAGCCACCCTGAGTTTTCTGTAGTGTCCATGAGTGTGGGAAGAAAAAGTATTTGGGAGCTCCAATCTCCCACCTGCTTTTTTTTTTTTGTTTAAATACGCCATTGATCGATAACCTTGCGTGTTGTTTATGTCTGTGTCTACGTTCAATTTGGTTTAAGTTACACAACAGTGTTAACGATGATATCTGATACTAAAACATTATGATATATACTAGCAATAACCAGGGAGCCGCGCTGGTGTAATGGCTTCGGCGTTGTACTGGCGACCAGGTGTTCATGGTTCAAACCCGGGCGTCGGCGTTTGAAGAAATGTTTACGGCCGGAAATTTGACTGAATAGCCTGAACGGCTCCTGTGATAAACCCTCTGTGGATGGGAAGGAGCGAAGCTCCTGACCGGGTTGGAAGGAAAGTCCTCAGGTTCCCCAGCCTCGCAATGATATGTCATTGGGCCGAAGGGCTGAAAGCCTAAGTGCCGCTGGTTAAGGAAAAAAAAAAAAAAAAAAAAAAAAATACTAGCAATAACCCGTCAAACTTGACGGGTTTTTAATTACAGTGTGCTGTTTCCGTTCCCGGATGAGCAGATAGAAGTACATTCTTAGAGTGTTTTTGGTTGTTTTTTTTTTCATTATACAGTGTAATCACTGTTCACGAACACCGTCATTTGAGCGCTTTTCTTTGTTGATTTTAACTATTTTCGGGAGAGTAATGGAAACAATACATCTTTTCAACACGGTTGCATTCCTCAGCTGTGACCAACGTACACACGGCGAGAATTATGTTATTTTAGATTCAATGAATGGTGGCCCTTAACTTTTGTCCAGTAGTATATTTGTTTTATATAACACCCACGCCGCGCAAGTTGCACACCGTGCGTTGCGCATTTTCTTTCCTGGCGCGAGTTACTATTTTGAGTGAGACCGACCGACGTAACATACATCGGTAATTATGTTAGTTGAGATATGATGTCAGTGTCACGTGTTATTCTAGGGTGTTTCCCTCGTGCAAGCCGTAAGAGGCGACCAATGTGAGGTTGTGCATGGGGTTACCAACCTCACTGTGTAAAATAATCTGAGCTACAGAAACCACCACTACAGAAACCACCACTACAGAAACCACCACTACAGAAACCACCACTACAGAAACCACCACTACAGAAGCACACAAATGCTTTGGTACCAATATCTTATTAAGAGTACCAGCTGAAGTGGTGACCCTATGTTCCATAGGGAATGAAAAGGAAAATGTTGATAATGGTGATAATAATGATGATGATAATGATGGTGATAATGATGATGCGTTAGCAGACATGTCCTTGCACTAGTTCTTCCTGACCTTTACGTTTAATTATATTGTTTTAGCCTGCAAGGAGCTGCCAATCTCATCATGTAAGACAAATTACTGCACAAACAACCGCTGTCGACACACATGATATTCATACTTTAGTGCGGGCTTCCTGTGAGAGAACCAACTGTAGTAGTGGTTCCATTATCCGCCTGCAGCATAAATGAAAACACAAGAAAAATAATACTTCTTTGTTACTGTTTTAAAATATGATTTTGTTTTATCTCAGGACTAGATTTTTGAACATAACAAAGACTGGTCGAGTTGTAGTATACAGTATCTTCTTCTTCTTCAAGTACCATGTCTAGTGGCATAGGAGATGTGACGAAATGGACGACCTCTCTCGATCTTTGGTTCTCTCCGGCAGTATCGGTACATTTGTGGTACTGATTTTTATTATGTGCTGTCAATTATCGCACTTTTCTTTCTCTCTTTCTTTCTTTCTTCGTTATTTTTCTGCTAAGTAGCAGATATTTTATTTTATCAAATCACCCTGTAGGTGATAAATATCACATTTGCAAGGAGTGCTACCCAGATTTGTGGTTATAGGCGCGGCAGATTAAAACGTACATCGGTCAGCGCTATCGGCTTAAATCTCCGATAAGACACGGAGTTTGCGTACTCATACGACAGATAACGAGATTACTGTCTGTGTGACACATGTGGGCAGACAAGTGTGATATAATCGTTTAAGGTCACTTGGTTAAAAGTAATCACGGATTTATTACATTTTAGACAATATGAGTCTACAAATGTGTTTGTGAGAGTGTATGCAAGGGGAGGGAAAGATGAAAGAAATGATGTACATTCTAAGGATAATACTTACATTTTCAAAGCAGTGTAAATGTCCCTATAAACATATTCACTTTAAAATTAATGTAAGTTTTCAAGCTTTAAACCAGTGTAAATGTATATGTGAAAATATTCATTTTAAATTAATAGAAGTTTCAAACTTTTCCATAAGTGTAAATATAAATGAAACATAAATGAGTTTATATTGTGAACACTTTTCAAACAGTGGAGATGTAAATCTAAAACATATTATATCTGTACATTTAACCTTTGCCTTTAAATGTAATGCAAAGCTAAAGCTATTCTGTTTAAATGTACAGAAAGTTTTATGACGAGGGATTAAACTGAATTCTCATCGAGGGTAAATTCTGACATGGGATGGTAGAATAGAAAAGGGGGGGGGGGGGGGGGAGCCCGGCACATAACTCTGTCGGAAAATCGCCATACTCAGAAGAGCGTTTCGTTTCTATTTCTATTACCAGTTATTGGTGGTACCAGCAGAAAGTACTATCTCTGGAACGAAGTGAAGGTAGAAGTTGACTGACGTTTTGCAAGACGCCATCATAAAACGGTCTTATAGACAGACGCAGAACCAACTAAGCCGTTACTCCTAGAACATTCTGGGAACGTGCGGCGCCTGAACTTTGACCAGAGACGAGTGAGAGCAGAGTGGACAGGAACTGACCCAGTGGGAGAAGAAACTACCATTGGCAGCTAAGTGAAAATATCCGCTGCCAAAAGTGACCTCCTTTATTCAGTTAAATCCCATCCAAGTGATGAAACCTTTTCCATAACTATTCAAATTATTTTCCAACTGTTAAAACCTAAAGTGATTATTACATTTTGTTATTTGTAATGTTACAAATTTAACTTCGATTTAATCCTTTTAAATGTACTACATGTTTGTCTCAGTCAAAGTTGCTAAACACACACTCTAAACAGAGCTATATATACATTATAATAATAAATTCCACTGATTAACTCAGCGGTGGTGGCTTAACGAGCTAGAATAAACCATTGCTAAATTCTTCATAAAAGTGTCGGCAGATTATAGAATTAACGTGCTTAGCGACAGCCAGCATTGTTTTCGCTTATCTGAATATCTTATGAAGACTCCCATGTGATAGAAGCTTTACTTCTCTTCTTTCTACATTTCTGCCAAGAGTAATCTTATGTAAAGATAGACTCCATTGAAGCTGTCGTGGAATATTCTAATCCACATATATAAATTATTAGGTAAATATGAAGCCTAACAAATAAAATTAATAAAGAGAAGAGCAATGGGAAAATAACAGTGCTGTCACAAAGAATGTACTCGAAATCCCCCTTGTCTTCTGCTTCGTCTGCAAATTGTAACGCTTTCACGTTGATATAAAAGCTTACTGTATTATTACCCGCCTTCTTCAATGAAACGTGTGCTGCATTTCTAAGAAAAACATTGAGACGTACTGCGTAATGACCTAAATTAATCCTAACATTAATTATACTGCGTTACCAAAACGAACGAACAGATGGACTAAAGGATAAAAAGAGAAGGGAGAGGCAGAAAGCCGAACACTAAACACGCTTCGCGCGATACACAAATGCTGCCATCACGCGTGTAAGTTGTTGTGGTTTTAAAATGGCCATGCACTAACTTTTTTTTCAGGGGAGGACAGTGATAAAATACATTAACCATCCCAGAGTTAGGTTTTAAAATCATAAAAAACGCTTATTAGGAAAGATAACAATAGATGGGTTTACGGTTGAAAACATAACAGTACCCAGACAGCACATCTTCGAAACAGGAGGTAGAAGAAATTGCATATTTTGAACGCAGCCACGTAGCTCCTTTAAATTTGTATTTTTGGGTTCCTTAGGGCTTGCTGACAAAGAATATGTAAAACGTTACGCAAATAGTCCAGGAATTAATAAATTATAACCAAAATAAAATATTGGGGATGCCTGACAGCATAAAATCATTTCTGCTCATAAGATTTTTTTTATAACGTGTTTGAAAAAAATTTACGTTACAGAAATAGTCTACCATGTAAACTCCAAATTGATTGGAGCGCAACAAATGAAAGCCTAACCACGATTGGTCGGGCTATAAATACTATCTTTCGTTGTTAGGGGAAACGGGGAAAGGTAACATTTTTTCAAACACTTGTCGAAACGGGGCCTCATTGGTCAGACTCGCTGATATACACACTTGGGAGCGTTAGTTCGAAACCACTTGTTTAAATAAGCTTGATAAAGCATCAGTGCGTTGAAGCCAGCTTATATTTTGCTAAATAAAAGCCTGGAAGATAAGCAGATGGGAATTTGTGCCAGTTTGTGCCAGAATTCATTGCTAATCAACGTATCTGTGTTTATTTCCATGAAATTGTGGTAAGCTTGAACCATTCAGTATCCTTTAATGAAAATTGAATGTAAATTGTTAATTTATGCCTGTATATATATGTGTAGTTCAGTGGCAAACAGGAGATAAAGCCTAAAATGCTCCAGCCTGAACAGAGGGTGTCGGAGGGAAGTAAAACGGCATGGAATGGCCAAATAGTACACTGACACCTGGATGATTGATTAGACAGAAATAATGCTGGAAGTGCAGAGGCGTAGTAACCATTAAGTAGGTAAATACTGGTATAAAGTATTTCAGATGAAGCTGACAGTTGGCCTAACGCTCTGAACTCAATGTTTGTGATGTATTGTGCTCAGTGTAGAACTAGAGTATCACTTAGTTATGAAGTAGAAGGTACATCCTTCTTGTTTTCAGGGACCGTGGTCTTGATGGTACTGAGCAGCACCTGGTCAGAGCTTTGCTGAATCCAGAGTCGGACAGCATACTCCTTGGTCTTTTTAGCTATCAGTGAGGTGTCTCCACAGCACAGGGGAGAGATCGAGCAGAGGAGTCTTTTCCTGCCGCCATCACGCAAGATAAGCGGATTTGGCCAGCTGAGCTCAACATTATGTCCCCTCATCTTGAAATAACTTTGTAAAAATAACATTCAGAGGGGAATTTAATTGTCTTAATATCTGGAACTGAGAACATCTCCAATACTAGTCCCAAAAGACAAACTATTGAAGTCATGATGACAAATACCAACAGAGCTTGAACAAAACAAAACCAGTATTACCTCATATTACCACTACACAACTGACACACATAGGATATTTTAATAATATATGTCACTACAATATTCATATTGATAAATTCTGTACATATACTTGTAATTTAAATTGCTTGTGATTCCTGGTTCCCTTTGTAGTTGAATCAGGACACATATTCATTCATGCCAGTAATGAATACATATTGTTATTTGAAAGTTATCAGTGATTCTTTTAAGATATCCTTATAGAGTGTTATATGTATGTGAGTGTCACAGTGTTGTCAAGAGTAGTGGATTAAATTTAATTGTTTATCTGTCTGTTGTTGTGACTTACACTTCATCATACACATACCCTAGACACATAACGTAGTCATCACACTACTCCAGAATAATTCTGACTGAGATATATAGATATGTGGTAGCAAGTAAGGTTATCTATAATACACTACTCTTAATAGATATAGATACCTTCACAGCTGATCTCAGTCAGTACACTAAGTCCCCTATAAATATTTATAACATCCCACTTCACCACAGAAGCCTATAATAGATACTCTTGAGTTTTAGCCACTGTTGGACCACTACTGCAAAGCAGGGGAGGCAATACCGTCGCAGGAGATCATGTCTCTCCACAACGTCCTGTCTCCAGTACAATTTATCAATTCTGTTGTTGACCTCCTTCCATGCCACGATGTCAAACTGTCCAGTATTTGCTCTCTCTGTCTTCCTCCATCTCACCTGTTGTTACTATATATTCCCTTACCTGTTGTTACGATATATTCCAGCTTTCCTCTTCTCATAACATGCCCAAGAAAAGTGGATTGCTTGTGTCTAACTTGTGATATAAGTTTACACCACGCACATAGCCAGGGTGGAATACAGAATATGCCTGGAAATAATGATTTACAGCTCACGACTAGGAAGTCTGGACATAGTCTATAGCATACAAGTACAGGCAATCCCATAGCAGATACTGCTGCAGGGGGAGCAAAGTGTTAGAGACTTCACTATACCAGGCCAAGCATCTAGAGGTGGTGTGACCAGTTCCCTTCTGCGCTGCCTTTTCCTTCCTTAACTCAAGAACAAAGTCAAGCACCTAGCTAGAGCTGAGTATATAGTATACGGCGCACTAAAAACATGTTAGCATTACAAGGCAGTGCGTGTTCTTGAATCCCCAAGGTAACAGTGGCAGATGGAGCCAGAAAAACACATGAATAAGAAAACTGGAGACAAGAAATTAAAGAGATAATTAAAAAAACATTGAAAGACCTGTAGCGGATGGAACAGGACTGGAAGACTTAGCACAAATTTGTTGAAGGTAAATTCTCCTTCATCAGTTGACCTGACCGTGTTGTTTGTTGAAGTTGTTGTGGTTTTAAAATGTTCACAGAAAAGATCTTGATCGGAAAGCACGGGACAGGAAGACTTGCCACCTTCTGCTTCTTGGGGAGCCGACGGGTGATAATGATGATTCGCTCCATGGAGAAGAGAAGGGTGAGTAGAGCACCGCGACTAACAAGGCGTGAGTATGGTGAGTACACAGCAAATATCAATGGCACCGGTCACAGACATTTCTCTACGTGTCATTCTCTCAAACGCTGCCATTTTGGTCGCTCATTGTCTGCTTCCAAGCGAGCGCGCAATTTAGACAACAAATACGTGAATATTTGGGGAAGAAATTGATTTAGTTCCGGAGATGGAAGTCCATGAAGCAGGGAGAATACGATTTGGGAACAAATATTTAAAAAGTATTATGAAAAAAGAATTACTGTGGAAAAATGAAACAGGAGGAAGAAAAATCAGAAAGAAAGACGTGCCAAAAAAAAAAAAAAAACCTTTTTTGTTTATCACGTGATGGAGTTTTTGTCTGCCGGTCTGTGTAACATGTCTGTTCTCTCCCTTCTGCGTTCACTGGAAGCTTAGCGCCTCGGGGTTCTTTCCCATAACCCTCGCCCTAATGTGCATTCGCAACTCGGTTGTCCTCAATCACATAATCTCTCTCTCTCTCCATCGCACTCACTCACACTCCACTCCTAATGTTCGATTTTCACGCATGTTTGGGAGGATGAAACAAAAAGGTAACATCCCAACTCCGCTTTTGAAAACGCGCTTGTCTGAGATTGGAGGGATGAATGGCGCGGTGACCCTCATCAATGACATACTTCTGGGTGATTGAACAATCGCTTCTTGTTTTTAAATGGGTATTTCTTCACTCCTACTCAATTCATGTATACGACACAAACGTCAAGGTAAACATAACTGAATGTCATTGTACTATATTAAATGGAATGTCACATTGACATTACAGCTCCGCCTGAGATCCAGCACATGACGTCATAGAGGACAACCATTTTTCTTGTCTATTGTAATTACTTACTTGGTCGTTCCTCTTCTACCTTGGGGTGTAGAGATTAGCTTCAGACAGCGCCGTGCTGTCATGCCGGCTGTCTTCCTTTTGCCCTGGTTTAGTCTAGTCCTCGGTCCTTCAGAGATTGTTTGATGATGTCCTCCCAGCAAATTCTGAGTCGTCCTGGAGGTCTGGATCCTTGGCTCTTTTTGTTCATGTGTGTCGTGGTAACCGGTCTTCCCATTCTGCAGACATGGCCAAACCATTGCAACTGGGACTGTTCCACTTGGGTCTGCAGGGATTGGGTTCCGAGGCCATGACGCATCGTCTGGTTGTGAACCATGTCCCTTTTTGTTACTTCGACCACTCTACTCAGATATCTCATTTCTGAGGTTTGGAGCTGGATTTTGTGGATTGTAGTTATTTGTATGACTCGCATCCGTAAGTCAAGACCGGAATTTAGGTGTAATGGTTTATAGCATCTTCGTCTTATTACTAATTTCTTTTTTGCTGACGAATTCACGGTTTATGGAATGGAAAAGTCTCCCAGCGGCTGCTCTGCGGGTAAACAACCATTCTTTGATGCCTCCCTTCCAATCTATGACAGCACCGAGGTATTTAAACTGGCTGACATGTTCCACAGGCTGTTCTTCCAGCATGATCTGATGTCCTTTTCCCTCTCTTGAGATCCCCATGGTTTTTGTCTTGGAGCTGCTGATGGCCATCCCTCTTTTCTCTATGTCTTCCTTCTAGACTTGTAGGCTGAATTGGAGATGTACTTCCGATTTAGCAATCAAGACCACATTATCGGCAAACGCCAGCTCTAAAATATAGATCGGTCTCATTTTCGAGTATCGTTGTGTAACGACCGTTACTTGACGTTTTATAATATTTTTTCCCACAGACAGGCCAGGACAGACTGACAGAAGACGGACAAGACCAGACAGACAAGCAGGGCAGGAAGGCAGACCGACAGGACAGGCAGGCAGACAGACAGACGGGCAGGCAAGACAGACAGACACCAGACAGACAGACACCAGACAGAAAGGCAGGTAGACAGACAGGCAGGCCAGACAGACAGACACCAGACAGAAAGGTAGGCAGACAGACAGATCAGACAGGCAGGCAGACAGATCAGACAGGCAGGCAGGACAGACAGACCAGAACAAAACAGACAGACAGACCAGACAGACAGACCAGACCAGACAGACAGACCAGAACAGACAAACCAGAACAGACCAGACAACTCTTATTCGTCAAGCAGCAGCTACAGCTTCTTGGTTTGACACGTGATCCATGTATATAATAGATACAGGTGAAAATATGACAATCTGAACTTAAGACGTGACTTTTCCATCGAATGTAGGATGGTGACAACAACTGGTGCGACCGTCTGTTCTTGGGGAAAGCTTGGAGTGAGAGAGGAGCAAAGACAGGGATGGGTGTAAAGAGAATTTTTTAAAACATGGTGAAGGGAAAAATGTAAGGAGGTGTGAAAGTAAGATACGATCGGTGTGGATAAAGAAGATGTGCTGAGGTGCCATAGAGACGGGGGTGATAGTTGAGGACGGTCGTTAAATGGTGGATAGATAGAAGGGACTAGAGAGCAAATGGAAAGGGAGGTATGAGATTTAAAGACAATGATTGCAGAGAGACAGAGCTAGGATATGGAGTGATGAGATTTAAAGATAGGGAGTTGAGAGAGAGAGTTAGTATATGGAGGTATGAGATTTAAAGATGTGAATTGGAGACAGAGCTATGATATTGAGGGGTGCGAATTAAATATAGGGTGTGGAGACACGGAGCTTTCGGTATAGAGAAATGAGAAGTAAAGGCAGGAACTGGAGAGACAGCCAGAATGTGGAAGGATGAGAGATAAAGACAGGGGGTGGAGAGAGAGACAGACAGGGAGTGCAGACACGGTAATATGGACAGATGAGAGATAAAGATAAGGTGTGGTGAGAGAGAAACATATGGACGAATGAGAGGTAAAGATATGAAGTGGAGAGCGAGAGAGATATTAAGGGATGAGAGGTAATGACAGAGAGTGGAGAGAGATAGGAGTATAAAGGGACCAGAAGTAAATATAGGTAGTGATGAGAGGGGGGTACGTGGGGGAATAAAGAGGTGAAGCCAGGGACTGGTGAGAGAGACAGACAAGGAAGGTGATGTACAAAGACACGGGCGCGTGAGAGAACGAACGAACGAACGACCTTTATTTTCAAAGGGTTAAGAATTTGGCACGCAGGCCCGTCTGACATTCAGCCCTTCCTTTCTCTTACCTTTCATACTGAATTCATTTATTCTCACATGCATTTTACATATCAATTTCAAGAGAAAGATAGGTAGATGCGAAAGATAATAATGGAGAGACTGAAAGATAGGGAGGTGTGAGAGAAAGATATGGAAGGATGTGGGAGAAATGCAGGAAGTGGTGACAGTTGTTCTAGACGAGGGAGAGAAAAATTGGCAGGGGTGAGAGAAAGATAGGAACGGAAGACAGACATAAACTGAATGATAAAACATATTTGAGGGCGAGACAGTATTATAATAGAAATAAAGTGATGGATAAAGATATCTAAGGGTGAAAGATGATGATAATAAAAAGCGACTGGGAAAAGTTAGAGAGAGAGAGAGAGAGAGAGAGAGAGAGAGAGAGAGAGAGAGAGAGAGAGAGAGAGAGAGAGAGAGAGAGAGAGAGAGAGAGAGAGAGAAGTTTAGGAGAGGTGAGAGAAAATAGAGATAGGAGAGAAAAGGCTGGAAGAGATGAAAGTGGACAAGTGTTTTCTAAATCTAGTAGTATATGATGTTTCACTTTTTACTTTTCTTAACTGACGCTTTCCGACGAAGACTCGATGGATAAAATGTTAAACAAAACGTGGTGTTTCTTACTGTTTCAATTAGTGTAGTTACCGGATGTCTCTGGGATAGCAGCAGTCAGCTAAGGTGAGAAAAATCTTTGAGGTGACTAATTTTCAACGACATTGTCCTGAGTGAAATCCCTTGTAGTCTTTTAACAGAAGTTAACAAAGGATTTTCAATCAATCAATATTCTTAGCACCTCAAGGAGCATAGGCTTACAACAAATATATGCCAAGCCTTCCTGTGGCGTGCCATCAGCTGAAGGTCTTTTCATGTCTTGTTTGCCATTTTTATTTCTGTTTCTAGCTGTCTTTTCATTGCATTTGTGCGTGTGTGTGTGTGTGTCTTCTTCTTTGATCCTTAGCCGTCGACTGTCAAAACAGTCAGTGGCTATCACGCCAGTAGGCGTCTTGTAGGACAGCAACAAACTGCTTGCACTTTGCTCGGTCGGCGGCCATCTTTCGTGCAGTGCACCAGCTCTGGTTCATTCTGTGCATCTCGGCCTCCACAGTTCTCCGCCAAGTTGCTGTGTGTGTGAGTGGTCAGCCACATTCTCTTCTGACACGTAGGTTCCAAAACAAGGACTTCAAGGTAATGATATCAACAGGTCTCCTCAATGTGTGCCCTATCCATAGCCAGCGTCAACTTAACTATCGAAACGTGGGAAAAGACAGAGAAATAAAGAAGAAAACATGTAGAAAGACAAACAAACAAACGGGCGAGTCTCGCTCCATTTTAATTGAAATGTCCAAATGTGAAATTTATGGCAGTGTGTTAAAAGGAGACATGGATCTATCTCAGCAGGGAGCTTTAAAATTGCACCACCTTCAATCACAATAATGCAGTGACGCAGCAAAGTGCGTCTCCCCCCCCCCCCTTTCCTCACACGTATTATACAACATAATAGGTGGATAAAAATCCTCTCACTCCTTCCTGGCATTTTCCCCTCATTTTTGAACCCCGGGAAATTCACGGTAATGTGGCTTTACCCTTCCAAGCGGATATCACCCACTGATACACAAAGTAATGAGCTCTGAGAACTAATGATCGTCATTACCACGAATTATTCTGTCCCTTTTTGTATAAACACACAAGATTTGCTCTACATTAATGATTGTGTGCAGTTACAAAATTCTTCCTAATTACTCTTAGCCATTAATATTCTTTGAAGACGACGCTGGTACTGGATAAAAGACAAGATAAAGAAACCTGCTCACAGCATTAACATGTTCTTTTTGTTCTGGCATCCCGGGGGGTAAGAGAGACATCCGCACGGAGAAGGTCACCAGACACAGACATGGAAGTGATAAAAAAAAACATGGAACGACCTTGAACGGATGGTACAAGATAGATAATCCTGTATTATTAATTCCATGATTGGCTCAAAGATAAAAGGTTCCATCCAAGATACTGCGGCAGGGGAACGATGTGAAGCCTCCCTTTACTAGGCCTCAGAGTTATGAGGTGGGGGTGACCGTTTCCTTTCCTCGCTGTCTGCACCTTCCCTAACTCAAGCGCTCAAGTCAGGTTCTCATTTACAGCTGGGTAAATTGAAGCTTGGGGTCGGAGTAGCTAAGAGATATGGCATCCGCCTCGAGTTCTAGAGGTACTGGGTTCGATTCCCAGTTGAGGGAATATAATTTATGGGGTTTTTTTTTCAGAACCAGTGGTCCTAATGATGTCACACTCCCCCCTGGTCTCCTGGGTAGTCAGATCGGATGCCTATCCTTCTCGGATGTCTATCCTTCTCGGATAAAGGCGAAAAAATAGGAGGTCCTGTGTGCAAGTTGCGCACGTTAAAAATCGCACGGCAGTTGGAAATCTGCCCTGGCAAAATTTAAAAATTAGAAACCTACCTACCACAAAATAATTTATAGAATGTGTGATTCCTATTTACACACATTGGAATTCTCGCTGGTGCTACGGAGTTCGTGCACTGTGATGAGATCCTTCTTGTGTGATCTAAGGGAGGAGATCGGAGCACTGATGGAGTAGTCCGTGTGCAATGAACATAGTCCTTAAAATCAAACAAACCAAACCAAATTGAAGCTTGACGCCACCAGGTTTCGAACTGCGATAACTCTGCCGAGAGAATCCAGCGCCCTAGCCACTAAGCCACTCGAACACGCTCTACGGTTGGCTTATTATTGACATAAACAACATCCAATGTTGGATGTCCCGTAAGTCGGACCATATAACCCGTATCTGTCCCGTGTAGTTCCCAGGGGTCTGTGACAGTATAGCATTACTGCACCCTCATGCCTGTAGTCATCATCATCAGGTGCCATCTTCACGTTGAAGGTCGGTTGTAAAGGATCTCCGACGTCTTCTGGCTCTTGTCTTGATGGTGAGCTCTGATAGAATCTTGCCTGTCCACCTCTTAACGTTATCCTCCCACTTATAGCTCTGTCATCCTCTTGCACGTTTGTCTTCAATTCTTCTTTCTATTATGATCTTCAGTACGGTGTTATGTCTGTTTATATGACCAAAATATTTGAGCTGTCTAACTTTGTGATCTCCTTTGATTTCGTTCCTAGGTTTTCTATGACCTCGTATCGGTGGCCACTTAAGTCTACAAGTCTGAGGAAGCAGTAGAGAACTAACCAATGATAGAGCCTACTTTATTGTCAAAGAAGTTGAGAATTGGGCGAGCAGACCTCTGTAAACATTCTGCCCCTCCTTTCTTTCATCTTTTGTGCCGTATGCATTCTGTCTTCACGGCTGTTTGCCAGCGATCTTTTAGTTATTTCCCCTTGTTCCCCCGACCGCGCTATTTATAGCTATCGTGTCAGAGGTCACGTGGTAACTTCCTAACTGGAAAAAAAGGTGGCGGATTTTACTTTTGATAGGGCTTAATTAATGTTTTTAGGCTACTTTATTATTATAAATACCGGCTTTAATTTTGCGTAAAGCTAGACTAGAAATGTTAGAGTAAATTTTAGAACAAGAACAAACATTTTATCACGATTAGAACAGAAGATATAATAGTCTGAAATAGTGTAAAATTTACGTTTTTTTTTTTATATTTTGTTATGGTTTGTTTATAATGCAATTTTCACTAAATCGGTCACAATCGACATGCATAACAAATTACAGAAATCAAAAGTAGAAAACCTGCAGAAAATGGATATCAAAGTTTTGTTTTGGTTTCATGCGTCAAACATTAATTATTGAAACATTAAATTGCAAGTCCACATTTATTACCTTAAAATAACACACCCAATTGTCCCCAAAAACATGAGAGCTAACAATTATCTCAATCATACATCACGATGGTCATGTAAAAATAAGTATGGTCATGAGTAAAACGAAATGTTCAATTTAATAGATAAATAGGTGTATTTAAAAAATACATCTATTAAATGATTTCCACACTCTGTTAATTCTGTCAATCTCAAGCAACAACTGCCATAATTTGCTCTAGCCCCAAAATTTCGCTCAATTATCATTCACACTTCCTTTTTTTTATATAGGATGAATCTGTACATTCACAGATGGAGAAATTTGTAACAAATGAGTTTCCATTATAAATTTTAATTGTGAAGTTATATTTTTAATACCTCTGGCGCGTCTTTCAATTTTCAATCTTCTCTGCTGTGCCCACGTAAGACCTACTGTTTCCTTCATGGCTATTGCTAATTCTTTGGATATTCTAACTCTACTTTCAATGCCTGCTTTCCTGCAAATTTCCTGACGTGACGTTTCTGAACAGCGTTGTAGTTCATGTGCCTGCTGCAGGTCTAATGAATCAGTTGATGTTCCAGCAATATGTTTTCTAACAGTGTGAAGCAATTGAG